>CANSZD010000744.1:0-386029 GCA_947648045.1 Beta corolliflora
ATTCTATCATCATCTTTTTCTCGGTTTTATTTTGTTTTTAGTCTGAAGATTTAGGAGTGCGACTTCGTTTTGGGTTGTCGAGTAGTTTAGTATTTCTCTTCAAGAATTTTCGATTGTCTAGTCACATTGCATGCAATTATTGGAGTTTCGGCTATTGAGTCTTGGAAATTGAGGCCCATTTATAGGCCAATGTTACACTCAGATCTATTAGATACCGATTATTTACGATAAGTCTACTTCTCTCTTTGGATAAGATCTTTTTCTATCATCACCTTATTCCCGGTTTTATTTCGTTTTGGTAAGAAGATTTGAGATTTCCTACTTCATTTTGGGTTGTCAACTAGTCTTTAGTCTTCTGCGCTCTCTTCAAGGATTCTTCGGCGTACGATCGAGATGTTTTGAATTTTATTACAACTTTAGGTGTCACCTAATTTATAACGGGCGACTCCAAGTGCTAATGGAGTCGCACAACACAATCAGGAGACGACTCTAAAGGAGCGACTAGTCATAGTGTTTTTTAGTAGTCTTGATCCAACTACATTTACATAATTTATACTTAACATTTTACATACTTTAAAGTTAGTACTCTATATGAATAGAGTAGAAGTCGAATAAATTATTCGCATCTATTTTTAAATGGAATAAGTAAAAATTATGACTTTCAAAAAAAGCACAAAATGCATTAATGATATATAATTAATTACATATATTTCTCTTCCTTAGCGGTGTCGACCAAGAGGGAAATTACGTGGAATGTTTTTCTCAAATTTTTTTATTTTTTTTTTTCTAGAAGATGATCTCCTTATAAAGAACATCTAATTATAGTAATAAAAATTAAAGTTGTATTATAAAATCACACATTGAGATGAATCTAACAAGATCTTACTTGAGTAATTTTTTTGTATATCAATGAGAATATTTGGTCAAAGAATTAAAATTTGACCATGAATTAAAAAATAAAACAAAAACTATATATTATTGAGTCATAAGGAGTAGTTGGTTTCTAGCGCCACCTAAAATATTTAATTTATATATCTTCATAAATAATCGTCAATTTTTTTTTTTTTTTGATAAAGTAAATTTTTAATTGCACTTAAACCTCAAATACATCCTAAATCTCCAAAGATAACCACAAACCAACATGTGTTGGACCATAGTATATCAATGAGATAAGCAAGCTAACTCATATTACAATGAGATAAACCAATTATAATCCCTCGCCCTGTTCATTTTTTGTTGGTATATGACCAGAAATCCTACTTTTGATAAGCTCTTTAATCCTTCTTACGGTATACACAACGGTACTGACTTCACTTTGTGACCAAAACATTGATTTTCTACCTTGCCACACATGATAGCCTCACATTTACTAACCCTTACATACACCACACTTGCTTCTTCAATTTTGTCCTCTGCTATTTCTAACCCATCGATCATAACTTATAATGTCTCGGCTTTGTGAATTCCTCGGCCATCTTTTAATTTCATCAAGACATGCTCTACTATATGGACACTTAAAAAACAAGTGTTCATGTGTTTCAACATCCCGAATGCCGGATCGGACATTGATCGAAGTGCTTACCCCTATTCTTACAAGTTTAGTTGTGGTTTGCACCCGATTTCTCCTTCTTGCTTGACCGGAGAATAAATGCATGCTTTTGGAATTTGTTAGTCTATGTCCAGGACTTCTTGTATCCCGATGAACCACTTCTTTATCACCTCTAAATTTCTCATAGATCTTACGTTTATGGAATACGAATTCATTAAGTCGAATTCCCAGCTACATTGTAATGCTCTTTTAATTTCTCTTTGATCGCCAAATCTTGTTCCAATCCGACTTCCCCCTTATTTTAGGAACATAATTCCACCAATTCTCCCTTTAATGTACTCTGATTGAACCTACTTTATCCAAACATTATCTTGTTTAGAAGCTATGGCCCGCACATACTTCCCTTAACATGCACTCATTCCATGTTCTCACCTCTCCAAATCCCCAATCCACCATTCTTTTGCTCAGCCGAGACCTGTCCCGAGCCTTGCCCCCCGTTTTTTGTGTGTGAGGCCCGACCACTCCACGGAATGCTCTGCGATCTTAATCACCTCATCAAACACACTTAGGTATGACAAACACACATGCCCAATACCTATGCAAAGTGAGCAAAGCGCATTGATTAGCGAGTTCGACGCTATATGACAAATGTACTATTCTCCCAGTCGAATGCTTGTGATCATTTTCAACAATGTGATCACATTGTGCCTTAGTGATCCTCTTTGAACATAGTGTAAACTTAAGTACCGAAGGAAGCTTACTTCTAGTAAATCTGATATATTCACCACTCACGGTCACTTCTTCCTGTCATTCCCACATGTGTATATGGCGGATTTATGTGCGACATTGCTTGCAACCCGAAGATGTTGAAAACGGCTTGAATGCTCTGAGCATCAAATATATTGAACGAAACTCTCCTGGGCATAATATCAAATCATCGGCCAAAGGCCATATGTGTCGATTTCACCTCATGTTGCCTTGGGTGAAAATGGAATTGTTCCAATTCACTCATTTTATGAAGTATCCTTGAGAGATACTCCGTACGGATGACAAAAGAGGAGGAGACATTGGGTCCCCACAGCCTTAGCCCTCTCTACGATTTAAAGTATCCTTCCATACTTCCATTAATCGGCAAAGAAAACATTGGTGTAGTGACACATGTCATCACTAATGCGATAAAATCCTCTGGAAAACCTAGAGTGACTCATCATCTCTTGCGGGGAATGCCCAATTCTTGTATCATATGCTTTTTGCAAGTCTATCTTCATCGGGCGGCTTGGCTTGACATTTCTTCCTTCCATAGTCATAACCATATCTGCCACAACCATAATGTTATGCCATAATGAATACGCCACACAAATCCTCCTTGATTCTCAATGATAATATACGGGGTAAAACCTTCTGATGCTACATATTACCTTTGTAACACACTTATAAAGTGTATTACAATAAGATATAGGCTTTTGAATTTAGTACATTTTCGGGACATCTTGTTTTAGGTATTAATGTTATTGTAGTATTGTTAAGCTCCTTGATTCTCTTCCACTATTCAGAGTATCAACTACTTGCTTCCACAACATCATCTCCAATTATACTCCATGCATCTACGTAAAATAGGATCCAAATCCATCGGGAACAGGGTGCCTTTGACCTCAGGTATAGCGGATCACGCACTTTCATCAACAAGTGTATATAGCGGTCAAGATTCTTCTATGTTCCTCGGTTATCAATGGTCCGCGACTTGTACAATTTCGGGAATAATGTGCCTCCTAGTTTGCACATTACTCCCTAATAGTTTGGATAATACTCTAAGAAAGCTTTTGCCACACCTTACGGTTTGTCTTGTCATTCACCTCTCACATCATTAATACTATAAATGTGGTTCTTGCTCCCTCCTTGCTTTTATGGATTGATGAAATAATGAAGTATTTTCATCACCATCTCTAAGCCCACTCCAACTTTGCATTCCCGCCTCGAAGCGTAAATAAGCTTCATGTTTCTGCTTATATTCTTCCGCATGCTGCAAGTTCAGCCTCTGCCATCTACGTCCTCATATACCTGGATTCGGATGCATTTGTGTTTGTCTTTGCCATCATTGCTTCTTTGTGCTTTCACATCGCCAGCTTGGTTCGGGAAATCCTTCCTTATTCAACACTCCGAGAACTTTCTTTACTTGTTTCAACTTAACAACAACTTTAAACATTTTTTAACCAACCACTGTGTATCCCAAGCTTGTCTTATTTTCTCCGAAATTGTGGGTCTCCCTCCACATTGTAAAATACCCGAATGGTCTTTTACCACCTCATTCATTAGGATGAATAGTAAGTACAATTGGGGAATGATCATATTCCCCCTCACTCTGAAAATGTACTTCGGCACTAGGAAAGTTATTCTTCCAAGCTTGATTCCCCAACATCTCTATCTAGCGTCGACAAAATTCTAGGCGATCCATGTTGCTTGTTATTCCACGTGAAGAAACTCCCAATACACTTTATATTTGTTATTCCACAATAAGTCATACACCCTCATAGGAGCAATTTGACCTCCCGACAAGTGATCCTATCCTCATCTCGTGCTCATGACATTGTTGAAATCACCACATAAAAGCCATGAGTCTCGAGTATGCAAATTCCTTAACTCATGCCATAGTTCTTCTCTTTTACACTTTCATTGAAAGCATAAATAAAGGTACAAAAGAACCCATCTACACCATTCTTAGGTTTGATATAGCAATGAAGTAACTGAGCACTACCCTTAATGATGTTGATTGTGAAACTACCTAGTTTCCATGCTATTATAATCCTGCCATTCCCATGACATGATGCATTAGAAGAGAAACACCAACTCACAAATACCCTGCAGTAAAGCCCACCTAAGTTAGGTGTCTTCACCTTAGTTTCCAAAAGGCTCCACCATACCAATAGCAAAGCGATGGATAAATGATCTCACATCATTTTGCTTATTGATACTATTGACCCCTCGGACGTTCCGAAGACAAGATCCTATCCATTGTTGATAAGGAAAGCTTGCTCTCCCTTGCCATGTGACAACACGATCTCACCATGATCACCCAAACCTTGCTTTAATCCCTCCTCCTCTGCGGCATGTTGTAATGAGAGTTCGAAAAGAGTTATGCGTTCTAGCTTCTTTAGTACTAGAAGTTCTAACTCTTATAGGGTTTCGAGAGCTTTTACGGAATCCATCGGATCCGGCTCCAACTCCTTATTCTTCCGAGCATCATCCACAACCTCCTTTTCCTTGCCTTTATCTGCATTCACGCCTCCCTTTGTCACCACATCATTAATAGTTGGGTTGCACATTCTCGTTTTAATTCTCCATTCTTGCCTTGGTTTCACCACTCTACATTTGTACTATCATGCCCAAATCTACCACAATTAGTACATGTAGTGGCAGACCATTCAAACTCCACTTGGTACCTTCACCTTATCTCCATATTCATTCAAAATCAAATGTGATCGGGAAAATTCCGTTCAATCTTCATCTCCACCAATATTCTCGCAACTCTGTAACTTATCTCTCGTTACGTAGTAGCCTCATCACGTTTGATAGGAACTCCCAATTGAGAAACTATCTTATGTAATGAATGCTCCCCTAATACTTCAATGGCAATCTCAATTGCACCCATACAGAAGCGTTTTCACATTTTCTTTAACAAAATCCACATCTGGCAATCAAGGTTTCATGATCAAAGGCTTCTTGTCAAAAAAGTAATGGACATTCAAAACTGAATTCCTAGAATCCATGGCATTAAATCGCACCAGAAACACTCCACTCTTGATCATTGCTACTTTATCAACATTATACGATTTCCAAACTCTCCTAAAATATCCCTCCATTACATGTACTGGTGGATTCGCACCAAGCACATAACAAATTATGGCAGAATTCCATAAATTGATCTCATCCTGAACATCCTCTAGATCAATTTTAATCATATTATCATTTTCAACATCTAATTCCTCCTCATTATGCTTATTTGCATCATTCATTTCCATATCCTCTATCTATTCAACAAAATGCGTCACTGGATTAAGTATAGGAACAAAGTGCATACCTTCTTCATTTACTGTTCCATTGCCTTGTCTCTCAACACTTCGATGAATCGACTGAAGCCATTCATTAAAAGTGTGTCGAACCTCCAATTGTTGCTTCAAATGCTGAATGGATGATGTAGGCGTAAGAATTTCTCCAATTCCAAGCCCAAAATCCAGTTCTTCTACTCCTAATACTTCCACCATAGAACGAGTTCTCAAAGCTTGTGATTCCGATGATGGACCTTTGGCTTTCTCCTTCTGTTTACCAGAATTTCCAGCTTGAGATTTCTTTACCGCCTTTCTTGCCATGGCGACGGTGCACAATAGCTATCATGCGCCGAGAGAAAATTGGAAAGTTATCTCTTAGATTTTTTGTTTTGATTATTGCTTGATTGTTGAATTGCTATACTTGTTGTGTATAATCGCCAATTTAATCGAAGGGCCTCTTTCAGTCTTACTTGTCTTAGATTCCTCTTTCTTGGGATTTCATGTTAATAATTTCTTGCAATTTTTATTGTTCTTGTTGCTACCAATTTGTGTTTTTCACATTTAATTTATAACTTTATCTTTGCATGTAATCCTCAAATCATTAACATTGACATACATCGTCCATTTGCAAAAGGATCAAGGCCAAAACACAAGTAATTTTAATGAAACTCCAATTTAATTTTATATTTTTGATTTCATATAATTAAGTGGAGCAACCTCTCAAGTGTCAAAGCTAGCTAGCTAGGTTAATTTTCAAATCTAGAAAAGGTATGAAAATAGTTGATGTAAATGTATATATATGTCAGAGGATGGCTGAGTAACTAGGCAGCAGCTGCCTTAGCATCACCCAAATAGCCAATAGTTGATTCCCATAGCCGACCTGCCAATATATGAATATACCGAGTTAGTGATCGCGTCGAAGTATTGGTCTCATCCTATTCTTCTGAGTTTTACTAATGAGTTCTGACTGAATCCTTTTGCATTATAAAAGCTCAACACGTTACATGTATACTGTGTATTTGCATGGCAAACTTACTAACTACATTTCCAACTCAATAACTTCTTTTTAATAAAGATAGGTCCATTTTGGTAAAATATGTGTGCTTGTACTATCATTAACTGAAGCCTATCTAAAGAAGCTAATACTAGAAGTATAATTCAACTTCTTTTCGTTTCTTTTTCTTTTTTAAAAGTGTATCTTCCTGTTAGAAATAAGTAAACACTTCTCTCATTTATGTGAGATTTTTTGAGACAAGTGTTTCACTTATTTTGAATCAAGAAGATATTAAAGTCACCAAATACTCCAAAAAGTATAACAGACGGCACCATGTTACACTTCGCAGAGATAATTCTTGCAGTTTCACTATTGATCCTTAGAAAATGGAGGCCTATTTATAGGACTATGTTACACTCCATTGGCTACCCGTTATTCAAAATAAATCTCCTCGATTTGGATAGGATCTTTTTTCTATCCACATTCTATCATCCCCTTTTTTCGGTTTTATTTTGTTTTTGGTAAGAATATTTGGGATTTCATACTTCATTTTGGGTTGTTAACTAGTTGTCAGCGCTCTCTTCAAGGATTCTTCGGCGTCGTGTTAACTTAGTACTCCTATGTGACAACTGAATAACCAAAATTGAATGCTAAGTTTAATAGATTTTGGTCTTACTAACTCCTAATCAAGTATTACCAAAAAAAGCATTTTTCTTTTTGAAGTGGAGCAACATTGTCACGGATTTTCAATATAAAACCCGGTCCGAATAGAAAAAAGGATTAATCTCATTTAAAATTATTCAACCTCAATTCAATGATTACTGTCATTTCATCAATTGATAAACTAAGATTAAATATGGGGTAATTTTTTTGTGGCTGTCTTAAATGATTATCCGACTTAGAGCCAGAATCCGAGAAATAAAGATTTATAATTTAGTAGAGATGAATCGAATATCCAGTTTGATAACTTTGATCCGAAACATGCAATTGTTATTCCTAGTCTTTCTCATTACTACTCCTTCAGTACCTTTTCGTTTCCTTGTTGAGTTTTGTTCACTTTTAAATTTTTAGTTGGATGGAGTTCCTAAAGACAAAAGTTGTGTGGTTAATGGGACAAACTCAACAGGACATATCAAAAAAGCAAACTGAGCAAACTTTAAAAAAAAAATGAGTACTTCTATCTCATTAAGTAGTAAGTAGATGATGATAGAGTTAAAAATTGATGAGCTTCATACCTATATGTTTATGGTGAACCTATATGTAAGTTCACATGCAAATAGTCTAATTTACAAAATAATTTTTATAAAAATATAACTTTATAAATTTAGAATTTTTTTTATAAAAATCTTATTCTCATTTAATTTTAGAATGAGCCTCGTTTGACTTGTAAGGTACACAATTCTTGCCCTCCTTCAATGCTAAAAAAGAAGACGTGGGATGACGAGGTGATTTGAATCTCAATGCGACACAAAGATAATAAGATGGGAATATATTATTAAATATACTAATCAAAATAATATTTCATTATTTTCAACACACTTTGTAGTTCGGCACTATTAACATATTTCACGTTAACCATCATTGGTGATTTATATGTAAAGAAAACTTATTTATGTGAGATAATGTTAGATTTGACTTAATATATTTTTTCATACATAATTTAATATATTCACGATTAATATAAATATTGACAAGCGTAAAGGTCAAATTGCATAGATTATATTAAAAGAGACATAAATGGTAAATAATAGTCCACATTCCACAAGTTATGTTAGCAGGTCGTACAATTATAATATACTACCTCCGTTTTTTTTTAAATGCAACATTTGATTATTTTAATACACTCACCAAAAAGGTAAATGTTGCATCTAAAAAAATAGAGGAAGTATATTGATGAAGCTTAATTAGTTAGAATATCAGAGACGTCATAATTGAAAGAAGAGGAAGAAGAACATCCGCTGGATGGATTGCTGGATTTGGCAAGAGTTGATAAGATGGCAATTCACAAAAACCAAGGTTTCACTTTTAGTAAAGTTGCTGACCTGATTGATAAATACTCCTACACCAGTCCATCTAGCTCTCCACCAAAATCCCAAAAAAAAAAGTCCCTACATTATGTTTCTCTCTTAGCTTATATAAACACACCATCTTTAATTTCTAGCTCAAACCTTCATCTACTATCCTTGTTATATATCAATGGATAGAAGAAATACAGTTAACAATAGTAGCATATATATTTGCTACAACAACAGCAACAACAAAGTAAAAAATGTATGGGAGTCATGTCATAATGATGATGATGATGATGGAAAGTATTATTATGTAGATGATGAGGGTTTGATGATGATGGAATGGCCTCCAAGGTCATATACATGCAGCTTTTGTAAAAGGGAGTTTAGATCTGCTCAAGCTCTTGGAGGACATATGAATGTCCATAGAAGGGATAGAGCTCAATTAAGGCAACTCTCTTTAATTACTCCTAATTCAACCCCTATCAATACTATTAATCTTAATCTTCCTCCTAACCCTAACCATATGCTTTTCTCACCACCACCACTAAAACAAGCCAACATCCAACCTTCACGCACATCATCATCCAGCTCGGCTATCCGATCGTCGTCTCCCTTGGCAGTTGAAGCTTCTCCACCGTCTGATCTTATCACTAAAAAACAATTTGAGTGTTTTAAGAGGCTAAACAATTTGGGAGGTCCTCCTCCTCCAAGTTCATGTGGTGAACCTAATTATAATGATATTGGAGGGTTTGGTTTGAAAAGTAACGAAGGTGGTAATAGTTTGAACAAAAGAAGAGAGTTTTTAAGGTTGGATTTGGAGATGAATCTCAATGTTGCTGATTGTGTTTTCAAGGAGGATTTAGACTTGGAACTTCGTCTTGGTTACAACTGATTTATTCACATCATCATCTTTTATTTCGCTCCTTTCATGTTCCTTTTTTTTTTTGCCCTGGCTGGCTTTAAAGAGTTATTATGCATCTTAAGTATTATTTATGTTCTTTATTCGACCTCTAATTGGTAATCATTGTAGTTAAATACTACAAGCTACGATCAATTAAATCTTCTACTTTACAATGTTTTTTCTGAGCTTATTTTTCCCAACAAATATAGCTGTGTTGTTGAAATGATCAATCACCTTGTTTCTTAGCACTGATAGTTTACCACTAATAGAACTATCAACTTTGCTAAAGAAAATATTGATTAGGTACTCCACTGGTTTAATTAGAATGTCGTTATTTATAATAATAACCTAGCTAGTACTCCTAATAGGTTAAACAAGCTACTGAGTTTTTTTTATCAGACGCACATTGTAAAGAGTTCTAAAGCTCCTTTCTTGTTCTTATATTATTATTAGTAATTATATATTTTTTTCAGGTACATAGTAGATGAGAGAGAGAGAGTTCATTATTATTTGATGTTGTAATGAAATGGTTTGGTCCCTCGTGTTGTTCAAAGGAGAACCAAGTGAATGACTTAGTTCACGAGTATATGCATGTAATAATTTCGTGTGCGTTTTTATACATTGGCCGTCTTTGGGGTGCTAATTGAGTTGAGCACCTCGCGAGCAGCTCGAACTCAACTCGGTCAAAGCTCGCTTGATTGAGCTCGTAACTCGATAACCTTGCACGCAACTCAATTGTTTCCAATTAATTTCTCTTTGAAATAAAGAAATACATTAACAATCAATAAAAACAATTGATCTAGTATTGTTGAAGTTAGTTAGTTAGTTACCAACTAACTGTCAGCTCAGCTAGTTTGCTACAACAAACTGATTCTGTTATATTTATTCTTCTGTAATCTAGCCTTAGATACTTGATGATGTAATCAGCAATATATAAGCTGTTCTAGCTTGTAATAGAGAGTAATTCTCATTCTTACAACAATAATAAACTCTCACTATTTCTCTATCATATTCTTCTTCTTTCTTATACTTTTCCGCAAAACATGAACACTTGTTCATGAATTTCTACATGGTATCGAGCAATGAAAGCTCACATTGATGCCGATTTTCGCTTAATCTTCTTCTCTGCTCTTCTTCAATTGAAGTGTAGTTGCGTAAAATTGATTCAATTTTTCATTTGAATTTCGAGGTTTGATTTTCATTCTCGATTCTAGAATTTTTCTTCCGAAATTGTGAGTCGATTCTCTCGATTCGATTCAATCATTTTATTTTCTCGGTGAAAATTCTCAAATTCTAGTTGATTGATTGAATTTGAGTATTGTTCTTATCATTTGTGTGAATTTCTTTCTTTGTCGATTCTTCTTGTTGTTTGAACTCTATAAATTTCTTCTTGAATTCATTCTATTCTTTCTGTCAAAATGCCTCAAGTTTCTGAAAATTCTTCCAATTCAAACTCTTCATCCTCTAATCTTCCACTCACACAAAATCCTTCTAGTGTTTACTTTATACATCCATCTGAAAATCCAGCAAATTCACTTGTTTATGTGAAGTTTAATGGAGATAATTTCTCTTAATGGAAGAGATGAATTAGTATTGCATTATCATGCAAGAACAAACTGTCATTCATTGATGTAACTCTTTCTAAACCTTCATCTGAGATTGATCCTGGTGCTCATGCTGCGTGGGAGAGAAGTAATGCTATAATTACTTCTTATCTTCTTCATTCTCTTGACACTACAATTGCCAGAAGTGTTATCTACTTCACTAGTGCTAGAGAGATATGGAAGGATCTTGAGGAGAGATATTCACAAAATTCTGGAGCACAGTTGTATTCTATACAACAAACCTTGCATGAATTGTCTCAAGGAAACACTGCAATTACATAATTTTTTACTTAAATCAAGGCATTATGGGATCAACTTAATGGTATTAATCCAGTTCCTGTATATACATGTTCTGGCTGCACTTGTAATATCAGTCAGAAAATTATTAAACAACAACAAGAAGAAAGGTTGATTCAACTGTTGATGAAGCTGGACACTAAGTATGCTAATGTGAGAACAAATATATTGATGATGCAGCCTTTGCCTAATGTGTCTATGGCATATAGAATTCTGATTCAGGAAGAAAAACAAAGAAGTACTTCTTCTTCTGGAGATACACAGGCTATGGCATTTGCAGCTGAAGACAAGAAGAGTGATTCTAGAGTTGCTGTTTATAAGCCTCCTAACACATGGAATAAATTTCAGAATGCAAGTAGAGGGAATTTTAATGGTCCTAGAAAGCCTTTCTATTGTGAGCATTGTAAAATGTCTGGACACACCGTCGATAGGTGTTATAAACTACATGGCTATCCTTCGCCTTTCAAAGGTGGAAAGGGCAAAAAGAGTTGCGCTATTGTATATGGAGATGAAGATGAATGTGACCATTTTGGCACCGAACCCGCACATCTCACCTCTGAGCAATATCACAAGCTGGTTCAAATGGTGCAAGAGTCTTCTAGCAACAGCAACAACAATGGTGCTTCTACACCTCAAAATGTACAGAATCTTGTGCATTCTACTCCAGCCTCAGCTTATGTAGCAGGTACTTGTTTAATTTATTGTCTTGTTCTAATAACAAGTGGATAGTAGATAGTGGGGGCCACATATCATATATGCTCTAATATTGATCTATTTCGATTCATATGAGAAATTTACAAGACCTCAAAATACTATAACGGTTGCCGATGGTAAGCAAGCCATAGTGCAAAATATCGCACCGTAAAGTTTCAAAATGGAGTAAAACTAAGAAATGTTCTACATGTGCCCGGATTCACTTTCAACCCGATTAGTACACACAAGTTATGTCAGATCTTAACCGTAACATTGTGTTTACTCATGACAAATGTTTACTTCAGGGGACACTCTCAAAGCAATTCTCCGGTTCTCGTAAGCTTCGATTCAGGTTTATATCTTCGCTAGTGATGAATATAGTGTTCTGCATAAGCCTATTTCAATCGGGTACAAAGTATGCATTGCTGATAGTGAAGTAATAAAACTATGGCACCTTAGATTGGGTAATTTACCTTTCAATAAAATACATCATGTTGTAGATGGTATTCCCTCGTTATGACTATTGTGATTCTATTTGTCAAGTCTCGTCCTCAAGCTAAACATACTAGATCACCTTTTCCTAATAGCACAATCAAAATATCTAGTTGTTTTGAGATGCTTTATATCGACACTTGGGGTCCATTCAAGGTTTTTACTCGTGATGGTTATAACCAATTTCTTACAATTGTGGATGATTTTTCAAGGCACACATGGATTTTTTTTCATGAAACATAAGTCTGATGCTGTAAAGATTCTTGAGCATTTCATTGTTTTTCTTCATACTCGGCTTCATGCTCATATTAAGTGCATTAGGTCGATAATGCCAAAGAGTTTTGTGAAGGAGCTATCTTACCTATATATCAACAAAGATGTCATCTTTCATCAAAGATCTTGTCCCGATACTCCACAACAAAATGGTGTTGTGGAGAGGAAGCATATGCATCTCTTAGAGACTGTCAGTCCCTCTTCTTTCACTCACATGTTCCTATAAATTTATGGGGAGAGTGTTTGATGACCGCATCACATCTAATAAACGTAATGCCATTAAGTACAATTAATTTTGTACTCCTTATGAAGTTATTCATGGTTCTAAGCCGACTTGAGTTACTTAAGGGTGTTTGGATGTCTATGTTTTGCTTCTACATCCAAGGTTCACATGAGCAAATTTGATCCTAGGGATGTATCTTATATCTTTCTTGG
This sequence comes from Beta corolliflora, assembly GCA_947648045.1. NCBI lineage: Eukaryota > Viridiplantae > Streptophyta > Magnoliopsida > Caryophyllales > Amaranthaceae > Beta > Beta corolliflora. The sequence goes on from CANSZD010000744.1 coordinate 13,294, forward strand.
ATATCCACCTGAGCAAAAGGCTTATAAAGTCATGGATTTGACTACCAAGAGAGTTTTTGTCACTAGAGATGTACAATTTCATGAAAGACATCTCCCTTTTCATGTCTCTACACCTCACTCTTCTCCTATTTATTTACCTCGCCAATACTTCTCACAATTCGACTTTACATATGACATTCCCGAACCTTGTTTCTTTGATACAACACCACCATCTTCTCCCTCTCTTCTTTATCTTCACCTCCCGAACCATCCACAAATACTCAACACCATACTAATCCTTCTCTCTGTCTCCTTCATCTACACAAAATTCCCTTCCACATTCTTTTTTCTTCTCCAGTCCACCACCTATACCTCCTCCTACAACTAGACATTCTTATAGACTTCATAATCCTCCCCGCTTGGCTGAATGATTATGTTGTTGTTCCTAGTGTTACTTCTCACTGGTGCAATGTAGTATAGTTCCAAGATTTACCTTCCTCTCTTAAAACCTTGATCACTCAAACTTCCTCTCTCACTGAACCTAAAAGTTAACTAGAGGCTTCACATGATGAAGGGTGGATTCAGGCAATGAAAAAGGAAATTGAAGCTTTGGAATCAAATGGTACATGGGAGTTAACTTCTCTTCCTCCTGACAAGAAGGCAATATGGTCTAATTGGGTTTTTAAAGTAAAACTTAAAGCTGATGGCACTTTAGAAAGGTGAAAGCAAGGTTAGTTGCAAAGGGCTATACACAAAGAATATGGGGTGGATTTTGAAGAGACTTTTTCACCAAAGGATAAAGATGTCCACAAAGAAGGTGTCTTCTTGCACTTGCTGCCAAGCAAAGGGTGGAGTTTATTTAAATTGGACATCAATAATGCGTTCTTACATGGTGATTTGACAGAAGAAATCTACATGAAAATGCCAGAGGGAATTCCTAATCCACAAAACCTAGTTTGCAAGTTAAAAAAGTCGCTCTATGACTTGAAGCAAGCTTCAAGACAGTGGTTTGCTAAGCTTACATCAGCAATGTTGCAACAAGGATTTGTGCAATCAAGAAATGACTATTCTTTGTTTCTATAGAAAAGTCAATCAACCACCTTAATTGCCGCCATCTATGTAGATGACATCATCTTAACAGTGATGACATTCTCGCTATTGAAGCTTTGAAGGCTCACCTTCATCGGGTTTTCAAGATAAAAGACCTAGGAAACCTTCATTATTTCCTTGGTATGTATGGAGATTAGTCATGTGCGGTAGGGAATTATCATGACACGGAAGAAATTTACAAAAGAGTTGCTACTTCTAGTGGCTTGGATTTATCCAAGCAAGCCAAGACTCCCTTGCCAGCTAATGTGAAGCTTACATCAGATTCAGGAGACTACTATAGTGATCCTGCACTCTATAGAAGCCTAGTTGGGAAATTGAATTTCCTCACTCACACTAGGCCCGACCTCTCTTATGTCCGTGCAAAATTTAAGCCGCATATGCATCACCCTAGAATCCCTCACTTTGATGCATTGACACATGTGCTAAGGTACTGGCCTGGAACAATTGGGCGAAGGTATTCTACTTGCGCTACTCCACACGCCTACTTTAAGGGCATATTCTCGGAACACACCGTCCTTCTACTACTAAGATACTAAACAAAATCTAATCAAGATTTATTAAAAAGGACGTTAGCGGAAATAACGTCGGGACGGTTATGCTACTCTAAAACAATAATTAAAGATAATCCTCAAATCAAAGTTTCATAGCTTCAAAAAGAAAAGTAAAATCCGAGAAAAACATTATAGTTCTAAATAAAAGAAATATCCCAAATCATATCATAACATAAATCCAAAAACTACGAGACATGCAAGTCTCCCGTTAAAACTCAACTAAAAACTAAATGTCCTTGAAAGCTAGCCAAAAGTAGGACCTGCGTCTATGGTCCGCATAGAACTCATCTACCACAAAAACTATCAAAAGCTTCTTCTCACTACAAACCCTCACTCGCTAGCCCAAGGCAGCCACAAGCCTAGCAATCACAAGCCTAGCAAGCCATTTCCATCCCGCAAGGATATATTAAATAATTCCACGGTCAGTGGGGAGTAACTAGCGCTTCCTCCCCGTAATGAAAGCAATCAAAGCACGATTCGTAAATAGATTAATAAGAAAGGAAATCATACAATCACTATAACAATAACATGCATCTAAAAACTGTAAAGCTCATAGGTAATACAAGTGATCATCAACAATAAGTAAACAAGATATAGTGAGTGAATAAATTCTAGAATACATAAATAATAATCAAGAATACAACAAGTTATTGAGTCAAAAACCGAACGCCGCTGAATCGCAATTCACTTCTTAAGGTTTGTCGATCGCAATCTCCGGTCCGCCTATGGGCTTACGTTCCCCACGCTCGTGTCTAAGAATGGCCAAACTCCCGATGCAGGGTAGAACACGCGTAACTCCCCGACCTCTCGGACGACAACAATTAACCTGTGTGTACCCCTAGTTCGCAAACCAAGGTGGTTGGCATGTTCTTCACCGGGGACTACATCTATCCCAATCGGATATTCTTATCTCAAAATAAAATCATGCATATTATCTAAGTATCATTCATCTTAAAATATTCATCAAAAAGGGATGCCCACCCGGCCTTATACCCATAATTCATCAAAAACAACTCTTCATAATTGCTCAAAATTAATAACTTACAAATTTTCAACAAATGTCTCTCACAATAAACGCTTGAACATCTCTAAACATCAACAATGATATTAAACTGGTTTTTACACCACCAACAATTCAATCAAACATACATCACCAATTAACTCCAAAACTTATTCATTAAAAGAGTAGTAACAATTAATCATTTTCTTTCATAAATCAAACATGAACATAAGGATACCCAATAATACATACTGCATCCTACTGAACATCAGCAACCAAGAACAAAATAAATTACAAATTATTTCTGATTTACAAGTTCTCAAATAATTTAAAAGAGTATCCTCAATTTCACAACAAAAATCCAAAAATAATTATTAAACTAATAAGTTCGAGCAGTAAAATCACAAAAAAATTATCATATGACACTAATGGCTCTACTGACATGGTACCATTTTTATTTATAATTTTCGGACTCTGAAATTATTTTTAAACGTTAATATACAGATTACTCAATAAAGCCAACATAATAATTAAAAATATAAATAAACGCCTAAAAATTACCAAAAATTTACATAACATGCATAAACATTCGTAAATACGTAATACACAAAGAAATTAATATTTAGGCCTCCAGAAATAATTTTTATAATTTATATACTGACAGAAACGAAATTTGCAAAAACAGATATATCAATTAAATAGACCAGTACACAGTAGGAAAAAATTATTATAAGGCATGGAATACATATTACGCATATAACATGATCTAAGAAAAATAACTTCAGCAATTTTAACACTCGTTTAATAATTATTATGCAAATAAGCCAAAAAGCACAAAACACCAATTAAATCAAATAAATACTAAAAATCATACGAAAATTATTTTTCTTTGTACATTATTCACACAGCATGCTTCAAGTATATTCATGTCAAATTTCTTCAATAATTTCATTCAAAAAGTATTTTAAATAATTCCTAGCGTAATAATCTAATACCGAATAATACCCTAATCACTGTGGTTCTAAGATAACTACTAGTTACCTGGATCGTCGGAGGCGAGCTGAATACTTCTGGAAAATCCCAATATAGGCGTGTACTCCTCTCCTTCTTCAATTCCCAAGCACCAAGTATAAGAAAAAGGCAAGAAGAACAAGTCACGAACAATTAACAAGGAGTAGAAAGTGAAAAATTTTGAGAGATGGTGGAAGATGATGATGGCCGAAATTCATAGAGTATGGCAGCAATGGAGTTCTGAATTTTAATCAGAATTTGAAGTGCTAAAGGTTGGATTATAGGGGTTTAATTAAGGAGAATGATTAGGGCCTTAGGAGGGTTATGGGAGTTACAAAACCACGAAGAGTCACAAAGAAAATAAAAAGAAAAGAAAGAAGAGGAGCTCTTCTTCTCCTTCTCCTTGGCCGGCTGTCCAAGCCCAAATACACCAAGATGATTTCGGCCCAAGTCATCAAAGGTCCACGCATCAAAAGTCCGTCACGCGATAAATCGATAAATTCCTAAATCGCGCCTAAACTTTGAAAATACTTAATAATGAAAATAATTCTAATAAATTATACTATAAATATAAATATAATGCACACATTAGCACGCCATATAATAAAATAATAATTCGGCTCCCAAGATTATAAAGAATAAAAATCATTAATTTAGAGAAAATAATAGTTTTAGGGAAAACTTTTGCGAAAACTAGGAGCAAAATTATGGGTTGTTACATATTCAGACTCAGATTGGGCCTCATGTCCTGACAGTAGAAGATCAGTCACAGGCTATGTCATGCTTCTTGGCAATCCTCCCATTTCCTGGAAGTCAAAGAAGCAAGCCACAGTTTCCAAGTCAAGCTCAAGCCGAATATTGAGCAATGACTGCGGCTTGTGAGAAATTACTTGGGCCGGGTAAGACATTACAAGAGTTTGGCATTGATGATTTACAACCTGTTAAGCTATTATGTGACAATTAAACTGCCATACACATTGGCAAGAATCCAGTTATGCATGAAAGGACAAAGCATATTGAATTGGACTGTCATTTTACAAGAGAGAAGGTGATGGAAGGGCTGATTGAACTATCTTATCTTCCTACTCAAGATCAAATTGCTGATTTGTTTACTAAGGCATTGTCTTCACCACAACACTTGAAGCTGAGTTCCAAGCTAGGAATGATGCATCATCCTCCCTATCTTGAGGGGGGTTGTTGAAGTTAGTTACCAGCTAACTGTCAGCTCAGCTAGTTTATTATAACAAACTATTTCTGTTATATTTATTCTTTTGTAATCTAGCCTTAGATACTTGATGATGTAATCAGCAATATATAAGTTGTTCTAGCTTGTAATAGAGAGTAATTCTCATTCTTACAACAATAATAAACTCTCTCTATTTCTCTCTCATATTCTTCTTCATTCTTATACTTTTCCGCAAAACATGAACACCTGTTCATGAATTTCTACAAGTATAAAAGGAAAAAATTGTAAAAAAAAAAAGAAGATATACTAATCAAATACTTAGAATTTAAGGTGAACCAAAACCCTAAACGAGTTGAGCAGCTCGACTCGACTCTAAACTTAGCGAGCACTATTCGAGCAAGCCTCTGCTCGTGATCGACTTGCTCGATTAGCAACCCTGGGCCATCTAATGGTTTTTTTTTTTTGGTGAAAAAGAGTTGCATAAATAGATTAGTTTTGGCTAACAAAGAGCCTCATACAGTCATCCTCAACAAATTGTTCACAAAAATTAGGGGGAAGGGATAACAATTTTGTTTCATTCATACTTGACAAGTTTTTTCTACAATCCTTTGCTAATGCATCCGCCAATTGATTTTGCTCACGCCTCTCGAATATGCACTGGGTAGCTTGAAACATTTGGAGCATTTCCCTGCATTCATAAATTGCATTATGGTAAGCATCTCGGTGAATTACACTTGTGTTGAACATTGATACAACATTCTTGCAATCAGAGATGATTTATGAATTCGCATTGGGCACACCGCAGCCCCTCAAGTATGGCCAATAGCTCTGCCATCAAACTATCCAAGCAATATATGTTTCGTTGAAATCCACCAATCCATTCTCCTCTATAGTTTCTAATAACTCTTGCAATGCCGGTTAGAGACCAAGTAGAAACAAACGAAGCATCGACATGTAGATAATAATATTGTGGGTTCAAATACTTGGGTGTTGGGGCTGGAACTAGAGCTTTCCCCATGTTAGATTGAGATAGCAAGAATTCACGAGTTTCAAAGCAAGCTCGTTTCAGGGTGATTTCCGGTGTTGGAAAGACTATTCCTCCAAATATGAACTTGTTTCGATTTTTCCAGATTTCATAGCACACAAAGGGAAACATCATTCTCCACTCAAAGTTATATCTTTTGGCCGAGCAACTAAGATTATCATTAACCCAAGTAGTATCCTGGCCGAAGGTTGACTGAGGTGGGGAAACAAAATTCCAAACAAGATTAGCTTGGGTGCAGTTTTTTATGGCATGAAGAGATGTCTCATTTTAAAGGTTGCATATCTGGCACGTTGGAGCAGGGAGAATGTTTCTTATATGAAGCAGATTATTTGTGGGTAATCTACCCCTCAAAAGGATCCATAAGAAGAAGCCAAGCTTCGGGGGAGTTAAGGCATCCCACACGACCATCAAATTATTTATAGGAGTTAACTGTGTTTCAAGTGTTGCAAGATAGGCTTTTTTTAAGTAGAATTGATTATTGACCAAAAATAGAGAGGAAGGGGAGTCTTGTTGATTTTTTGGAGTCCAACACATACTTGCAATCCTATCAATTACTTCCTTAGGTAACTCAAAAGATAATTTTTAGAAATTCCACTCATTATTCTCCCAACAATCCCTTACTTTCAAATTTTCCTCTTCTCTCACAAGAGGGCCACTTATCAGATTTCTCAAAATTCTGGAGCCAAGCCAGTTATCATCCCAAAAATTTGTTTTCTCAGCATTTCCTAAAATTGACATCTTGTTAGTTGTTAAAATATTCCACCCCTTACCAATGTCTTTCCAAATATGTGATCCTTTAGTGAATTTAGTGACGTAATCATCGTGCACATACTTTGAAAAAACACACTCTTTGGCAATGTTGTGAGGACCATGACACAATTTCCAACCCAGTTTCGCCATTAGGGTGGTGTTAAGGTTTCTATGGCTTCTTATGCCCAAGCCCCCCCAAAGTGGCTTCTTTTGACACGAGGTGCAACTTGTTTTTCCCCCCTTCCTCCCCCCAAAGAAAATTATTACAAATTTTATCTAGGTCATGAAGTGTTGCAATTGGAAGGAAGTTTGCTTGCATGTAATAATTTGGGATGGTGTTCAGCGTTGATTTAATTAACACAAGTCGTCCCGCCCTTGAAAGAAATTTGGACTTCCAATTTGCTAACCTTTTCCTCACCTTTTCCACTACAAATTGGACTTGGCTTTTTTTGGGTCTTTTATGAGATATTGGCAAACCTAAATAAGTACCCAAATTCTCAGTTTCATGCACATTCATAGTATCTTGGAAAATGATTTTTGTTTCAGTGGAGGTATTGGGTGAGATAATTAAACGACTCTTATCTTCATTTATTTTTTGACCCGAATTACCACAAAACTCATCAAGAATTTCACGAACTTTGAAAGCCGTGTTACTTCATCAACTCTTCCAAACAAAAGGAGAGCATCCGCGAAAAGAAGGTGGGATATGGGAACTCTCTTCCTGCCAACCCAAAAAGGGGTCCAACTTTTCTCCTCACAAGCTTGGTTAATCATTACGGTCAGTTGTTCCAAGCAAAGATTAAAAAGATAGGGTGACATTGGGTCTCCTTGTCTAAGGCCTCGGGTATATATGGATGAAAGTATCGGTTTTCTTGCCATTAAACGAGATAGACGAAGATGCCCGTGTAACACAACTCATAATCGGGAAATGGATTGGTTATCAAGGTTCACCAGATTCAAGACAACGTTTCACAAAATGCCATTCCATTCTATCATAAACTTTTTCTAGGTCCACTTTTAATGCATACCACCCCAGTTTTCCTTTCTTTTTATGCATTGAGTGTAAAATTTCCGAAGCTACAACAAGATTTATCTCTGGTCCCCTCCCTTTCATAAAGCTGTTTTGATTAGGGGAAATCCATTGAGGTATGAGAGGTTTTAATCTATTAACAATAACTTTTGTCACAAGTTTGTACATTGTGTTACAGAGACTAATGGGCCTTAGGTGTTTAACAACTTCTGGGTTTGGTTGTTTGGGAATAAGACATATTAGAGCATGACACAAGTTGGGGGGATTCTTTGTTCACGGAACCAATTACCAATATTTTTACACACTTCCTCCCCCATAATTCCCCACTTTTCTTGGAAAAATATAGGATGAAACCCATCGGGACCCTGAGCTTTAAGAGGTTTCATGGTCATTAAAGCTTCGAAAATTTCATCAATGGAAGGAATATGACTTATGTTAATATTTTGGGAGGACTTTGACACTTCATTATTCACACACAAATGTTCAGTAGTATAGAGATGTTGAAAGAATTTTCTAATATGGTTAGCAATTTGAACCGGTCCCTCCAAAGCTTCCCCCACATCATTGTTCATAGAAAGAATTCTATTATAATTTCTAGAGATGACAACACTTTTATGAAAATAAGTTGTGTTCCTTTCCCCCTCAGCGAACCATTTAGTACGACATTTCATTTTCTACAGCCACTCTTCATGGTCTGAAATATGAATCAATTCCCTTTCAAGATTAGCTTCAAGGTTTTGATAAAATCTTGAGTTAGGATTAAGGTGAAGCGCATGTTGGACCCCCCTAGTCTCGCTAAGACTCTCCTTTTTCTATGATAAATATTCCCTAAGGTCCTGTTTATTCCAATCTTGCAACCCATGTTCCACATTTGTTAATTTAACTCCGAATCCCCTCCCCTACCATATTCCAAACACTATTAACAATATTATCAAAATTTTGGTCTTTCATCCACATTAGTTCGAACCTGAAAGGTTTAGAGCCATGATTATATTGAACACGATTTAGATTGACAAGAATAGGGCAATGATCTGAGGTTATTCTTGGAAGGTGCCACAGTGGTTTGGAAATAAAGAAATCCATTCGGCATTTGCCCACCCACGGTCTAGTCTTTCCAACACCGGGTTTCAACGTCTTTTGTTGGTCCAGGTATATTTTGGCCCATTATAACCCAAATCAATCAAGTTACATATGTAACACCCCGTAATTTTCACTCTTTATTTTTGGTGTTAGTTTATTTTAAAATGATATTTTTCGTAAAAATAAATAATTTATTATTTAGATTATTTTGGAACTTGTTGTGAAAATGTGTATATATATTTATATGTTGTGATATATTTATATATATATATTTATTTTAAGTTGTTAGTTATTTATTTTAAAGGTTATATTAATTTCGTTATTTGTTTAGGCGTTTAGGATGATGTTTTGTCGCGTAGCGTTTTTGTAACGTTGTTGGACCGACTTGGGTGATGAAATGTTGCATCGCTTGTGGCGTGTTAATGTGTTTATTATATTTATATTTATAATATAATTTATTATAATTATTTTCATTATTAAGTATTTTCAAAGTTTAGGCGCGATTTAAGAATTTATCGATTTATCGCGTAGCGGGCTTTTGAAGCATGGACCCTTGTTGATTTGGGCCGAAATTTTTGTTGGTGTGTTGGGCTTGACAGCCGGCCAAGGAGATGGAGAAGGAGAGCTCCTCTTCTTTCTTTTCTTTTTATTTTTCCTTGTGACTCTTGGTAGCTTTGTAACTCCTATAACCCCCTAATCATTCTCCTTCATTAAAACCCTTTATTTCAACCATTAAACATCCATAAAATTCTGATTTTTATTAAAAGAGGTTCAGTATCATTTGCATTTAACCCTCACCGTTTTTCAAGAAAAGAAAGAGAGAAAAGGAAGAGGAAAAGAATAGGAAGTTTCAACCCGGTTTTTCCTGTCACACCTTCACGAAAATAACCGTAGCCGGAAATCTAACCGTTGGATCGTCTTCATTTTTGGACTCAACGTGTATAACAACTTGTTCTACACTCTGACCGAAGCGATTTATAATCTGAGCTTTTTATCATCGGGAATCATGGTCGTAACAGAGCAGTGCGAAACAAGAGTTTTCAACGTTCAAGAAGAAATGCTTAGTGACTTGATGCTACAATTCTCGTTCGTTATGCCTTGGGGTTAGAATAGGATTTGGATTGCATGCTTAACTCGTGATTGTCTCTTTAGACTCATCTCTCCTCCCGACGATCTAGGTAACTAGTTGTTATCTTAGAACCATAGTGATTAGGGTATTATTCGGTATTAGATTACTACGCTAGGTTTTATTTAAAATACTTTTTGAATGAAATTTTTGATGAACTTTGACATGAATATACTTGATACATGCTATGTTAATAATTTGTAGAGAAAAATAATTTTCGCATGATTTTTAGTATTTATTTGATTAAATTGGTGTTTTGTGCGTTTTTGGCTAAATTGCATGATAATTATGGAACGACTGTTAAAATTGATGAAATTATTTTTCTTAGATCATGTTACATGCGTAGTATGTATTCCATACCTTATAATAATTTTTTCTTACTGTTTACTATTTTATTTAATTGATATATCTGTTTTTTGTAATTTCGGTTCTGTCAGTATATAAATCATGGAAATTATTTGTAGAGGCAGAAAAATTAATTTCTTTGAATATTATGTATTTCCATGAGTTTTTACATGTTATGTAAATTTTTGGTAATTTTTGGGCGTCTGTTTATATTTTTAATTATTATAATGGCTTATTTGAGGAATCTGTATATTAACTATTAAAAATACTTTTGGAGTCCTAAAATTATAAATAAAAATTTTATCATGTCATTAGAGCCATTAGGGTCGTATGATAATTTTTGTATGATTTTACTGATCGAAATTATTAGTTTAATAATTATTATGGTGTTTTTGTTGTGAAATTGAGGATACACTTTTAAATTGTTTGAGGGCTTGTAAATCAGAAATAATTCATAATTTATTATATTCTGGGTTGCTGATTTTCAGTAGTGTACAGTATGTATCATTGGGTAACCACATGTTTATGTTTGATTTATGAAAGAAAATGATTAATTGTTACTACTCTTTTAATGAATATGATTTAGAGTTAATTGGTGATGTATTTTTGATTGAATTGTGGTTGCTGTAAAAACCAGTATATTATGATTGATGATGTTTGGAGATGTTCAAGTGTTATTGTGAGAGATAATTGTTGAAAATTTGTAAGTGATTTATTTTGAGGAATTATGAAGAACCTGTTTTGATGAACCTGGGTATAAGGCCGGGTGGCATCCCTTTTGATGAATATTTTAGATGAATGATACCTGGATTATATGCATGTGTGTATTTTGAGATAAGAATATCCGGTGGGATAGATGTAGTCCCCCGGTGAAGAACATGCCAACCACCCGGGTTTGCGAACTAGGGGTACACCCTGGGTTAATTGTTGTCGTCCGAGAGTCGGGGAGTTCTCTGCGTGTTCTACCCCGCATCGGGAGTTTGGCCATTCTTAGACACGGGCGTGGGGAACGTAAGCCCATAGACCGACCTGGAGATTGCGATCTGACAAACCTTAGGAAGTGATTTGCGAATCACTGGCGTTCGGTTTCTGACTCAATAACTTGTTGAATTCTTGATTTATTATTATTTATATATATATATGAATTATGTCACTCACTCTATCATGTTTACTTATTGTTGATGATCACTTGTTTCATCTATGAGCTTTATGATTTCTATGTGCATGCTATTGATGTAATGATTGCATGTTATTCCTTTCTTAATAATCTTCTTCGAATCGTGCTTGATTGCTATTGTCCGGGAGAACTGCTAGTTACTCCCCACGATTGTGGATATTTGTTGTATATTTTGCGGGTTTTGTTGATGGGGATTTTCTTTGATTTTGGGCTCGGGTTGAGATGTGAGAAATAATCTATTATGGGTTTTAGTTCTAGACTTCTCTTTAGTTTGAGATAGTTTTCTCTTTTCGATTTTAATCTAAGTAATTAATTTACTTATAGTATTTAATTATGTTTTTTTTTTATCACTTAGTTATTTAAACACTATTCTTGTAGTAGTGACATTCCCAGAAGACGATGTTTCCGCCATCGTCCTATTAATATTATTATTTCTTTCTTTTCCGCCTTTGAAATTCTGGGGTGTTACAACATATGTCCATAGTTTCCACATAGTTTTCAATTCTTTTCCTATTGACAGCCTTCCCCCCAATTTTTTCTTTATCACATGTGATCTCATTAAAATATCCTAAGACAAGCCAAGGGTGGATTAAATTACAAGTTTTAATTCATCCCAGAGCATATTGACTTGCATATATCGAGGAAAGCACAAAGGGTGTTTTTTTGAGTGATTACCTCTACCAGCGTATGCACTCCCTGCTTACTCTCCCCTAAGATGTGGATAATGATTCTTTGAGGCTTCCACAGGAGGAGAATTCCACTGGTAAAACCAATTGGCTCCACAAGATACCATGAGTCAAACTTCAGATCCCTAACAATGATTTCGGTGTTTTTCCAGTTCACCCATGTCTCCACAAGAATAATGAGATTGGGGTGGTGATTGTTAATGAGGTGACGAAGGTTCGATTTGTAGGTATACCTTACAATACCCCTGGCATTCCACATGATAAATGACATATCATATGGGATATAGGATGTGCCTTTCAGGTTGCGCAGAACCTCGGAGTCTTCGGTCGTCCATGGAATGACTGCCTCTTGCGTTTTTGGGCAAATCCACCAACTCCTTTTTTGATTGAGAGTGATCTCGACTTCCCTTGGGCCATTTTTTCTCTTCCCTCGTCCCAGTTGACCGAGAATGTGAGTTGTTTCAGCATGGGTCGTATCGCAGCGAGGGCTAGAGCATTTGAGTTGCTGGATGTTTTGACTCTCATCGAGCTGTTGAATATCTGAAATTGTTGTCTCCAATGAGGTAGGAGAGTTTTGGGGTCTATCCATGGACCTAGGTTGTGTAGAAAGCTTCGGTCGTCGGCATCTACTCCTCCCTCTCTCTTGAGTACCCACTGTAATACCATTTTTAACACTTTTGGGAGTGTTGTATCTTGAAGGGGTAGGTGAGCAAGAGCAAAACCTTTCCCCGACACATACATTTGGAGAGTGAGAAGTTCCTCCGGGACGATTTCCGGTTGGAGGATCAGTTTCTTGACAATGTTGAGAGGAAGCTCTTCTATTCTCTCTCCCATTAGGAGATAATCTACAAACAGGGGAGATGTCTCGGGCATCAACGGTAGCATGGGGCGGTTGATCACAGAGGTGTCTTCACCCCTGACTTTTAGAATTCGTGGGGGCGAGTCCGAGGACGACGGAGGGGTTGATAAGGGGGAGGTTGGAGGGGGTGATGAGATGAGCATTTCCTCCATTTTCAGTATTTTGTTTGTTGGTTTTACTTTGCGGGGTTTTTTTTTTGTGGAGTGGGGAGGAGGGATTATTTTGTGGTGATATTAGGTCAGGGAGTTGTTTTTGGTTTTGAGGATTTTTGGTGGTATTTTGGTTTCGCAGGCTTCCACGTTTCACAATTGAGGTGGAGGAAGAAATATTTGTCACATCAATATCTTGAGTTAGGAGCTCAAGAAGTGCAAAAGGATTTTCACATCCTTTAGAAGCTCCTTTAGAAGCTGGTAATAAGGAAGGACAAGACATAAAGGTGGATTTTGTTTGCACGTTTTGAATTTCCCCCCTACCTTTTCAAATGTTTTTTTTGGGGTCCACCTGGTACTTGAGTCATTTCTTTTTCTTTCCCATTCACCTTTGTTCTTTCCATTGACTTCAAGCTGTTGACTTTTGGGGTTTCTACTTCGTTTTCGGCGTTGTCTGGCATTTTGCCAAACTTCCTCCTTGCCATTACTGCTCTTGTCTTCTATATTCCTTGGGCTCTTTTTATTTAATTCATTGTTGTGAAATTTGCATGAACTTCCTGCATGGCCAAATTTATTACAAATAGGACAAAACCAAACTCCCTTTAGTGGCTCTTGATCTTCCTTCACTAGCACACAAAATCTTGCAAATCTTTTTTGATCCCCCTCAAGTGATCTAATATCCACTTTAATCAATTCTCCAATACTATTACCAATATTCACCAGCATATCTCTTTGGTAAAACTCTAACGGTAATTTCGGTAGGCTAACCCATACTACTCCAGCTTTGCACTTCATCTCGGACGGTTTAAAACCCGGCTCCCAGCTTTGTGTCCATATATGCGTTCCCTGGATGAACCATGGACCTCCATCAAGAATGCGGGACCGTTCCTCCATGTTGCTACATTTTAAAGCATAGAAACCCTTTTCCGTGGCAGTGACTTCTCTCTCCTGGTTGACCTTCCATAATTTTTGGATTTGAGGCTTAAGAAATTCTTTTGCGAAAGATTTGCCTATGGCCTTGAAAATGATGGCAGCTTTCCATGGACTACTAAGATCCTCGTACAGTTCTTTTGAGATTCGAACAAAAATTGTCTTTCCCAAAGAAGGAATTTCTTCCGACGGGGGGGGGAAGGTTACAAAGGGTAAAATTTGATATTTAACAGAGAGAAAAGAGGGGGACAACTGAGTTTCCAAAGGTGATAGGTGTGGCAAAGCCACAATCTGTTCGAACGATGAAAAGGTGGGTGCACGAAGGTGGAGGGTGGGGAGGGAAATGGGGTCGAAGGGGCAAAGGCCGGGGGAATTGATAAGGCAGAGGCGGCGGCCGGGAGATTTTGGGGCCTTGAGGGCGGGTATATGGGGTGGGGCAATTTGAGGGGGTGAGAGGATTCTCTCTCTAACATTTTTGGGCTTTTAAGTACATTGTTAAATCAAAGTAGATTGCGAGGATATTTTTCCGAGTTTTCTCATCTGTGTTATATTATATTTTGCAAATCTTGTAAATTTCCTATGTACTAGTTTTGTGTTTAGGAAATATTGAAGTATATTCTACTTTTTTTTGGAGAGGGGCCCACTGGGAATATGTTGGTAAAAAGAAGGACCCAACTGGATCAGCACCTCTCGCAGGTCAGCCAGTCCAACTACACAGGTCAACGCTTGAGAGTAGGGGGTATAAGGGAATCTCTACTCCTAAGCACAAGAAGGTAGTGGGGTTCGAACTTGTGATCTCAAAATCACAAGGTGAGTTCCCCACCACCTCCACCAAGCAAGCTTGGTTATGGAGCTATATTCTACTTGTGATAAAATATATAGATATTGTTAGAATACGGTGTTGATTACATCAATGAAAACGACCTCTAGGCATGTATGAGTACACTCTTCTAAAACGTTCTTCGCCCACTGTGCTATCAAGAAACGTCTTTGGGATGCAAAGAAATTAACCAACCCCAAAAGCGTTTAGCACTAATAGTTGAGGGACTTTAATGAGAGAATTGCAAAACGTAGTTTAGAAACTGTAAAAGTGGAGACAAGAACATCAATGAATGTTCTTTTGTAATTAATTAATTAATCAAACGTAATCGATCAATTAAATATGATAATAGCAAAAATAAAAACGGTAATTAAGGACCTTTTGTAAGTCGCGCTCGTGCTAAGTGCTAAGAGCATGAACACTCATGAGGGCAACCCCATTCTCATAGTGTTTCTCTCTCCTTCTCTCCTTCTTACACCTCACTTTCTCATTTTCTTTTTCTTTTTCTTTCTCTTTCTCTTTCCTTTTTAATTACATCCTTTTTCCTTAAGGATTTCTGTACCTTTTTCCCCAAGGATCCTCATTACTCTCCCTCTCTGCAATCATAAACATACCCCACCACCAATTCTCTCTTTCAACCGATTTGTATTTAATTGGTTTCTTTAATAAATTTGGTTATTTAGTGATTATCAAAAAATTGAAAAAATTAATTAATAATTGATGCAATATTGTATTTAAAAATAATAATGAAATTACAAGTACGATCTATAAATTATTACTCTTCCTTTTAATGCATTAGTTCTTTAATTTTTGTTATGATAAGTAAAGAGCCGTTAGAAATACCAAAGCAAAATATCATATTTTTGAATTCAAAAAAAATAGCTATTGTATACAATTCAACAAAAAAATCAAATTCCTTTGGACCCATCATATTTATACAATTGGGATTAAAGAAAAAATCACAAAACCACTACTTTTTGGTACATTGGCCAAGTAATTGAATCCTCCATATTTGGAGGATTATCCTCCATATTTGGAGGATTATCCTCCATCCTCACAAAAAGGATCCTCAAAGATTTTTTCCCATTCATGAGGAACTCATAGAGGAAAGGGAGTGATATTATGATGGTAATTCCTCATGCATGATAGTGCTATAAGTGTTAAGTGTTGAGTGTTAAGTCGTGATTTTAACTCCAACAATCCCCCATGGTTAATAGCAATTAGTTTATTTATTCTAGAAGGTCTGGAACTTGTGAGTCTTATAGATAGGGTATTATGATCTTCTCCATTTTTTCATCAAATTCCTATTATAAGATTATGATGCCTAAGCTAGTTTTAAAAAATAAATTTTCTAAAACCCTCATATTTTTCCTGTTCAAGCAAATATTAACCATTGATTTAGGAAATGAATTATCCCCCTCCAAAAAAAAAGAAATGGACCATCTATTTATTTTTAGGAAATGGAGAGGATGTCAACTCATAACTACAAGCTTATATGCTCATTGTAAGGGCATGCATAGCGATCACAAGTATGTGAGATCTCAGGCCCGTATTTGGCCCAGGGCGAACGGGGCGGAAGCCCAGGGCCCCCGCCCAAAAAAAAACGAAAAGCCGTAAGTTGTAAGTATGACAGCAGTTTTTTTAAAAAAACAGAATAAATTTAAACTATTTCTTCTTTTCTGTTTTTATTTTTTATTTTTCAGTCTTGGAGCGAAGCTTCCTTCCGCCTCCGACAACGCGGTATGTTTTCTAGGGTTTATCATTCTTCGCTCATTTTTTTCAATTTTTTTTTTAATTTTTTTTTTATTTTTTTTGTATTTATTTATAATTTTGTTGTTGAAATATGTGAATGCAGAAACCTAGAGATGTCGATGAGAGTGACGAGGATGATGTGGCGGAAGCAAAGCCACATGTTGAACAAGTAGTAGAAGAAGAAGAAGAAGAGGATGAAATTGTTGAATCTGATGTTGAGTTAGAAGGCGATATTGTTGAACCTGATAATGATCCTCCTCAGAAGGTCTTTTTCATCTTCTTCTTTTGTCTAATTTATATATTTGTTTCATCTAAGTATTAGAAATGTGTGATTGGATGTGTGCATTCAACTGTATATCACTTTTAATTTGTTCTAGAATTTTCATTGTATATCATTGATTTTACTTGTTGATTAGGGCCTAATTTTTGATTTCGCCCTTAGGTCACCGTATACTCAGAAACGGGGCTGTGAGATCTCAAAGACATAAACACAGATGGTGTATGGTTTGTAGTAGGTGGTGTGTGCACAACCAATTATGGGCATACACATTGTGTTGGTAAGCTATATGGCTTGGGGGAAATGCAACTTGATTAGGATGGTGGTCGTGGACTAAGTTGTGGAAAAACATGTGTTCGCTGTTGAGATTGTATTATTGTTTGATGTATTACCTTCTCTATGATAAGTGATGCAGGGATTTCCGAGTATTTTTTTCTAAACACTAGGAGCGGAAATTCCATAATATTGCATGCTTAAAGTCTTTGCTCATATCTCAATACTCATTATTTTTCCCAATAGTGGGATGGGATTGATGTATGGGCATATTTCTGTTTAAAAGACTGTGTGATTAGTCAGTTGAGAAATTTTTGAGACATAGTAGTGTATATATAATTAGTAGTTAATAGTATATTTGCCATCAAGGTTTGGCTTCACCTAACCCTCTCTTTTTCCTTCCTCACATGTATATGTTCATCTTATCTCAGAAAAATTGACCAATTCAGATCAATAAATTAAAGTAAGAGTCGTTTTGGTATTTAATTTGGTTTTGAGATTTTAGTGATACAATGATGAACTTATTATTATTTATTTTTGTATTAATCATATTATATTAATAAATTGACAATAGATACTTGGAAACTTACCTTCTAGATTCCATAATTAAGATTTTATTTTTAGAAGAAATTGTAAATTGAGACGAAATATAATAATGATAACGAACAAAAAGTTTTATGAGAATACTAATAGGAAGTTAAAACTGCGTAATCATGTGTACATATATTTTACAAGCAAAAATCTTGATGTAATTGTTTGAATGGCAATCAAGTGAAGTTTAGGAGGTTTGCAACTCATCTCATATCCTGGAACTAGGTCTTGAGTTTGATTCGCGTGAGGAGCAAAGGGGAAAGGTGTTAGTTTTAACCAGGGTCGTAGCTGCGGGTGTGCAAGAGCTTCCGCACGGGCCCCAAGTCCAAAATTTTTTGGTTTTATTTGAAAGGGCCCAATTTGAAAAATTTGATGCTTTGTAAATAGTAAACGACAAACGCTCCACAAGTCTACATCTTCATCTCCGAACTTCATAATTCACACTATCCCCTATCATCTTCCTCAATCTCTTCCACCAAAAATTCAACCTCCCATATCTTTAACTTTACTCTTTAGTATTATCATCAATACTTTTTCGTAATTATAAAAAATAAAATCAATCCATCAATTAGTATTGATTCTCTCTACTCTCTATGAAAAATTGTGGTTCGTTTCTCTCACTAAGGGGAAAGAAAGAGCCCAATTTCTATTTTAGAACAGGGCCCCATAAATATCCAAGACGGTCCTGGTTTTAACCTAGGGTTAGTAACCCTAAAAAAAATGCGTACGTAGGACATTTTAGAAGTCCTTATACCTTAAAAAAAAGTGTGTTATTCTTTGAAAATCTCCTTTTAAGTGGTCAAGAGTCTTACTTCCCTTCCCTAACTTCTAGCTAAAATGGACTACAGAGTTCCCACGTTTCTCAGTAACATGCTATAATCCATAAGACCATAACCATACATTACAAGGCAACTTTTCATATATATGCAGGAGTATTTTTCTTCCTATTCAATAACATGAAATATACCTTTTGTCCCTAGTCCAAAGCACATGTGCGTGATTAATAAATTTTCTTTCAATCTATTCCATTTAACAAAAAAAAAATTTGGTGTTATTTGCTTGTTGTGGGTGAATATAAATAATGACTCGGTAATACTTCGAGACCAGTGACTTTTCACTTGTCATTTGCCAATTTACGTGTGTTTTGCACTTTAAAGTCTAATAATTTTAACTTGTGATCCATTTATTATTGATTTTTCTTAGGAGTAAATAAGTATCATAATATTGGTATGCGTGATCCAGCTATACGCGTATGGCAACTGGTAGATTCTTATCCCATATTGATTTTGTTATGGTTTACGATTCAAAGGTATAAATTAAACTCTCAAAAAAATCGAAAAGATTCGAAGGTATATCTACTAGAATGAATTACGATGAGTTTTCTATATATATATATATATATATACACACATTTCTTTGACAATTTAGTAATCGTTATTCTTGTATCGTTATAAACTGTGATTGATACTTCACTTCACTTCATAGCATATTTCCAGGGCATTAAACTATACCAAGGGGAGGGGTCACAAATCACGGGGCACCAGGGGTCTGCTACTTGCAGGAAAACTACTCCAAGACCATAGTGCTACGAATTTGGGTAACGGGCGCAATTTCTGGTTGCTAAGGCCAAATGGGCATAAGGCTCCACTCCCACAGTAAGAGATGATGTCACCTTGGCCCAAGCAGCAACGCTATGTGTCAGTCCTCTCATTGATACCAATCCCAGGAGCTGGACTGGAAAACCGCCTGTTCCCCCCTTCGTTTGCTAAGGGCATACTTGGTTTGGAAGTGCCACCTTCGGATGACCCCCCAGATTACTCCTATTGGCCTTATACCACTTCTGGGACTTACACTACTAAATCTGGTTACTATATCCTCTCGCAGGAAAATGAAATCTACAGCATGAAGTCTCCATAGGAATTGACTTTTTTCAAAACCCTATGGTCTATGGAGTTTAAATATCGTCATGCCTAAATGGAAGCTTTTCTTTTGGAAAATATGCCATAATTGCCTAGCAGTCAAGGCTAATATGTTTAGACGGACTTTGGGACAAACGGACCAATGTCCTTTCTGTGAATCCAACGTAGAAGACCTTCAGCACCTGTGTAGAGTCTGCCCTAGGACAACTGCAGATTGGCAGGACAGGTCTGTGGGAATTTGCCTCTCTTCCAACCTTGAGACCCCAATAACTCAATGGCTTATTGCATGAGTGCTGAAATTCCAAAAAGAGGATGGCAATTACATTGCCACCTTATGGGGAATTTGGTGCGCGCAAAATAACTGGATCTTTCACCACCAACCAGTAACAGTTGAGGAAATCAGGCGCCTAATTGCCGCTGGTCTTCAACAACACCACACATGACACATACACTTCTACCAGCAGTCCCATACCTTGCACTCTCTGGAATTCCCACCAGGGTTTCTGATTGCTAATTTGGGTATCCACTGTCAAGGTACTCTAGACATTATTATTTAGACAGATGGCTCCTGGGATTCCACCTCTAGGTGTGGGGCGCATGCCTGGATCCTCGACTCGTCAGTCGGTCCCCAACAACGAGGTGGAGGGTTTTTTCAAAATGCCAACTCAGTTCTACAAACTGAAGCCATGGCCTGCTATCGTGCGCTTACATGGACAAAGGATCATAGGTATGAAGAATCAAAATAAAGATAGATTCGTCCCTACCAGTGGGCTATCTCCGGTCCCATCGACCACCCGACATCAACATTTGGTGGACGGTCAGTGCCATTAAATATCTTGCAGGTTCTATGCAATGGTGCCATATACTCAAGGTTTCGAGGGGTCAAGTACAGCAAGCCCTGAATGGGCAACTTGGTGCCGTCTCAATAGCAGTTTCATTTCAATTCCATGATTTGTACATCGCTTTGATGACAAAAAAAAAAAAAAAAAACAATGCAAGCTGTGTGAGCTGTGTGAAATTTGATGATGGATTTCCTTAAACAGAATAAGTTTTTTTGTCGGTTGAAGTACTTCAGAGAAGAGTAAGACACAACATCCTCCCTATCCTTTACCTGAACGTAGAAATACTGTGCGTGCTTAAGACATTACATACTTACAAAATTTATAATTTGTCCTTCTTACTTGTAACTATGTGAATATGCTAGTTGCTAGGGGTGTCAAAACAGGTTCTCAAACAGGTTCTGGGTATACCCATGGTGAACCAGGTCAGACCCAGACAGGTCAGGATTCTGATTGTCAGTGCCCCAGGTCATGATTGGTCAGGTTTTGTTCAACTGGGTCGAACACATTTGAATCATTGGATTCCCTGGTGCCGGGGACAGTCCGAGCGTTCCATTTACAAGTCGATCCATTCCGGATATGATCGCCCGTTGACATTTTTTTGCCGGGTTTGCGCAGGTCGTATTTAGGTTTCATGTACGGTTGAGTTAAGTCAAATGTACTCGGGTTGAATTAGTAATGACCTTAGTTCGATCATTGTGAAACATCGGGTCCATTCGCTATTGAACGTCAACTCAAATTCGGGTAACTCCTGATCGGGCCATCTTGATTTTGCTATGGATTTTGTAAACGAATCATATTAATAAAAGTATTAAGATCGACATATATATACATATGTGTGTGTGCGATAAATATATGGATGACAACGAAAAACCAATAAAAACACTATATTGATTACCGTGATGTTTAGTGTATTCTCTTAGTCAACTCTTATTTCGAATAATCAACTGCGTAAAACCACTCTAATGAGTAAAGGAGTAGAACGACTCTTCATATGTTTTAATTATATATATTATAACCAACGACAATAATAACGAGTAGACGATCAATTCCAAACTTTATATAAATGATTTATTATTATAAGCATTATGATTGATATATAAGTCTGGTAAGCCAAACAAGTCTTGGAGAAAATAGTTATGATGGTAATGAGAATAATAATACTAATAAACATAAAGCGACAATGATAATAGGTAAAAATACAAATAATAATAGTAATAGTAACATGGCTAACAATAGCAATAGTAATACAAATAAGAACAGGAATACTAACAATAACAATAACAATATAAATACTAATATGTTGAATCATTTTAATATAAGATTGATATCAAAATAATTGTAAAACCAATCTAATACTCTATTGATTATAAATTAGTATAACGACTCTTAATATGTTATAATATTATAACAAATGACAATCATACATTCATATGTTTACAACGACGGTTCATAATAATAATAATAATAATAATAATAATAATAATAATAATAATAATAATAATAATAATAATAATACAAATAATAACGATAATAGTAACAATGCTAACAATAGCAATAATAATACAAACAAGAACAGGAATATTAACAATAACAATAACAAGAACAATAACAATATAAATACTAATAGTAATAGTAGCAACAATGCTAATAATAACAATAACAATAACAAACATAACGTGGTATATATGTATTATGTTGTGACTATATATGATAAAGTATAAACAAACATTTCTATCAATATGTATGTTTAATCATTTTAGTATAATATTGGTATCAAAATAATTGTAAAACGAACCTAATACTCTATTGATTATAAATTAGTATAATGACTCTTGATATGTTATATATAATACTATAACAAATGACAATCATACATTCATAATTTCATATGTTTACAAATGACAATCATACAAGTTGTTATTATTAGATAAGATCAATATAATGAATGTATGAATGTAAGTCGATAGTTCAAGATAACAATACTCCATTTAAGTTCATCATCTTTTTTTTTTTTTTGAGGGGAATTTAAGTTCATCATCTTTATGATGATAATATAACAAACAATCACTATCAACTCAATGAAGTTCATATATATAAGTTATATCGTTACACTATAAGTTCACTAAATAGATATTATAAATAAACAATTACATAATTGAGTGATATTTGCATACGTAACACTATAAGAATACTAGCTTAAGAAGTAAATCACTATGACACTATAGAGTTGTAGAGCTTTCCTTAATAGGAGATATTGAATAACATAGTTTATTATAACATATAGGGAGGTTTGGAACCTAGAGTGAAACACATTAGTGCTTACCGATTAGTCTATAACCGATTAGTGCTTACGCTCTTTGTTATTCCCTAATCAATTCACCGACAAATGAGATAATTGACACGAGTAAATTTCGGTTAAACAAGTAATGAGAATAATAATACTAATAAACATAAAGCGACAATGATAATAGGTAAAATACAAATAATAACAGTAATAGTAACAAGGCTAACAATACCAATAGTAATACAAATAAGAACAGGAATACTAACAATAACAATATAAATACTAATATGTTGAATCATTTTAATATAAGGTTGATATCAAAATAATTGTAAAACCAATCTAATATAAGATTATTTAAGTTAATTGTTTTTATGTTATACTATAGTTTAATACTAGTATAGTATTTATAGTCTTCTCTTAACTTTGTATGTATATGTGACTATATATGTTAGTACGATATAATAATATTGGAACCATTATAACTAACGATAATAATAATGAGTATTATATATTAACTACGAGTATACGATCAATTACTGGATTTATATAAAATTTAAGTGACTCGATTATGGTAAGCATTATGATTCGAAATAAATTAAATAATAATAATAAAATAACATGATAACAATAACAATAACAATAACCATAACAATAATAATGATAATAATAATAATAATAATAATAATAATAATAATAATATTAATAATAATAATAATAATAATAATAATAATAACAATATATTGTTAATTGGTTATTCAATATTTTTTTTGCCATAATCCATAAACATTATCATTCTCAAATCTCATTGGCCAAAAAACAAACACACGGATCCTAATTTTTAGCCTTTGATTTGTAAAAGAGCAAAATGCCAAAACATTGATCCAATCATCCAATGGCCCAAAATGAACCAATTTCCCCTTCTTTTTCAGAAATTCTCATATCTCCTTTATTTCTATCCTAAATTCCTAACCATTAGATCTAATCTAACGGTTGAAACAACCCCAAATAACCCCCCTATAAAAACTAACCCTAAAATGAAACCCTAAATTTCTCTCATTTCTCAATTCTCTCTCATCATCTAATTTCTCTCGGCGCCTCTCACGAGTACGACTCACAGTCTCACTTCTCAGTCTTCTTCACTTCTTCATTCCGTCACTATCTCACCGGAAAATACATAGATCCTTGCCGAAAAACATTTTCTTTTCTTGAGTTCTCACCGGTTCCGTCTATATCTCGGCGAAAAACGTAAAGATCTCGTCGGAAAACGTAAAGATCTCGCCGAAAAGCGTTTAAATCTGACCGGAAAACATAAAACCTTGCCGGAAAACACAAAATCTCTCCTCGATCGACTGTTTTTCTGAGGTTTGTTTAATTTCCTTTTTTTTTATCTTTTTTATTTTATGTAAGATGCCTGATTTTCTTTGTTTGAGTTTCGAATGTGATGATGAACTTTGGTTGGTTTTTTTAAATTTCGAGTTTCGATTCATGTGAAGTTGTTTAATAGTTGTTTTTTTTTGTTTTATGTAAGATTTATGATTTTCTTTGTGAAGTTGTTTTAGTTGTTTTTTTGTTTAATAGTTTCGATTCATGATGAACTTTGGTCTGATTTTTTTAATAGTTGATTTTTTGTTTTAGTTGATTTTCGGGCTAGGGTTTTTGGTTAGGGTTAGGGATTTTGATAAGGGTTTAGGGTTAGCGTTAAGGTTCGGGTTTAGGGTTAGGGTTTAGACTAGGGTTAGGGTTAGGGTTAGGGTTAGGGTTAGCCCTAACCTGAAAACCTAATCCTAACCAGAAACCCTAACCCTAACCCTAACTAAAAACCCTAACCAGAAACCCTAACCAGAAACCCTAACTAGAAACCTAACACTTAATCTTTAAATTTCAGTTATAAATGGAGGACATTGACAATGTTGTTTCTGACTATGCTTCAATTGTTCAATCAAATTCTGCTGCTACTACTATTGGTGATGATCTTTGTTTACGCTCCTTTGCCCGATCCTTCACTCTTTGGTAAACGCACTTCCACTTGTTTGGAAGCATTTCGTTTTATACAAATCGGAGGGTAAGATATTTTCTACTTGCATTCACTCGTAGAAAGCTGTCATTTGCGTCTTTGAAAGTGCTAGAGGTACCACTAATCAAAATAGGCATTTACTTAAATGTGATCCTTATTTATTAAGTGTTAAAGGTAATGATGCGGGAAATAATTTTAGTCAAAAAACCTTTTGTCGTATGTTTGCCGAAGCCATAATGGTCCATGCTTATCCTTTACTTATTGTTGAACATGTTAGAACTAGGGCTTTGTTGTCTTATTTGGAACCTAGAGTGAAACACATAAGTCGGAATACGATGCTTAAGATTTGTGTTAATGAGTTTGAGACCATGAAAAAGAGTTTGCGTAACTTGTTGATGGATTTGGATGGTAGAATATGTTTTACTTGTGATCTTTGGACTTCCATGAATGATAGCTATATGGTACTTACTGCTCATTTTGTTGATAAGTCTTGGACACTACGTTCTAAAATACTTGTCTTTCGATCTTGCCCTCAACCCCATACCGGTTTAGAATTGAGTAGATTTTTTCTGAATTTGCTTGAGGAATGGGGTCTTAAAGATAAGGTTTTTACATTGACTTGTGATAATGCTAGTAATAATAATGTTATGGTTTCTGAAATTGTTGATGATTTGAACAAAGTCAATCCTTTGGTTTGTGGTGGTAAATTTTTTCATATTAGATGTTCGGCACATATTTTAAATTTAGTTGTACAAAGTGGTTTGTCTATGATTGATGAGAGTGTTAAAAACTTGCATTCAATTGTCACTTACATTGGTTTAAATATGGCTAGACTTCAACGATTTGATGATTGTGTTACGTATGTTAATACGTATGTTGATACTGGATTTTATGGTAAGTTGATTTCTGATGTTTGTACTCGTTGGAACTCCACTTATTTAATGCTTCGTCGTTGTTTAGAAGGAAGGGAAGCTATTGATAGGTTTGTTAGATATGAGCCGGGGTTTGAAATTCGTATTACTTGTGCTGATTGGGAAATCATACAAAATGTTTATGATTTTTTGGAACCTTTTTATGATATAACTGTGCTGTTTTCTGGTTCCGAGTACCCCACCGTCAACTTGTATTTTTCTAACATTGCATTAATTGAGAATTTGATTGTTAATGCACATAATCATGCAACTGATTGCATTAAGGGTATGGTTGAACCTATGTATGCTAAGTTTAACAAGTATTGTGAGGACTATTCTCCTATTCTTTGTGTTGCTGCAATGCTTGATCCACGCTATAAAAAACAATTTGTTAGTGATTTATATGGTAGTTTATATGCTGATTCCGAGCGTGATAAATGTGTTAAATCTGCCGTTGATCATTTTACCGAATTCTATACATATTATTCTCAAACTTATCCATCTTCTTCTTTTGGTTCTTTGAGTTCTGTTCAAAGTGATGTTAATCCTTGTCCATCAAGTCTAAGACCTTCCCTTCGCCCATATAAGAAAATAAACCTTGCTAAAGAGTATGGTCGTGTTGCTAGCACTAGTGTTGGTGCTTCTAGTGTTCAAAGTGTAACCTATGAAATTAATGCATACTTTGATGCCCCCCTTGTTCCTTGTGTTAGTGATGTTGATTTTGATGTTCTTTCATATTGGCGTGCTAATGTGGTTTAATTTCCTATTTTTGCTCGCATGGCTAGAGATATTTTAGCCATCCCTATTACCTCTGTTGCATCCGAATCCTCATTTAGCATGGGAGGTAGAATTTTGAACAAGTATCGTTCGCGTTTGTTGCCTCATAATGTTGAAGCTTTGGTAACTTGTCAAAATTGGCTCTCTGGTTATACCCCAATTGAGGATGAAAGAACTGTTGATGTTGGTGTTGTAGGTGAACCTAGTGATATAGACTATGATTCTATTCCGTAATTCATTTGCTCTCTCTTTTGTTGCTTCCCATGTTATGTTTTTTTGGTTGTGGTTGTTGTGGTCTGGTGCTGCTGCTTGTAGGATGGTGATGTGCTTGTGGTTTGTTGGTGTTGCTGTGCTTGTGGGATGGTGCTGATGTTCATGTGGATGGACTGGTGCTGTACTGGTTTTATATTTTGGTACCCGTATGTTAGACTCTCAACTCCAAAATTAATTACTTATTTGTTGCCCTTAGCTTTGTGAGGCGACGCTTTTTCTAGGCATGTATTTAAGAATATGATACACACTTGAGAGCCAATTTTTTTTACAAGAGTCTTAGAATTGCCTTTGCCCACAATTGCTTTGTGGCTCGTTTACATTTTTACATTTTGTGACGTTGATGGAGTCTAAGTGCTCGATGATGATTCTTCCGGTAATGCGTTTTTAAAACTTTGTTATAAGATCCGAGAGCCCAAAAAATATAAAAAGTATTTTTGTACTTTGTTGTTGTGGTTGTTGTGGTCTGTCTTGCTTGTTGGATGCTCTTGCTGCCGTCGCTTGTTGGATGCTTGCTCCGCTGCTTGTTGTTGTGCTTGCTTGTGGCCCTCTTTATCTGCTTGCTTGCTTGTGGCTCCGCTCCTGCTGCGATGCTTCCTGCTTGCTTTGGTTGTGGTTGTTGTGGTGCCGGTGCTCTTTGCTTGTAGGATGGTGATGTGCTTGTGGTTTGTTGGTGTTGTTGTGCTTGTGGGATGGTGCCGATGTTCATGTGGATGGACTGGTGCTTTACTGGTTTTATATTTTGGTTCATGTGGCCTACTGCTGATGCTGCTTGCTTGTGGCCTGCTCCTGCTGCTGATGCTTCCTGCTTGCTTGTGGCCTACTGCTTGCTTGTGGCTTGCTTGCTTGTGGCCTGCTTGCTTATGGCTGTTGTTGTTATATATGGCTTCCTACATATAATAAATTCAGCAATTTTATTTTTGTAATTTCGTTTGACATTGACACATGTATTGTGAATGATTTTATGATATTATATTAACTCGACCCAATTACCAAACTTTGTTCTTCACTCAAACAAGTTACGATCTTAATTATATGTTGTGGAAAAATTAAAGTATAGTATTTTACGGAAGCATTTGCATTATACAAAGCAACTGAAAAATTAATAAGAAGACATTCTATAATATGCACTAAGAAACTAGCAGTTAAAAAGTGACTATTATAATCTCATCAATAGTTAAAACACTATGACATTAACCAAAATTACATCAAAAATAATTTAATTGAGAATGTAATTTATTTTTTTATTAAATTATTATTAAATGTAAGTAATTTTATAAATTACCATATTGAAATGATTTTGTAGATATAGAATAATAATTGAATTTTAGTAATTTTGTTGAGTTTAGTCGTCAAAATAAGTTGGTTTGAAAAATTGCGTAAAATTAGGTTGATTTTATTTTCAGATCAATTAGAATTCGAGTTGAACCAGATATTTATTGGGCCTAATTGAGTTTTGGGTTAATATCTGGTTTAGTTCGGTCGGGTTCGGGTTTGAATGCGTGTACGTGTGGTCGAGGTCGGAATATAATCTAGCCGGGTCTTGGGTCGGAGTGCGGGTAATCCCGGGTCGGGTTTCGGTCAGTGCGGGACCGACCCTCACGGGTCGAACCAGGGTTCAAGTCGAGTCGATGATCGGGTTGACCCGGCGGTCGGGTCATTTCGACACCCCTACTAGTTGCCCTAGTGTGCAACAGGGAATGCACGTACATTGAATTTGTTTGGATTTGGCCAACAATTTGGTGTTTACCAAAATTGAAAATTTTGGTCCATCTCATCTTAGCTGTATATAATAAGTCAACTATTATCTCCCATTCACGAGGTTTCATGTTAAGGCCCTGTTTTTTTAAAATTATTCTGACTGAATTGAATTGAACTGAACTTATTTTGGCTGAACTGAATTGAACTGCGCAGAACTGAACTTATTTTGGCTGAACTGAACTGAACTGAACTTATTTTGGCTGAACTGAACTGAACTGCGCTGAACTGAACTGAACTGCGCTGAACTGAACTGTATTAACATAATATTATCAATACTTACTATTATAATAATCGATAATAATCAATACTTATTATTATTATTTTATTATTTTCTAATAATAGATAATAAATAATAAATAACAATAATAATAATAATAATAAATAATAAATAATAAATAAGAAGTAATAAATAATAAATAATAATAATAAAAATAATAATAATAATAATAATAATAAATAATAATAATAATAATAATAATAATAATAAATAAATAATAAATAATAAATAGTAAATAATAAATAATAATAATAAATAATAAATAATAAATTATAAATAATAAATAATAAATAATAAATAATAAATAATAAATAATAAATAATAAATAATAAATAATAAATAATAAATAATAAATAATAAATAATACATAATAAATAATAATAAATAATAAATAATAAATAATAAATAATAAATAATAATAATAAATAATAAATAATAAATAATAATAATAATAATAATAATAATAATAATAATAAATAATATATAATAAATAATAATAATAATAATAAATAGCAATAATAATAATAAATAATAATAATAATAATAATAATAATAATAATAATAAATAGCAATAATAATAAATAATAATAATAATAATAATAATAATAATAAATAAATAATTAATAAATAATAATAATAATAATTTATATTAATTATATTAATAAAAACAATAATAAAAAATATTGAAAATCAACAAAATAAAAAAAATACAAATTCATCGTTATTATAATTATAATTATAATAATAATAACAATATTAATAGTAATATTGAAAAAAAAAAAAAATAATTACAACATTAGACAAGATTGAACTTATTTTGGCTGAACTGAACTTATTTTGGCTGAACTAAACTTATTTTGGCTGAACTGGACTGAACTAAACTTATTTTGGCTGAAGTGAACTTATTTTGGCCGAACTGAACTGAACTGAACTGCAAATAAGTCCAAAAGAACAGGGCCTAACAATCAGATTGTCTGGTTATAGTTTTTTTATTGCTAATTAGAATTGTAGTCGCCTTGTTTTTTCTTGTTTACTTAAGAAAACTAAAAGAACATACTTAATTAAACTAAAAAATATTGTTAAAGAACTCATTGGTCAAAATTATGTATTATGTAAAGAGACATATATAGGTCATAAAGAAAAAGCATATAGTAAAAGAACATATTTTTTAAGTAAAAAAGAACACATAGTTCTAAATTATCTTATTTCATAAAAAGAATATAGGTTATAAAGAAAAGAGCATATAGTATAAAAAAAATAACTAACTAAATTAAAAAAAGAACATTGATTTCTAGGTAAAAAGAACATAGGTAATAGTTAATGAAACGAATGTATGGTCAAAGATGTACTTTGATTATATTAAAAAGAAGGTAGGTTATAATTACAATGAAAAGAACATATAGTAAAAATAACATATACCTAATTGAATTTTTAAAAAATATGGTTTTTAGGTATAGTTCAAAATTATCTCATTTCGTTGGTAGAAACTTTTTTTCTAGACAATCTGCACTGAAATCTGAAATAAAATTTGGTTATCTATGATAGATTATTTTCTCTCTTAAAATATTTTTTTAAGATAAATTATTTTCTCTCTAAAAATATTTCCAATCCGAAAAAAGAGCCACATTGTGGAAATTAAGATATTTTCATGATTAATTTTAATGAATTAGAGATATTCTATTTAGCAAGTCCTTTTTTCTTTGATTTTTTTCAAGTTTTGGACCTTCATCGGCACTAACAATTTGGATATTTGGCGCCTTGATTTAGTTCATTCATCATACACCTGGGTGTACCATGTGTATGGTAAACCCAAGACTAATATTTGCTTATTTGCTTATTTAGAACCCTCCTTTTTTGTACATTTTGTTCATTTTGTTCATTTGGATGATTTCAAATGAGCAATGAGCAAAAAAATAGTCTTGAGTATACTATCTTGACAATTACACTCCGGATGTATGATAAAATTTTGGCGGCTCTTATCTGTTTTGGATGGACATAATTAATTACTTTTGTGGTGTTATTGGTTTTAATCTATCCCTACTACATTTTTCTTCAAAATTAAGCTTGCAATAATATGTTTAATTTTTCAAATTTCAATTATGAGAAAAAGTTTGAACCTAAATTGGGAGAAAATTTAGGGCATGTTCTCTTCGGCATAAAACAACCGAACGGCCGAGATTGAATTGAGCCAAGCGGAACCGATTGCAAGCGAACCGACCCGACCGAATTGAACGAACCGAACCGGTGCAAGCGACCGAACAAATGAATTGAATTGAATTGAACCGAGCGAATTAAATTATAACTAATAGTAATGATAATAAATTAGGAACCGAACCGAACCGATTGGAACCGACCGATTGGAACCCGGGCGATTGCAACCGAAATGAGCGAACCGAATTGAACCGGCCGAATTGGCCCGAGCCGAAAATAAGTTTGGGGAGAACAAGCCCTTAGTATAAATTTGGATTGAATTTGGACTAGATTTGGACTCCGGAAAAATGGTGTGGACTGGACTAGGCCGAGAAAAGTTCGAATTCAAATTGGATACAATTTTTTCGAGTCCAAAAAACTATAGTCGGATTTTAATCGCAAAGTCCGATTTAGTCCATCCAATTTATACTCCTACCCATAGCACCTATTATTTTTCTTACAAATAACTAATTCAAGATGGTCAATATGAAGTATGTAAATAATGTCAAATGTAAAAATGGTAAACAAAAAACGAGGTAGTATGAGTTTAAAGATAATTAGTACATGTACATTCAAGTTTTAAAAAAGTTCGAATAAATAAATAAACAAATTCATTTAAGGTCTATTATACATGTTTTATAACAATAACAATATCCTTTGACAAACTCAAATACATTTACGTTATTGAAATCCAATTAATTAATAGTGATGCCTACTACTTCCTCATTTTCTTAATAAATGCATCATATTGACTTTTACACTATTTAAATATAAAATTTGATCATATTTAAGATTTTGTCATCATTTTAGTTCTTATCTAGTTAATCTCAATGTTTATTTTTTTTTTAAAAATAAATTTTTAAAAATATATAATTGAAAATATTGATAATCATAGTTGGACAACGACAAATGTTCCCAGACAATATGATGCATCTATTAAGAACATGATAAGATCGTATTCTTTTAGATTGAAGTTAATTGAATTAAATTTAAGCGGGCGAATTAAATAGAACGATCTAAATTAAAGCCGAATTGAACTGAATTAAATTGAACTAAACTAAACGAAATGAAGCAAAATTGAATCGAACTGAAATTATGAGAAAAAAAACTAGCTAAACAAAACTAACTAAACTAAGTAATAAACTGAATCGGACTAAAACTAAGTCCAGATGAAGTATATTATGGAACACAGGAACAATACTACCGGAGTGATCCGCATTAGCATTACCATTAAACATGGGCCTAATTAACTTTTAAACTCAAAAACGGAAAGCTTCAGTTCTTGGGCAATTTATACAAGTCCTAACTCCTAACTTTGATCGATTTTCTGGAGCAACACGTGTATCATTCTGTAACCTCTGTTCTTTGAATGAATGGTTTTGTCAAATTGATGAATTGACCATATTTTTATCACGTGACGTTCCATGGCTCAGACCGAAATGTTGCAATGATGATCATGTCCTTTCTTTTATTTATTTTTTCCTGCTGAATAAGTCATTTTGGTGCTTAACTGCTTATCAAACGACAACGACCACTACCTAGTCAAGATTTGCCCAGGTTGGATTTTTACAATTTAACTTATCTAATTCATGATCTTATTACTTTTGTGTTCGATCAAAATTAGTTTTTGGATCCACATAATGCCTTAAATTTTGCGTTAACAATAGTTTATAGTCATAACATCATAAATTAAAATTGCAGAATTATGTTTAAATTTAGTTTTTATTTTTCAAAGTTATATTGACATTTTATTTGGTTCTAAAAAGAGTTATAAAATTCTTTTGAATCAACGAGTAAGTTGTGATGAACAAATTATCAAGACCTGTAATCTATTATGAATATCTTTTTTTAAGTTATATGCGAATGAACGTAGTGATGTTCATTTAGTGACCAAGAGCACTAAATATTTGTTTTTTAGGTAGGTAAGATGAATGACCTTATTAAATTGACATCTCTTGTAGATTTAATCAGCCATATTTGCATGTCAGACTCCTTGGAAGAGGGGGGTATGGTAAGGCAAATCTCACCCTTAAAGAACTCCTAATTAATGAGGTTTGATTACATAACCTTAAGTTCATGAGATCAAAGTTTTACCACTAGGCCAAATCTTGCTTGGCAGGATAGCACTATACAATGGATGGACTCGCTTAACTACGTTTAATATCATGTACTTCCTCCGTATCAAATTAAATGCAACAGTTTTGTAAATATGGCAGTTTCAAATTAAATGCAACAATTTCCTTCTTTCCATTTTTGGTAAAGATTATGAGTGTGAAATGACTCAAATACCCTTACTAAAATTATTAAACCCATTCTTATGTTAAACTAATATGGACTGAAAATCAGATTAAATAAGTTTTCCTTGATTAATGATTCCCACCAAATTTCCTTTCTCACTCCTCAATATTCAACTACCAACCAACATTTATGATCAAATTGAAACTGATCATAAATGTTCATCAAAAACCCCCCCAACCCAGAACCCTAATTTACTCTCTCTCCTCAACCGATTCTAACTCTTCCTCTTCTCACTCCTCCTCTTCTCTCTGTCTCTGGATCTTCTTCTCTCTCTTACAGTTCTTCTCTCTTATCATCTTCTCACCAAAATTCGTCAATGGTGAACACGCAACCACTAAATGATGCGGCTTTTTTTTTGCGAAAACGCAAGAGGAAATGATAATTTGCGAGAGATCTTGCAAATTCAATTTCCGACGGATCTCCTTATGCATGGAAACTTTTTTATTCCGGCGAAGCTTCGACTTGTCTAAGCAAAAATCACTAAAAGCATTAGAGAAAGTCATGAAAATTGCGAGAAAGAGGAGGAAACCAAATTGGCGCAGAAGAAGTTGTTCTTTGAGACCCCCCATTGGTAAGTCCCATATCCCTAAACCTAGATCTAGGGTTTCTACAAAAAGATCTCGGGGAAAGGGGGTGAAAATCGTGAACCAAATTCGAGGAGGAGAGAAAAATTTAGGGCAAACCCCATTAACGGACCTCTCCGATAGTGTGCGCATTAAAGGCGGTGGGTTGTAAGGAAAATTTTGCACCCCAAACAAAGGGGAAAAAGAAGATGCATGAGGTGAAGATGGAGGTTGACGGTGAAGTGGAAGAAAAACGGGGGAGTCCTTGTGAGGAGGTGATGTGTGGGTGGGAAAGTGAAGATGAAGAGGGGGGACTTACCATGATATGTTCATGGAGGATGATGATGGGACCATGCGTACGTTCAAGGTTTATGAGCACTATGATGAGCTCCTCGATGATGAAGGTCCTAAAATCCCCATGAGTCCCTATCATGAAGGGGAGGATTTGGATCCATCAGAGCATGCATTCCTATTGTTGCGCAAAGGAACTCAAAAGAGTTCCTGAGGTTTTGTTATCTTCTCTATTCGCTTTCAATTTACTCTGTGATTATGCATTTTGGGTGCCTTGTCATGAATTCTCGATTATGATGTAGCAATCTGTTGTGATGACTTCGATTATGATGTAGCAATCTACGGTATTAGTCCCTGTTATGATGCTTAGTGAAAAAATTTTGTGATTATGATGTTGAAATTAGTCCCCTCGATGTTGCATAAAGAAATTGTGTTGATGCCTCTTAATTGGAATTTGGACTCTTGATTAAGCTGTGAGGCTTTGTGTAATTGGAATGTGGATTGGTTGGTTAATTGATTGCTTGGCCAAAACTGTCCCTTTGTGTACTTGGAATGTGGGTTGGTTGGTTGGTTGCTTGGTTGGTTCCTTCAAATTGGTTTTAGCCTTTGTTTTATGTTGGAAGAAGTTCGCATTTTTGTTAGTTGGTTGGTTGATTGCTTGGCCAAACTTGTCCCTTTGTTGCTTGGTTGCTTCGTTGATTGAAATGAGTCCCTTAACATCTCAATGAACATATGTGAGAGATAATTGTCACAAACTAATGCAAATGATGAAGGGACTCAACATAGCACATTACCCATGCTCGGGCTCCAAGTTTGAATGCACTTTGTGCTTCAACTTGTTGAGGTATCAAGCATGGGTCATGTCATGATGATTATGTTAATCCTCGATGCATTAAAGAAGTCAAATGATATTCGAGACCCGAGTTAAATGTTTTGTACGCCATATACAATGGTATGGAGAGTTTCCATTACCCCGATCTCGGTGGAACATAAAATTTAACTACACATAACGGGGAAACTTAATAACCATTAACTTCAAAAGATGCATTACATTACATGATCGCCTCATCACTTACATATTTAGACAAAAGACACATAACCGAGAACTTGTTCATGTCCCTTATACACAAAAATTATCAATACACAAAAAATATCATCATGTTCCTCCTTATACTTAGTCTCGGTTAGGTGTAGCGGTCATCATTACTTGCACCAATGTTCAAGTTACCTAATCGCATCCACTTCCTCCCCCTCATTGAAGTAGTGCACATTAGAAAATATAGGAACCTCCCTTTCATTAAGGTAGTTAAGCGCCTCATCAAGCGATGATTGTTCCACCTCAACATTCTCTCGGCAATTTCCCAATTCTCTGTAAATGTGCTTTTCCATGATGAGGATTCTTGTAATTGTTACCCCCCTTTGTCTTTTAAAATCTCAGTCATAACATATTGTAACTGTAACCATGCAAACTTAATCTTTTGTGTGTCATAGAAGTCATAAGCATCTTGAACTCTTGTTATTAGCTCATCTATATTTTGTGGAAATGATTGATTTTGAAGTGATTGAAGAGCCCTAAATAAACATAAATCTAACAAGTTGAGATCAGGGGATTGGGGTGGTTGATTTACCAGTTGTATGTTGAACCCATTCTGTGTGTGCAGCTGCTTTGAATTCCATATCATCATCTGATATGTGTGGTCTAGCATTATCTTGCTGCAATTGAATGTTTCTTGGTAAATAGGCAGGCCAGTTTTGCATAATGCTTGGTATGACATTGTCAATAAGCATTCTTCTGATGACTTCTTTTGTAACTGACTCAACTGGCTTTGTTTCAATAGTCCCTGCTTCTCTGTTGCAACTTCTTTTCTTTGCTCTGACATAATGAACAAAAGGGTAGATTCCATACTTGCCATCATGAATTTCAATTCCATGTGAGTCATAAATTGGCCTCCCAATAACACCCATGAACATGATTTTAATCCTAAACCTCTTTGATTGACAACACCTATATGGGTCATCCTCAAAAGGTAAGAGATAAAATCTTCTCATTTCAGGGTTTAAGTAGAACCATTTCTCATCAATATGTATCACATTTTACATGTCCATGAAGATTGGATTTGTTGTTGGTGTAGGAGGATAAATATGGCCTAAAACCCACTTCTTCTTATCAACTTGTGTGCTTCTGTGACTCTTGGGTGGGTACTTGATGTGTGATTAATTTACCCTTTTTCAACAACCTGTAAACAGTGCAATGAGGGATTTTCAGTGCACCTGCAAAACTCCTAATTGTGGTTCTAAGATGCAGGGGCACAGATTGTAAAAAGTCATCACTGTAGTGCTTAGGTTTCCTCCCACATCTACCATATCTCTTGTGCATAACATCTATTGCATGACCTTCTGATCTTTGTTTCATTGCATCTTTGTAGATTCTATTTATAGTACTCTTATGGACACCTACTTCCCTTGCAAGTTTGCTTTGAAACCCCCATTTCAAATCTCCATCATTCTCATTTAGAAGTAGATTATCTACAATTAGTCTTCTTTGTGCTAGAGTGAGATTTGATTTGTGCCTTGTAATTATTGCTTCAAGTTGTGCTTCTTCATGTGCTATTTCTTCTTCCTCATCTTCTATGTCTTCTTGTAGCTGAAAATCTTCCCACAGTAGCTGCTCAATAGAGAAGAAATTTGGATCATCAACTTCTCCATCCTCCATGCTGACTTGAAGATGCACTAATCGATTTTTTTGGGTTATTTTTTTTGTACAAAACCGATGTGGAAATGTTAAACTAATTTGGTGTCGTTGTGTGTGCAAGTGCCCTGTGTAAATGGTGGTTTTTTTTTTTTTACAATGGAATAGTTTAAGGTAGGAGAAGAAGAGGAGAGAGAAAGATCTTCTCTCGGTTGTAATTGGTTGTTTATGATCCTTTTTTTGTGTGAACAATTGGCTATTTAATGGTAAAGGTTTTGGCTCCAAAATTTGAAATTTTGGAGCAGATTTGTTTGGAGCCAAAAAGAGTCCCACATTTTTTGCATGGTCCCCACACTCCCCCCCCAAACCGCCGCCCTTTTCCCTCCTTTTTAATTTTGTTGGCCCCACTTTCTCTCTCCTTATTAACATACCCACATGCTAACACTTTCTATTAATCTCTCCCTAAGAAATTTTGCCTAGGAGTCCGGGTCCTTTGAATTGTTGCGTTTAATTTGATACGGAGGAAGTATAAAATACGTTTGAGCAGATAAAAAAACTTAGTTAGTAAGTATTTCTTAGACAAATTCGAAAAAGGTCAGAAATTAAGTATGATAAAGGCAGATATGATCGATCTCTTTTATTTCTTCAAGTAAGTTAGCTCAACGACTAGACTAATACTTATACTTTCTTTGTTTTTTAAAGGTTTTGCAGCAATTTGACTCTTGCACTATTAATTCATATATCAATTATTTTGACCAGAATATATATAATTAAAACAGTTGGTCTTGTAAGAGACTGCCTACTTTTAATTTAATATTAGGCATGGCCAAACCTAATACTATAAGAAGAGAACGAACTACGTACTTTTATGAATATAGTGACTAGTTTAATCTATTAAGTGCTCGTTTGGTTGACAGAAATTTATGTAGGCAATGGAAATTCCCATGATTTTCTCATTTGGGAAGTTGTTTGGTTGACAGGAAGTTGAGAAAATGGGTGCAATGGAAATTCCTTGGGAAATTGAAATTCCCACAAAATGTGGGAATTTAATTACCCACTCCCCCTTGGTCAATCAGAATTCCCACATGAATTGCAAATTCCTTGATGTCAACCAAACAAATTTAGGACACTTCCTAGGAATTACATAATGGAAGTAATCTCCTAGGAAATGCAACTTCCTACAGGAATTAAATTCCCATGTATACCAAACGAGCACTTAGTGGCCAATTTAATTCATTTTGTAATCACATTCTTTCATTCATTTAGTGATTGGTTTAATCCATTTATTGACTAGCTTAATCCATTTAATAATATTGTTGGATTATTTTAAAAAATTGTTTGTTGTAGTTCGAGATTCAACGGGAAGGAGAAGAAAATGGACGACTAGGATGGTGCGAGATGCATACGAATAGTGTTGGATTAGAGTGAGATGGAATGGGTTTGTTAGGAGAATGTAGGTTTGCGTCGTCCATTCTAATAATTTGTGTAATAAAAATTAAAAATATAAGATGTTGATGGATTTTTCTTACTGTATATTTACAAAATATCAACAATCTGTAATTTACACATAATTACAGATATCGATGTAAGTTACGCGTTGACAAGCATACAAGCAAAAATGTTGCAACCTTTAAAAAACGGATGAAATAGTTTGTTGGTCCAGTTTAATGGATCAAGGACACATAGGGTACATCCTCTTCACCTTAAAAGTTTCAAGTTCTTAATAAGTTTCGATAAGTTCAGATAAGTTTAAATTAATTCAATTAAGTTCTAATAAGTTTAAATAAACTTTAAGAACTAACTCCTAAAATATATCCAACTAGAATTCTAGTTGTACAATAGATAATATATCTCAATCTACTGATTCTATCTCCTAATACTAGACTCCTATTATCACAATAACATCATATACTATATGATATTATTCTCATAATATCATAACAATATTATCTTATATCTTAAAGGAAAAATTGATAAGAGCAGGCCCAACTATGGCCCCCCTTCCATAAAAGATCCCAACTTTGGACTATTCCACAGCAGTCCTAACTTTGGGGTGTGCTTTACAAAAATGGTCCAAGTGGACCTAAGCACTGTTTAAACGGTAATTTTAAAAACACCACACCCTTAATTCACGAACTCCACCCAACCACAACCACAACCACCGACACCCAACCACCACAACCACCTCGAAACCTCCACCAAACCCCAAAACACCATCACCCAGAAACCAACCACTCTGAAACACCACCAACCCGAAATCAGCCACCCCGAGACACCACCAACCACTCCCAACCATCACCAACCACCCCCGAAAACACCACCAGCCATCCCCAAAACACCACCATCCACCCCGAAACTCCCCTAACCACCCCACCCATCCACAACAAGTCCGAAATCCACCAACACCACCCCCGAAAACACCACCAGCCATCCCCAAAACACCACCATCCACCCCGAAACTCCCCTAACCACCCCACCCATCCACAACAAGCCCGAAATCCACCAACACCACCTCCAAAACCCATGCCCAAACCCACCAAAACTAAGGTTTCAATCCGAGTTTAAGAACATCAGTTCAAGCAAAGTAAATCAATTTCGAAAAAAAAAACACGATCTTTGATTGAGAGTTGATCGATGGTGAATTCTTCGTCATCTACTTCGTCTCCCCAAGACCGTTTGATTTCCGGCGGATTGATTTCCGGTGAAGTTGAAGTTGCCGACGAAGTTTCCGGCTCAGTAGTGGGTGTGATGATAGTGGTTTCTGTGGTGTCCGCCATTGATGAGTATGTAGTACGTAGCAGAGGAGAGAGAAAATGAGTGAGACTTCCAAATAGCATGGGGAAAGGGGGAAGGAGGCAGGGGGTCGGTGACGTGCGCGAGGGTGGCAGGGCTCCGATGAGCCGGCGACAGTGCGGTTTCAGGGGAGGGGGAGGGGTGGCGGAGCACGACAGGAGGTTTCGAGGGCGGGGGAAGGGTGGGAGTGCAAGGAAGAGGGTGACAGGGATGGTAAGGGTGGTGGCTTAGGATGTTAACCTGTTGTAGCAGGTTAGGTGACCTGCTAGGACTATTTTTGTAAAGCACACCCTAAAGTTGGGACCTGTATGGGATAGTCCAAAGTTGGGATCTATTATGGAAGGGGGCCATAGTTGGGCCTGCTCTTATCAATTTTTCCTATCTTAAAATATTCACCATCTACACCAAATATTCCTTAGTACTAAGAATTAAGATCCCATTGTATGTTGGTAAGTTGTAATCTTGCGTTTTTCTACATACATATTCTCAGTGTTTTGTTGTCCTATTCGGCTTCCACACATTTAATGAGGTCATAGTGTCACACGGATAGTAATTGTAAAATAAAAAATAGAAAATAGAAAAACATAAACAGAAGAACAAATAACCGAGAGAATAAATTTAAGATATGAAATCGATTATTCGATTGTGACATTGCTGTTGTACTTAATATTTCAACACTTCATATTGAATCAAATATAAAAATTCATCATAGAAAATTTGACGACACCTTAACGAATGAA
Organism: Beta corolliflora; assembly: GCA_947648045.1. Classification (NCBI taxonomy): domain Eukaryota; kingdom Viridiplantae; phylum Streptophyta; class Magnoliopsida; order Caryophyllales; family Amaranthaceae; genus Beta; species Beta corolliflora. The sequence goes on from CANSZD010000744.1 coordinate 53,640, forward strand.
TGACAAGGAAGAAGGCCAGGGTTTATGGTGGACTAGTGGAGTTATTGGAATTAAACAAATGTGTTTGCGATGAGAGAAAAATGGAAGTAGGAAAAGCAAATGTTCTGTGTTTTGGCTTTGCATGTTCCCAAGAAAATTACGAGAAGGCGATGTTGAAATGATGAGATGTTTCTGCTGTATGAATCATGATGGCACTTCTTTAAATAGAAAGCAAAGACTTCGCAGTTTAAGGTGTTCCAGAGGATTGTAAGACTCAACTGTTCTTTCCTTAGACCGTCAAATACTCAAATATTTAACATTTTCCATCAATTTGGACACTGATCGATGATGTAAATTCTCGAGAGAACTCATATTGCGTACTCTCTCTATATGTTTTTCGTTTGTTTGTTTTGATTGTGCAAGTTCGATAATACATTTATTTTTTCTTAATGTGAACAGTTGATGTGTCTATTTTATATAGAGTTTTTTTTGCCCCGCTCCGTTGGCAATTGAGTATTGTTTTGAGCTCTTATTTGTGTGATTTGATATGGTTGGACTTGGTTCCGCTCATTTATGTTTTATTGTTCAAATTATGCATTTGGTGCCTTAATCTAGCCACAAAAGAAGAGTCCAATGATTGCTTTTGGCGCATAGTAGATCCGGAAAGTATGACATGCGACTTGGAAGAAACATTGAAGTCAGAAGCTGGAGAAAAGTGCTCGCCCAATTGACCGAGTGGTTTGGCCAGAAAGTAAGACATGTGACCTGGAAGAAAAATTGAAGTCAAAAGCTGGAGAAAAGTGCTAGCCCAATTGACCGAACGGTTTGGCCCGACCGGACGAGGGTTGCCTAACCAGGCGCTATTGCCCTGTTGACCGCGAGAAAGGCTCGATGAAGTTTAAAGAATTATCTTTGCGAGCCCGATCGGGCGGCCTTGTCCGATTGCCGGGTGGTGCTCATTTAAGTCCTTCTAAGAAATCACTGCCGCCCCACCGGGCCACCTTGCCCGGTTGATCTGGCGGAATGTCGGGATGTCTAAATTTAGTGTTTTTTTTTGTAGTTTTCCAAACATTATGCATAGCTTTTTAATAGTGTGTAACAAAAACTCACACGTGCAAACTAATATAATTGTTTCATGTCATTATTGTGATGTTTCATATCATTTTGGAACTATTTCATGTCATTTTAAAAATCTATTTCATGTCATTATTGGTATGTTTCTACCATTTTGCAACTGTTTCTCATTTTTAAATTTGTTGCATGTCATTGTTGGTATGTTTTATATTATTTAGAGTTATGATCCATGTCACTCTGAAACTGTTTCATGCCATTTGTAAATCTCTTTCATGTCATTAATGATAAGTTTTATATGATTTTAAAATTGTTATATAATGTCATTTTAAAATTTTGTTTCATGTTATTTATAAAACTATTTCATTTCATTATTGATCGGTGTTTCATATCTTTTTGGAACTCACTCACACCTCCCTACTGCAATCGCTCCACAACCCACTAGCTCGTCGGAAAATCTTCTTTAATTCCGTTGGAAAACGCTACCCAAAGAACTCCCCTGCCACTGATTCACTACCCCTCTCTTTCTTTCTCTATCCTATATTTCGGTCATCCACTAAACACCAGCACATCACCACAGTGCCCCTGCACCACCCATTTCTTCCACCCTCCGGCCTCCAGCGGCTCTTGCTCCACTACCTCGCCCAACCCCCGAACAAGTAGTAAACCAACTCCGCCTCACTCCATTCTCCCTTAGCTTAAAGCCTCGCATCCTCTCTCTCTCTACTCTTAGCCCGCACCCGCACCAGACCCATGCCGCCACCCCCGCGCACCGTCATCACGTCACCACCCCTCAACGTCCATGTTGTTGCTCGTTCGTGCTCTACTTCCCATGCTCTCTTGACGTAATAATTAATTTGTTATTGTTGTCATTGTCGACGAGGACGACGAGCTTGTCAAGGGCGGTGTAGGAGGATTAGCGGCCTAGAGGTGACCTAAGTGTCGTCGGGGAATCTATTTTTTTTCTAGTGATCGGAAGGTGGTCGGAGGAGAGAAAAAAAAGGAGGAAGGCCAGGTTTTGGATTGGGGAGATGATGGTTTTCGTGCAAAGAGGGAGAAGATATATTTAAGTTAATATTTTGATTTCACATGTGTGAATGGTTGTTACACCATCACTTATAGTGTAACTGTTACACCCAAGAATTTCTGTAACTATTATTTCGATAATGCTAAAGGTATATCTAAGCTGGGTTAGACGAGAAATATGTCTAATCTTTTTTAAAATGGTATGAGAACATGAACATTATTAGAAAGAAAAGAAATGACAAGGTTGAGTTATACCCCTAACTAGATTCTGATTTTTTAACGCAGTCTCTTCAAAACCAAGCAAACTTATTGCTAATATATACTTCCTCCATTTCAAAATAGTTGCACCATTTGATGTTTAGACACTATTCATCAACCAACTTTGACAAGCTTTCTCTCACGATCATATAAGAAAAAGAATAGTCAATTGGGATCTTGTTTAATTTGTCTCAATGCGAAGATTCCAAATATCAACTTTTTATAATTTTTATTCATACGCAATTAGAGATATTAATGTCCAAAGAAGTGTGTATGAGTACGTGAAAAAGCACCATGTTCCACTATTGTAAAACGGAGGAAGTATTATATATTAGTAGTAAAACAAAATAAACATTCATCTTATATTTTTTGTTTTGTTTTTAACCCTTGTTTTTGCACAGTCTGCAGTACACAAGTATCTTTTACCATTGATATCTTTCCAATGCGTTACACAGATTGGTAAAAATTCTAGAATTTGATATTTTGAATATAGTCATTTATTGGATTCGAAAACATCTCACACTTAAATCTTTAACTACAGGAGTTTAAGTATAAAGAACAAAAGGGTATGGAGGAAGCATTATACAAGGACTACACCCTCCATCCAAAAAAATATGTTCCTATTTAATTTGTAATCTTGACACTATTCGTAAGTAAAAAAGAATCTTTTAAATTCTTTCCAACATATAAGAAAAAGAACATAGTCATACATGTCTTATTTGATTTGATCCATTAAATCAAGCTTTTATAATTTTTATTAATGTGTAAACTAAATATATTCATGATACTTACATCATTAGCAAATGTGAAAATTAAGGAGAAATAATAACATCTTTTTGGGATGGATAAAATAATAGTAATACGTTGTTGAACAAATAAACTTACTCCCCACAAGCCACACCCCATAGAGCTTTGATTGATGTTTAATTGTTGGAGTCCTTTGGAGACTCCAACAATAAGCTGGTACCAAATCAGAGTTAAGCTAGTACCAAGCTAACTTGGTACCAACTTGACTCTGATTTAGTACTAAATTTCTAACTGGGCACCAAAGTGAATTTTTTTTGTAATTTTTTGGTACCAACTTGACTCTAAGTTGGTAGTTGGTACCTCCATCACATCACATTACCAAAATATCCTTGTACCCCATGTGATCAATAAATGATTTATGAACTTGGTCCGTACCAAATTGACTCTTGTACCAAATTTTGTTGTAGTACCAAAGTGAATATTTTGTACCAAATTGACTCTAAGTTGATACCTCCAACCTATAAAATTACTATAATATTATTGTTGGAGTCTTTTAAAAGATTCCCGCAATTAGCTACCAAGAGGCTTTGCCCACCTAATGGTGTCAACGTCATCTGATGAACATGTAGTGTTGTTTAAGTACATTCAATTTGAAGGGGGAGGGGGGATTAATTGCCCATCCCTTTATGCATGTTAGCCTGTTAGGTTCGACCGATATTATATTGCACATGTCATGTATGCCAAGATGCTTTACTGTAGACTGTAGTAAGATGTCCAACATGCATGTTGCTTTCGACTTAAATATAAAATGTAGGAGTATGAAAATTGCATGTATGGGTTTCTTTTTTTCTTTTGAAGGGGTGTATGGGTTTCATTTAAATCTAATGGGCCAATGGCTGATGGTTTTTTTTTTTTTGACGAGAATGTCTTAATTAGCTAGAGCATACATAATCAATATAGACTTACTCTGGAGTCTGGAGTTATATATAGGTCTAGCGGATATTACAATAGGTGGTAGTGGCCTAATATGTCTGATTTATGTGGAGGACAAATTTCTTAACTGTCTATTTTCCACAATGGAATTCCCATACAAACTATAACAACGCTTCATCACCCTGCTTCTGCAGGTATCTTCGTTTTCTCTTGTAGGTCTAGCTACCTGACTAGTTAGGCCCAAATCAGGGGCGGATCCAGGATTTCTGGTGAGGGGTAGCGTAATTTTTCAACTGTAAATTTAAATTCAACTATTATTTTCTAACTCTTACATCCATTATAAATTTCTAATTCAACATTAGAACACTAAAAAACAACCTCAACGACTCACTTCATAAATCCACAACACCACATTTATACTTATAAAGAAATAGTACTTCATTAACAATTCAGAAAGTCAAAATCACTAAAAATTAACACTGAGTCACTAACAACTCACAGAAACTATAGTTAACTAGCAAATGACGGCAACATAAAAAATTTGCTAACAATTCACTAACAATTTAAACCAAGATTACCAACTATAATTTTAAGGAATTTTTTTTACCAAAAACTACAGCAAAGCCTTCACTGCTCCACAGACCACAAGGTAGCTCTGGGCAGTGGGCACCAGCTATCCAAGAAGGCGTGGAGCTCAGGGGCAATAATAAGCGGCAGATCTACAACTGCAATCGTCAAGATACTGAATTTATTATACATAGAAGTAAAAATTATTATTCCGTCAATTTTTTACCCTAAAAATAAACCAATTTGAAAAAAATTACTTCACATTACATTATCAAAAAAAGAAAATTACAAACCCTTCATTCACAGAATATTTGTAGAAAAGCGAGTGATTCCCCGCTAATTCAGATTGTTTCCTCTTCATTACCTGCACTAAAATTGAAAAAAAGTAGAAAAACTATTAAAAAAAATGCAAAATTTAATTTGAAAGAAATTAATGACACAAAACAAGTTAAATAGCAGTGAAGTAATATGTAAGACATACAATTAGGGACGATAATGGAGATGGAGGAAGAAAATTTAGGAGAGAGAAAGAGAGAAGAGTACTTGACCATAGTTATTAAGCGCGGAGATAGAGGTCGGAGGCAACAAGGAGCGACAATAACAGAGAGTAGTATGGGAATTAGGGCTTGGACTCGCTGCACCTGCACGCCTTGTCGCTTTCCCCTCATTTTTTTTTTTAAAAAAAAAACTCAAAATTTTTTTGAAAAAAATCAGTACCCTTGTTACTATGTACCTCCGCCCCTGGCCCAAATCATTTCTCTTTTATATACATACTGGTTACTAAATTTTCGTGCAATGCACAAGTCATTTTTTATGTAGTAGAGATGTAAAATTATATCTACAATCTACACAAATATATTAAAAGACGTTCCTATCAAAGGAACGGTGCCATGTAACACTCTTCTCAAGCTTATAATACACATGTTTATAATCTCATTTAAAAATATTAACAATGTGTAGTTAGTATGATTTCAACACATGACCTTTGAAATGAAATGTGAGAGTTTAAGCACTAATCCACTACAATTTGAATGCTTTATGTTTCAAAGTAAAACATAATAAACTCTTATAATTATATGTAATTATAAAGACATAGTGATCTCTAACACTTTTATTAAGTAGTAACATTCTCTTAACCCGATTCTATTGAAATTGTTATTTTTATCCCCAATTCCTTAGAAGTTTTTTTTAACAACTTATCATGCCATAACGTACACTTTCCAATTTTGCACTAGACAGAATATTACAAAAAGTTAATAAAAATAAAATTTATGAATAATAATAAATTTGATAATTGTAACTGAACCGGGGCATCGGCCGGACCAAAATACTAGTTAATTCATCATTATATGTGATAATAAATAAGATAAATTTAATACTTGCCCATTGTTTTATATGCTGCTTTCTTTTTGTGATTTACTTGGGACATTTTTCTAACATAAAATGTTAATTATTGATATTGAAAATAACAAAATTATTTTAGTTAGGATTGTCAAAATTCTTAGGTAATTCACTTAATCCAAACTCGAGAGGCGTTGTTGAGTACTCCATTTAATGTGGAATTGAGCAAAGTGATTATAGAGCTGAGAAATTGACATGTTATTATTTGTAGCTCCGAAAATAACATTATTATTCCTATAAATCCATAAGCTCCATAATGCTATAACAAATTTTGTCAAACGAGCACTAGTAATACCATCCTCAGTCTTAAAATATTTCAAGGAAACTCCAGTGATATATACTAATTATTATAATTTTTGAGATTATGTAAAATGTTATATTCAACTTACATAGTATAATATTCTAAGGTTGTTTTTTAAAATCAAACACTAATTTTTTTCATCATTCAAAACTCAATATATATGTTATTATATCACTATAAAACTTTATTCGTGAGAACTATATACGCCCTTTGTTTGCCAATGCACAATTAATATTTTTAATTATATATTATTGATATCCTTAATTGCATATTAGTAAATATTACATATTAGTATATCTTTAATTATATATTAGTAAAAATTATAAAAATTTGATATTCTTAATCTACTCATTTAGACGAATTAAACAAGACCATACATAACTATGTTTTCTCTTGCATATTGGAAAGAATTTAGAAGGTTCTCTCAACTTTTGTATAGTGCTAAAATTCTGAATAGGAAGAACAAAAAAGAAACAAGGGGAGTATATAATTCTATGTAGTTTAGAGGTGTCAAAAACTGGGCCGACCCACGGGTGAACCCGCATGCGACCCAGACCCAACCTATTTCGAGCCGAGAGTGGTCGGTTGGAAAGCCGACCCATTCCGACCCAGCGTCCACCCGTGCCCAGTTCAACCCGTGGAATTGGCAACCCAACCTGAACTGGACCGACCCAGGTGGACCCGTGGCCAGTTGCACCCGTGAACAACGACCCGGACTCAACCTGTTTCCGAACCAAAACTAACCCGCACCCAACTTCACCCGCCAATGACCCAGTTAAACCCACCCAGTTATCACCCAACCCAGTTAGCACCCGACCCAGTTGTGACCCAACCCAGTTATCACCCAACCCATTTACCATCCGACCCAACTAAACCCGACCCAAAACCATTCCGACCCAATACAACCCGACCCAAAACCATTCCTACCCAGTTTTCTTCCTCTCAGCACAACTATGAGTAGTAAGTATTAATCAGCTATTTGAAAAAAAAAAGAGTAGTAAGCAACTAAGCATTAATCAGCTACATTTACTCCCAACCCCCAAACTCAACCCCCCATTCTGCCATAAGTAAGTAGAGTAACGTTTATTTTGTCGTCATATGGTCCATTCTCTCTTTTTGTCGTCATGTTTTGCGGGGGTAAAAAAAAGCTTTTCTTTTGGGGGTGCTTCCACTAGTGCAGATGTTTGTGTACACTTACAAATGAATAATTTGAAGGGATATTGGATAGAATGAGACAAGTAAATTAGGAAAAATAGAAAACTCTTATATTCATATACTTTAATGTTTACAAAAGATTAAGTACACTTACAAATGAATAATGTAAATATCAAAATGAGTAAGTCTAAACTCTAAAGTAAATAAAATTATAAAATGACCACCAAGAGCAGCAACAACGGAAATCAACCGGAAGCAGCAGTAACAGACAACCACCAGCAGCAGACCACCACCAAGACACCAAAGACGAAGAACAAACCACCAGCAGAAGCATCAAGAAGAGAACGTCATACCGGCAAGCAGAATAGGCCAACAACGACGACGACAACAATAGATGGTAGAAAACCCCCAAAAAAAACTCCCAAAGAAAACCATATAGCAGTTTATAAGTGTCAATTTTAAACAAGTAAATATTACAAAGATAACATAATTAAATTTACTTTTAAAATCAGTAATGGCTCTCAGGTACACAAGTTGACCTCATCAGGTACACAAATTAACAACACAACTTCACAACACAAGAAAGCCAGCAAAAGTGACACGAGCATCCACAATTCTTTGTCTTTTAAACAATACCAAACCAATTTTACCAATCAAGTGCATATCATGTCCAATAAGACAAAAGAAAAGTAGCTCCACATCGTGACACTTAGGGCAAAACATGTGTGTAAAGTAAAATGTAGCCAAAAAGAGTCGCAAACAAGTCAACAACCAATGATCTTTGCGCAAGGGACATTTATTAAGCAAAAGGATTTAGAACAACTAACCAAACCCAACAATTCTATTTAGGGTTTATAATTTTAGGGTTTGGGTCTAGGGTTTGGGTCTAGGTTCTAGGGTTAAGAACCCAGAACACAACAAACCATACCCAGAACACAAACAAACCTCAAACACAAACAAACCCCAAACACAATTAAACCCCAGAACACAACCAACCCACAAACACAAACCCAGAAACAAACACAAACCCAGAACACAACACAAACCCAGAACACAACCATCAAACATTTTCAATAGGCCACAAGGCCAGAACAACAACCATCAAACAACCACCATCAAACAACAACCATCAGACAACACAATCATCAAGGAATTGAATCATAATCAATATCAGTAGGCTCGGTATCTTTAACAACTTCAAGAGACTCATCATCCTCAATCTTAGAATAACCAAAGATCCAATTTTGGAAAGTCACAAGAGCCTCAACATTTTTAGGCAGCAAACGCGTGCGATACTTAGTTAAAATTCTGCCCCCATACTAAATGAAGACTCGGAGGCCACAGATGTAATGGGGATAGCCAACACATCTCTAGCCATCCGAGACAAAATAGGATAGACTCCCACATGGGTTTTCCAATAAGCCAAAACATCAAAATGGTCATCTTGGTCAGCGGGAGCATGAGGAGCACTGAAATATGATTCCATATCATTTTCAATACCCCTACTAGCAGCAACATTGGCACCAAAACTCTAAAAAACAGTAAATAAAATAGTATCACAAAACTATTAACAATCACAAACTGTAAAGTAATCATGAATCAATCAAATGTTACACATAGTAGCCATCCTTTCCAAGACTGGCCTTCTTAAAAGGACGGGCAATCGACCTTGCAAAACTTGGAGTGGATGAATCAGAACCGGTAGTCATTGAAGATGTAGTGGAAGAGGGTTGGAGTTATAAGTGAGAATAACCACTAGCATAGTGCATATACAACTCAGTAAAGGCATCAACAACCTCTTTAACCTTACCATCAAGATGTTGGGGCAAATAAACAGTAGCATACAACTCATGAACAAAGTTTTTTTTGTAACGGGGATCAAGCATGATAGCAATAGTAAGAATCACAGAATAATTCTCCCAATACTTGTTAAAATTTTCATACATAGGAGCAGCCATAAGACGAATAGAATCAGTTGGGTTTTCTTTAGCATAAAACAGAAGACTTTCAATCAAAACAATGTTCTCAACATATAGGTTGGCAGTGGGGTAATCAGAACCAGAAAAAAGACACGTGATATCATAAAAAGGTTCAAGAAAATCACAAACATTTTGGACAGTTTTCCATTCAGAATCAGTTAGAGAAACATCTAAACCATGCTCAAGTAAACAATACCTATCTACAGCCTCCCTAGCTTCCAAACACATACGGAGCATAAGATAGGTAGAATTCCAACGAGTACGAACATCACCAATAAATGAACCAGAAAAACCAGTATTCACATACTTAACACAATCATCAAACCTCTCTTTCCTAATGTTTGAAAAACAAACATATGTAACAACTTGTTGCAACTTCAAAACAGTTTTATCCATAAACTTAAAACCAGCTTGGACAATCAGATTTAATATATGAGCAGAACATCTAACATGAAAAAACTTACCGTAACAAGGCAACAGATTAGTTCTATTCAAGTCCCTAACCATCTCATGAATCATAACATCATTGGCGTGAGCATTATCACAAGTCAAAGAAAACACTTTATCTCTAATATTCCACTCATCAAACAAATCAAGAGTAAACTTACCTAACTCCTTACCAGTGTGGGACCCAGGAAAATGTCTAAAAACAAGAATTTTAGAACACAGCACCCAAGAGTTATCAACATAATGAGCAGTTAAAACAGTAAAACTAACATTATTAAGTGCAGACCACAAATCACAAGTACATCACACTTTTCCTTCTAAATTACCTATAGTTGTCTTTAATTGAGCTTTAAGAGCAGCAAACTGATTAGTGCAATGCTTAAGCATAATATTCCTAGAAATATGCTTCACATTAGGATTCAAGTAAGAAAGCAATTCCCTATGCTTAGTATGCTCAACAATCAACAGTGGATATGCATGACACATAATAGCTTCAGCAAACATACGACCAAAAGTTTTTTGATCATAATGCCCCCCAGGTTGAGCAACTTTTACTTTTAAGTAAGCTTCACACTTCTCTAAATGTTTATTTTGGTTATTAGTACCTTGGGTTCCCTCAGTACGATAGGTCTTAGCATTACAATGCTTACATGTAGAAAATATCTTACCATCTTCCTTCTTAAACAAGGTAAAGTGCTGCCAAACCTTGGCAGTACGCCTCCCAAACAGGACAGGATCATGGGTTTGGGGAGAAATGGTTTCCTCCTCAACAAAAAGGGAATTGGACCCAATAATGGAGTCCAATGTCAATTGATCAACTGAAAAATAAATTAACACATTTAAAGTTTAAACAAGGCAGAGTCTAAACAAGGCAGAGTCAAGGTCAAGGTCAAGGTCAAGGTCAAGGTCAAGGTCAAGGTCAAGGTCAAGGTCAAGATCAAGGTCAAGGTCAAGGTCAAGGTGGTCAAGGTCAAGGTCAAGGTCAAGGTTAAGGTCAAGGTTAAGGTCAAGGTCAAGGTCAAGGTCAAGGTCAAGGTCAAGGTGGTCAAGGTCAAGGTCAAGGTCAAGGTCAAGGTCAAGGTCAAGGTCAGGGTTTAGGGTTTAGGGTTAGGGTTAGGGTTTAAGGGTTAGGGTTTAGGGTTATAGTTTAGGGTTAAACCCTTAACACTAACCCTAAACGGAAACCCCAAAACACAAACCCTAAACATAAACCCTAAACACAAACCTAGAAACACAAACTCGGAAACACAAACCTAGAAACACAAGCCCAGAAACACAAGCCCAGAAAGACAAACCCAGAAACACAAACCCATAACACAAGCCCGGAACACAAGCCCAGAAACACAAGCCCATAACACAAGCCTAGAAACACAAGCCCAGAAACACAAGCCCAAACACAAGCCCGAAACACAAGCCCGTAACACAAACCCGTAAACACACAAACAACAAATATAACCCGAATACAAACCCAGACACAAAACCCGAATACAAACCCAGACACAAAACCCTAACACAAACCCAGAATCGTAAACACAAAACCCGAATACAAACCCAGACACAAAAACCTAACACAAACCCAGAAACGTAAACACAAACATGAACAAACAACATAATTTCATATCGCAAACATGATATACAAGAACAAACATGATACACATAATCATGAACAAAGATGATATACATTATACAAGAACATCATAACATGAACAAATATGATGAAATTAAAAACTAATATACATTATACAAGATAATTTAAAACTAATATACAAGATAATTAAAAACGAACACATAATTTCATATCGCAAAAAACGAACTTTAGTGAAAGTGAAAACGAACACATAATCAAAAAACGAACACATAATAAAAAAAACGAACACATAATTAAAAACGAACACATAATCAAAAAAATTAAATAATTCATGCATAAATTTTTTAGCACAAACCCTAAAATTCCAGATCTGAAATATGACAAAAAAAACAAAAAAAACATGATATTCCAGCAGATCTGCAAATCTGGACCAGCACATATCCCACAATCACAATCAAGCAAATCTTCACCTAATTCTAAAAAGAAAAAAGAAAACTAGAAGACTTAGCTGGTTGTGACATAGCGTATTTAAAAATTAAATTTTTGCTTTTTTGCTTTTTTTTCCCCCAGATCTTCAATTTGTTACATTTTTTCTTCAAATCCACGCCTTTTTTCTTCAGATTTTCACCACAAACCTCAACGTTCTTCGGAAAAATTGATAGAGAAAGTGAGAAACTCAGAATTTTAGTGTTTTGATCGGAAATTTTGAGAGAAGGACCGAGAATTTTAGGGTTTTTTTTTGGGTTTTGATCGGAAATTGAGAGAAGGGCTGAGAATTTAAGGGCTTTTTTTTGGCTTTTGATCGAAAAATGAGAGAAGGGCGGAGATTTTAGTCAATTTTTTGATCGGAAAATGAGAGAAGGGCGGTTGAATTTTAGGTTTTTTAGGGTTTTTTTATCGGAAAATGAGAGAATGAGAGGAGATAAACTGAATGGCTCATATTTTAGTCAATTTTAGGTTTTTTTTAGTCAATTTTAGGTTTTTTTTATATAGTAGGGAATTTTAGGGTTTTTTTTAAATCTAAACCGTTGGATTTTAGAATGAATGGCTCATATTTTAGAGTCAAGATTTTAGATGTTAGAGAGTAAGTAAAGAAATGAAGGGCTTAGATTTTATATTGGCTAATCAATGGTCTCAAACCATGATCCTTGATTTATTTTTTTGACCAATGAACATCAAGAGTTACCAAGCACATGGATTTCAAAATATCAATGGTTGGATTTTATCTTTCTCAAATCAATGGTTAAGGTTAAGTTAAGTATTCTATTTTCTAATTTCAAAATTTATAATTCTAGACAACTAATCTAGACTTCTAGTATTGATTTGTTTAGTTATTAGTAATTTAGTAATCTACTTAAATTCCTAAATTATTATTAATATTATAAATTAATAAAAATTATAAACTTTAGAAGATTAATTAGTATTTTTAATTTTAAACAAGTTGATTCATGTAAAGTTGATTCTAGTATTGATTTGTTTAGTTATTAGTAATTTAGTAATCTACTTAAATTCCTGAACTATTATTAATATTATAAATTAATAAAAATTATAAACTTTAGAAGTTTAATTAGCATTTTTAATTTTAAACAAGTTGATTCATGTAAAGATGATTATGAATGACGTGAAACTGTTATGAATTACCGTAATACCGATACGACGATACGTATAGCAACTCAAAGATATGGATAATCAAATAGACTCGAGACTCCTAAGTCATATGTTACTATCTTAGTATATTTTAAGATCCACAACTGAAACATCAACGATGAAAGTCGATCAATCTAATGATGCTTCGATTATTGTTAACCATGTAATAACATCGATGATCGAGCCCTATCTTTTATAAAGAACCTCGTAAGTCCGTAGCACGAAAGATGAAAGACGATCAATCTTTTGATGGTTTTGATTAATGTCAAAGACAATCAATCTTATGATCATTTGATTTATGTGAACCTTAACTTAACGAAAGTCGATCAACAACCGTTTAACATGGACCGTTTAATAAGATCGCCTCCTATGTTACTATCTTTTAAGATCAACAACCGAAACATCAACGATCTTGATCCTCCACTGATATGATTGGTATTAACTATGATCTACTTTCATAGTTTCAATGTTTCATCCTCTACTGATATGATTATGTATCATCTTGATCACAATTATCATCTTCATATTCGATTAACGTTGATCATTGTTACTTGTTCAGTTGTTCCATGAACGATGAAAGTCGAACAATTTTATAATTACGATGCTTTCATTAATGTCAACCTAATTCTTTAATTCTAACTCTTTTAGTTGTTATGTAGTGACTCAGTGAGAGTGAGTAAGTCATTAACTAACTAAATGTTTAAGTTTAATAGTTTATTGACTTTAATCAATAATCGGTATGGACTTATGCCTTAGCCCTTATGGTTGTTACTTGAATACTTATGCAATCATGAATAAGAATAACCCGATGGGCACTATATAAATTATAAGTCTTAGTTTAGTAACTTTTTAAATTAGTAATATAAGTATCAATGTATTATCACAAAATTCACAATGACTCAATCACAATTCACAATATCAGTATATGATCACATGTTAATTGTTATAATTTTCGACTTCATAACTTAATATATACTATATAAATCCGACCCAAGTCATTCCGAGAGCCGATTTGTTCCGACCCAAGTCAATACGCCGCCGGTTTGAGGCTTCAGCCGACCCAAGTCCTATCGAGAGCCGATTTATTCCGACCCAAGTCATTCCAAAAGCCGATTTCTTCCGACCAAGTCATTCCGAAAGCCGATTTATTCCAACCCAAGTCATTCCGATACCGATTTCTTCCGACCCAAGTCATTCCGAAAGCCGATTTATTCCGACCCAAGTCATTCTGATACTGATTTCTTCCGACCCAAGTCATTCCGAAAGCCGATTTATTCCGACCTAAGTCATTCCGATATCGATTTCTTCCGACCCAAGTCATTCCGAAAGCCGGTTTATTTCGACCCAAGTCATTCTGAAAGCCGATTTCTTCCGACCCAAGTTATTCCGAAAGCCAATTTGGGCCGATTTGGGCCGAATTCACCTTATTCCATTCCGACCCAAATTCACCCAACCCAGATACCGGCCGACCCAGTCTCACCCGACCCAGTTCCGAGAGCCCTCTCACCCAGTTGAACCAGACGCAAGTCCACCCGACCCACCCAGTTCCGACCCATGGCACACTCTCACCCAGATTATTCTGACCCAAATCATTCCGACCCAGGTTGGGTCAACCCAAATCCAGCCAGTGACCCAGATTGACACCACTAATGTAGTTAATATTATATGAAAGAATTCAGAGAAAGATCGTGATTGCTTTATAGTAGCACAATCATATTCCTAATTAATGATTATTATTTTAAAGCAAATATCAAACTCTCTTCAATTATAATGAATTTTTTATAGTATATAGAAAAATTTATAATACTCTTTTGTATTAATTTATTAGATAATTTACTGAAAATTAACTCTATTTTTCTCTTAATAGTTATAAAAAAAATTCTTACTATAATTTATCTAGTATATCTTATTATATCAAATTCGTACTCTTATTATAACTTTATTACTGTTATATAATTTAACGCATAAGTTAAAAATAAGATATTAATCATATGTTACAGTTCATTTAAAAAAATTATATTTTAATAGGTTGTATAACCATATGACTAATAGATCCTATTTTGAAGCATCATCTGAGCACTCTCCAATGGTTATGAAAATTTTAAAATTTCAAGTTATGGAAAAAAAGTTATACTCAACTTATTACATCACTTTTTAGGCTGCTCATTCAGAATCAAACTGTAATTTTTCATTATAAAAAAATATAGATATGTATTATTATCTTTATATAACTCTATTTTTAAAAATCTATATTATTATTGATTGTATAGATAGTTTAATTTTTCTATCATCCTACGTACCCATTATATATCAACAACGTTTTCTGAATAAATTTTGTTGCAATATTAATATGTTTTACTTCGGTTGAGTATGTTCCTCAATGAAATAATATGATCACATATATTACACTATTCATATAACTATTTTCATATGTATATTAAACTAAGATTAGATAATACATTATTAATTATCTAAATAAATATATTTTCTTAAGTTGTACGTAAAACTATATTGTAAATGGATCTTATTGCAAAGCATATTTCAAGCAATTTCTAATGGTATAAAAGTTATAATATTCTAAACTATGTAGCAAAAGTTATACTAAATTTAAATCGGAGATTTCACCAGGTAACCCCGAGTTTTTTAAAAATTCACCAGGTACCCTCGCACTTTTCAAAATTTACCAAATACTACTCAGTTTCATGGTAATACATCAAAATGCCCATAATGACTAACGTCGGCTAACTACGTTAGTCATTAACCCTTAATCCTTTGTTAAAACCTAATTAATCCCCACTAAAAAAACCCTAATCAATCCCTATAATCTCTTTCCCTCCACCTAGCATCCCTCCACCTGGCATCCCTCCATCCCCTCCGACCCACCACCGGCCTTCAATCTCTCCGACCACCCCTCCACTAAAACTCCCTCCCCACCATTAAACTCTCTCCGGCCATCACCCATGATACTCTCTCTCTTCATTCATCTGTCTCCTTCCTTCTTCTCATCACGCTCTTTCCACTCTCATGCGTCCCCTGGTCAGAACCTAGAACAGGAGGAGATTGAGAGGGGAACTAGAAATCCTTAAACCCTAAAATGGAGATCCGACAAGTTGAACTGGCGGCGGTGCAGGGACCTGACCCGGCACCCTTGGGGACACTCATGTCTCACCTCATTCTCCTTTGCTCGCAGCTGCGTTGTCTCCCTCCTCAATTCGTGCTGTCGTTCCAATTGTGGCGATGTCGTTGCATGCAGGCGCTGCTGCTGGTAGTCGTATGGTGTCCCACCCCCTGTGTTGCTGCCGCTGTTCTCCCTCCTCTGCTCGTGTCTTCCCCCTCCTCTGTTGTGCCGCTAATACTCGTATTTGTTGCGCGGTGGTGCTGGCGTTCTGCCGCCTTGTGTTATTGTTTATCCGCCTTCAATCTCTGCAAAGAATCCTATCCCAATTCACTCACCCTTAAACTCGTTCATCTTCTTCAATTATCCCCTCACCTTGAAGCACAGAGAGGAGAGAGAAAGGAGAAGAGAATAAAAAAGGTTTTTGGGCGATGGCGAGGCGGGTGCAGGGAAAGGCGAAGAAGGAGAACAATGGTTGGTAAGGAGATGGTGGGTGCAGGGGATGTGTTGTTGTGAGGAGAGAGAAAAAGTGGAGGGTTGTGGGGTGGTTTTTTTGCTAGGTGGTGAGGTGGTTCTTGGGTGGCTGGTGGGATGGTGGAAGGAGTTGAGGTGGTTGGTGGGATGGTTGTTGAGGGAGGTGAATGAGGGTTACTAATTAGGGTTATTTGGTTATTTAGTTAGGATTATTGATTTAATTATGGTTTATGGGTTAATTAAGGGAATGATGACTAATGGAGTTAACCGCCGTTAGTCATTAAGGGCAATTTGATGTACTACCATGAAACTGAGGGATATTTAGTGAATTTTGAAAAGTGCGAGGGTACTTGGTGGATTTTTTAAGAACTCGGGGGTACCTGGTGAAAAACCGAAATTTATATAGAGTACTCCATCCGTTTTCTTTTTAATTTACACTTTCTTTTTTGGTCCGTTTCTTTTTATCTACACACTGTTGCCTTTTTTATTCTTGGTAACATGTTCCATCAACTTTTTTCTCTGTTTCTACTCATGTCATCCTTTTTTTTAATACTTTAACCCACTCTTTTCAATTTCTCTCTCCACCTTTTCATGATCTCTCTCATACTTTTTGGACTTTCTCCTTGATTCTCCCCGAAATTGAAGTGAGTAAACTAAAAAGAAATGGAGGGCGTAATAATTTAGGTTGTTTCTTTAAAAACAAACTCTAATTTTCTCTTATATAAAACTCCTTATATATGTATTTATATCTAAATATAACTCTATTTTTTACAAAATTATAAACTAAACATAAGGATCTTATCATGCTTAGGTGACGCTCCTATACTATCTAAATCTTGAGGAGCACCCATTGTTCTCGAAAATTTCATCTTATATATATATATATATATATATATATATATATATATATATATATATATATATATATATATATATATATATATATATATATATATATATAGACTAGTAAATCTTGTGTAAGACTGTCTTACAATAATATTATGGTAAAACTATCTCACTTGTGCCGGAAAAGGGTCACTTTGTTCCCTAAATGTATCATTTTATAAGTTAGAAGGATCACTCTATAAGTTAAAGAGTCTTTTTTAGATAATGGATCACCTTATATATGAAAGAGGTCACTTTTGCTATAAGTGAGTTCTTTGGGACATCAAGTTACCATCGTCTTATTATAAAAATCATGATAAGACGAATATTATATAAAATTTACAAATTATTAGAATAAGACAATTCAAACCTATATTATCCTAACAAGCCCATTCGTCTCACTCTAACTTAACACTATCCTTAGACATCTTACACCAACTTAGTCGTACCTTCTCTTCTCCTTCCTTTATTTCCCTTTAAATCTCGAACTACAACGAACAATTTTATAAACTAACTTGGTAGTCTTACCGAATGGATTAAACTAGTCACTAAATGTATTAAACTGGTCACTAAATGGATTAAATAATGTGAGAACTAAATGGATTAAACTGGTCACTAGATAGATTAAACTGGTTACTATATTCAAAAACATGGTCCGTTCTCTTCTTAATATTGGGCTTGGGACGTTGCCTAATTTAAATTAAAAGTAGACGGTCTCTTACAAGACCAACTGTATGGAATTTTGTATAGATAGATAGATAAATTACATTAGGTTTATTACATTGTTTTAAAAAAAAATTGAGGGGACATTTTTTTTAATTAGGAGAGATTAGACTACTTATCTATAACTCTCTAAAGCAATTGCTATAAAGAAATTCTGAGCCCAAAAGTGCAGCATGTAGTCAAAGCCTCGATTCTAGGTGATGAAACAGTCGCTGAGGGCTTGTTATATCTCAGCTTGGGCAAAAACAATTATGTAGTTCCAAGTAACTAATCTCTGTTGGAACATTTATAGTGTAATGGGTTTTATAAGCTCATATGGTTCTATACTAGAAGAGGAGGAGGTCTAGTATGCTAAGATTAGAATGCGCAAAATCACGTGAATCAATCAAGCAAGTCAGAAGGATGGTCGCGGGTCGCGACCGGGGCGTCGTCGCGGGTCGCGACCGGGGGCGCCGTCGCGGGTCGCGACCGGGCGCCGTCGCGGGTCGCGACCGTGGCGCCGTCACGGGTCGCGACCAGGGCGCCGTCACGGGTCGCGACCAGGGCGCCGTCGCGTGTCGCGACCAGGGCACTTTCGCGACTCGTGATCTGTATCGCGGGTCGCGACGTGTATTCTGCCTTGGGGCGTGAAATTTTGCGTGGACGGTTTATAACCGTTGTGTTGTTTACGTTATCCTTTTAATGACGATTAAGGATTCTTAATCAGGGGATTAAAGGGTGTAACAGCTCTAATCTATGAGGGAATATGAATATATGACCTTGGTCATTCTTATGAGTAGAAGTGAGAAAAAAATGAGTTTTTTTTTCACATTCCAAGTCACTTGCTTTGCTTAAGAGAAACCTTGTTATTTTCTCTCTAGTGTTCTTCACAAACTAAAAACTCAAAGTTCTTGTTGATTCACTTAGAAGATCATCTTGTGAATTGTTTTCTCCATTGTATCTCATTAGTTATTTTGTGTTAACCCGGTGATCCTAGAGGGGTGAAATTAAACTAATAGGAAAGCGTAGTTTCCGTGCCTTGGAGTGGTATATCTGGTTCCCTTGTTTGATCACACTTCTAACAATCTCAAAGTGACCTTTAACCAGTGCAAACTTCAGATGCTTTTGAGATTGTATCAGCTGAAGAGCTTCTAAGCTTGTCACCGGGATTTGGGATAGGATATTCCCCATTGTCGCTTCCTGTATCGTAACTTTCACGTATTTACCCGATTCGACGATTACGATTTAATTATATCTAAATTCACAACATGAACATAATGTTAACCCGATAGTCTAATTTCTAAAAGAAGTTTCCACAACCATACATGTGATAGGACCCTAGTAGTATATCAACTACCCACAAGGATCACCTCCAAGACAATCAACCAAACAATACAACTTAAAGACACCGCAAATAATTCAACAAGCAAACAACCTAGCCATCAACCAATAATGGGCAGCAACTAATAATCAAATGTAGAAGAATAAAATGCAATCAACACACACGAATTGTACGTGGAAAACCCATTCGATATGAAGAGTAAAAACCACGGGACTTTAGAGGAGTCCCGCCTTGTCACCTTCTCTTATTATGATAAAATTGAGGGAAAAAGAACAAAATCAGTCATACAAAGGGTTACAACCCGCCAACACTTCCATACATAAGAGATATACAATTGAGAAATATAAGATGAAGAATATCACCCAATTACGTAGGTTCTGTCCTGCTGCAACCACGGACGAACCAGAGCTCAAAACGACGATCCAACCATTCAAAATGAGGCCCTGTGTGTCCCGAACAAGCTGACAAACGTCCAACTGTTGAAACCCGGGCAAATGACAGTTTCGTACAAACTGTCCTAAAAAATCCGAGCTGCTCTTCTCTCTTTCTTTCCTCTTTTGAGTATGTGTTTTCTAATTTTCTTTATGCTAACCTAACTCCTTCTTAGGTCATAAACATACATAAAAAAAATACCAAGGCTTCCAAGATAAGTCAACACATTCAGCCCCAAGTGGATTAAAAAACATAACCCAACATATTGGGCTTACAAACACAAGACACTAGTGGAAAAACAAGGAAGGGTCAGGTCAAAAAATTTCTAAGGGTCTGCGTTTTTTGGCCATGACCCTTTCCATAGCAGCCCTTCAATAAATAAGAAGGGTCGCGGTTTAGCCAAAAACGTAGCCCTTATAAGCTTGAAGGGCTGCGTTTTCGGCTTAAACCGCGACTCTTTCAATGTGAAGGGTTGCGGTTTTAAGCCTAAACCGCAGCCCCTATTTAAGTGAAGGGCTGCGGTTTAGGCTTAAAACCGCGCCCTTCACATTCAAATTTTTTTTAAAAAAAAAATAAATTGCACCCTCCACCCCTGCCCACCCCCTGCGCCCCAAAGACACCCCACCCCCCGCCCCCAAAGACTCCCCCACCCCCCCGCCCACCCCAAGACCCCCCCACCCCATGCCCACCCCCCGCCGGCCCCTCACCCCCCACCCCCTGCCCACCCCAAAGACCCCACACCCCCGCCCACCCCCCGCCAGCCCCAAAGACACCCCACCCCTTGCCCACCCCCGCCAGCCCCTCACCCCCACCCCCGCCCACCCCCCGCACTCCCACCCCGGCCCCTCCACCCCACCCCACACCCGCCCACCCCCGCACTCCCCCTGCCCCCGCCCCCACCCACCCCCCACCCCGCCCCACCCCCCTTCACTCCCCCGCACCCCCACCCCCACCCCCACCCTCTCGCCACCTCCTCCACCCATTGCCGCCACCACCCAAAGACCCAACCCCCATAGCCAAACCCAGCTGACCCACCATGGCAGCCCCCCCCACCCCACCCCCACCCAAAACCTCCCTTCGACAAAAAAAACCGATCAAATTGCAATAATAATATATGACAAGTTTTTGAACGTAATATAATAATTAACTTTAAATATGTATATATTTAATAATGTGAAAAATGTACATAGAATTAATACAAACTAGTAGATGTATCATAAGCAATCATCGCAAATGTGGGACGCCAACTTATCCCGAACTTCATGTAATTCGCCCGTGGTGAAGGCCCTCAAACGTGGTGTGTTATTCATATAAACCTTGCAAAACAACCAAGGAATAAACACATAATATAAGAATTCAATCATTTACGTACCGTAGTTAGTAGTTCTAAAAATGACATATACCTTCTCGAAATTCAATCAAAAACAAATGCAAGCCTAAAACTCTACACACTAGTTATATTATACCTTATATTATCATATTGAAAAAGAAAATGGAGTTAAATGAAGCGATAAGTACGAATTAGACGCGAAAAGGCAAAAATAGGCCTAAAATGCCCTTTTCGTTCCCAAAATTCAACCTACAACAATTGCAAACCTAAAAATCTACACAATAGTTACATTATGCCTCATATTATCATGTTAAAAATGAATTTGGGGTTAAATGACTCGATAAATACGATTTGGAAGCGTAAAAGGCAAAAATAGGCCTAGAAATGACATTTTCGTTCCCAAATATATGCATGTGCTACTTTGGTTTCTAAACCAATTAATACCTATTACCAATCGATCTAATCTAAACTAACATATACTAATAAGTTACATACCTTTTGAAGATCATCGGCGTTAGTGCACTGGTTGACGATATCGAACATGTACCTCAGTACGTAATAGCCACATGCAAGTCCATCTTCTTGTTGCGGACACTAAATGTTCACCAAAGGATGCATCCAATGACATTCATGTTAATTAGATGTGTAGTATGTGGCTAAAAGTGTTTCTATATAAGGACAAATAAATTAGTCATGTTACCTCGACTGATATCCAAACAGGAGCTTTTGGTGCTCGAAGTCCTGTTGCACTAATATGCTTCATCACACTACATCAACAACATTATTATAAGATTAGATGTACTAACTGTTTATATATTTAAAGATGATGAATAATGTGTAATATTAATAAGTGCGCATATATTGAGTTTCGATTAGGCTACCTATTTAACAATGATTTGATTAGTAAGGTCTGTGGTGGTTGTCGACGCAAAGAATCAAAGTGGTAGACTTCGTTACGTGACAAACATATCACAAGCAGTGTCCAATGAGCCCTACAACAAGAAAATATAGTTATTATTAATCGTAGAACAATTAATAGGTCAATTTAAGTATCGAATAATAAAAGTAAAGCGAGTTTAACAAGCATACTTTTCAATATAAGGAACAAGAATGATTTGATGATATCCAAAACGAGATGATGCTTTGAAACTCATGTCGAGATACTCTTTCACTTCGGCTTTGTTTTGTAAGCAATTGTCATCTCGTATTATGTTTGGACATAACCAACCAAACATTGCATTAGATGTTGCAAGCAATTCATTGTATAATAACCTGAGAAATTATATTGATTATATTAAAAGTAAACCAACAATTACTTATTATGGATTTGAAAACTACTTAAGGCATATATATGTATATGTATATTTAATTTATATACTTATGTATTACCTCATGAATGTTTGTATCATGGAAACATTCAACTCTACCCCACATAAGAATTCTTTAATATCAACCTTTGAAATGAATGTCGATGAGTTCTCAAGGTAGTGGAATTGTTGCTCCCCCAAAGCAACCTCAATTGCGCTTTCATCGGGTAAATCGCTAGCGCACTCATGTAACCAAAAGCATGGCGTAGTAAGGGCTCCGCACCACCCTCGGATCGATAATAAGTGGATTTTTTGTCTTAGAAACATTTCCCGTCACCACATTTCGTTCACCTTCATCACGTAAACTTGCTTTCTTATAAGGTGAACATGCCTTCTTTCCCTTCCTGGCATGTGAGTCGGTCTTCCCCCAAACCTAGTATTTAGTTAAAAGTAAAGATATTACTGACTATCATAGGAACTATAAAAGAAAACACGCATATATATATATGAATGTTAATCATTGTACCTCATCTGAAAACCGCACCAATGCACGCGGCCACGAACATAATCGCTAAGGGCATCATTTAGTAATCGTAGACCAACTTCGGCTTCGGCGGGGAAGAGGTAATTCTTCGAAACCCGACACAATTTCATTGAGGGTGACCACATAGTGATTATGATCCACTAACTGGTTATGCAATCGTACTCGGTCACTAGGGGGGTTGTGCATGGCCATGAGCTACGAGGATGAAACTATCATAACCATCTCCTCCAGCTAATAGTTCACATGGTGTCTCTTCCTGTAAAAAAAACTATATTTATAGTTAGTCTATGAAACAACATATATATAGTAAGCATTTCATGCATTTGAGAACGTAACAATAGTTGTTTAACAAAGCAAAGGGATTAAGTGATTACCTTCAACTCGGGTCCTACGGGTGGATCGGGCAGCTAGGTGTAGTATCACTACCCTTCTTGAATGCAGCAAAAGTCGGTAAACCCATTTGCTCCAAAATGGCATTGAAGTTATGGGTCATCTCCTCCCTTAGCTCCTCCCGAATTGCAGCTTTCATAGCCTCCACATCTACTGACGTTGCCGAATTCACACTACTTACACTTGATTTTGTCGCTGTAGTGTATTGATCACCATATACCTTTCTCAAACCGAGGCGGACACCTCCTACGCCCCTCACGCGTCCACTGTGGTCCGGTCCTAAAGTTTCGTGCAATGCATCAATGTGTCCTTTAGGAGTGAACTCACCAGTTGCCTCTTTTTCCTTCAAGCCAATCTACATAAGTATAAGAGAGAAATGCTTGTGAGCGCAAAAGTTATATTATATATACCTTATATAACCATATAATCTGTACTTACAATGGCGTTGGCTATCTGTTGTGTTCCGGGGTCAGGCAAGACTCTTTTTCCCTTTGCATCAACCCCATGCATCGAACACCACCAATCGAGGACTCTATCTGGTTGCCGAGGCTGTGCAATTGTCGTCATTGAGCCACTCCCCGTTGCCGTTGTCGACCCTATTGTGGGGTAATGGCTGAACATCCACTTCTCTCTCGCCTCATTGTACGAATGAGCACCCAAATGATGATAATACTTCCTAGCTTTTGCACTCGAACTACTTTTCTCACGACTTGCCTAAAACACACAATTATAAACAAAGGTTAGCTACGTACGGTGCTATACAATAATACTTGGATCTAAGTTTATTAAATCTTAATAAAATATTCTTACAATAGCTTGTGGGGTTGTTTTCTTGGCAACAAATGCTTCCCACTCTTCAGGTTTGATAGTTTTCCATATTTGAAATGGTAATTTGGATGGTGCAGATGATGTTTCCGGTGAAGCCTCAGGATCGGCTTGTGTTTCTCCGCCGTAGATGTTCTTCTTCTTTGTACCTACTACTTTCCTCCGCTTAGTGATCCACCGGACACTAACTTAGCCTTGAAATCTCCGAATCTCTCGGGCAACCGCGGATAGAAATACATTCTTCTTGGCTTCATCATCTTCGATATTGAATTGATTCTACAAAAAACGCAGTTCACAAATTAGTTTTCGCAAATGTTGTAATTTATATGCTATAAGTAATATTACACATATATTTAACTAAATAATTAAGAAACTAAACGTTATTGTACTTGAAGCTTACCATGGTATCTTCCCATAGACACCGCTTCAATCCCTCGGGCACCTCTTTCCATGAGTGCAAAATGGAGAGTTTATGCATGCAAATGCCAACTTGCATGCCATACTTTTGACGCCACTTTCCACAAGGTTGACCCATGTTATCGTACTCCAAAGTCATATTTGTGTGTTTCCCTAGTGACTTTGTAGGTCCCCTTCCTTTTCTCTTTTCGTCGCCAATGACTTCCTAGGCATTTGTGCATTTATCTCTTCACGGCGAAATCGAGACAATTTACCCCGTTCCTTTCTCGCATCGAAAGACTCATCCTCGGTAGTGTGTTCGGCACCACTTGTGGTGTTATCCGTATGCACATCCGCCATCTCCCCGAAATTGTACAAATAATGCATTAATATAACAAAAAATTAAAATTAACATTGCCACTAAGGGGGGTGGGGTGTGGGGAGGGGGGTTCGTGTGTGCAAGGGGCAAGGTGCGGGGAGGGGCAGCAGCGGCGGGGGGGGGGAGGGGGAGGGAGGGGGGCTGTGCGGTGGGGGGAGGGGAGGGGCTGTGCGGTGGGGAGGGAGGGGGCAGCAGGGGGAGGGGAGGGGGCTGCGCGGTGGGGGGAGGGGAGGGGAGGGGCTGTGCAAGTGGGGAGGGGAGGGGCAAAGGGGGCGAGGGGGAGGATTTGGAAGCGAAAAGGCAAAAATAGGCCTAAAATGCCCTTTTCGTTCCCAAAATTTAACCTACAACAATTGCAAACCTAAAAATCTACACAATAGTTACATTATACCTCATATAATCATGTTCAAAAAGAATTTGGGGTTATATGACTCGATAAGTACGAATTGGACGCGAAAAGGCAAAATTTGGCCTAAAATGACCTTTTCGTTCCCGAAATGCAACAAAGAACAAATGCAAGCCTAAAAATCTACACAATAGTTACATTATATCTCATATAATCATGTTCAAAAAGAATTTGGGGTTAAATGACCCGATAAGTACGATTTGGAAGCGAAAAGGCTAAAATAGGCCTAAAATGCCCTTTTCGTTCCCAAAATTCAACCTACAACAATTGCAAACCTAAAAATCTACACAATAGTTACATTATACCTCATATAATCATGTTCAAAAAGAATTTGGGGTTAAATGACTCGATAAGTACGAATTGGACGCGAAAAGGCAAAATTTGGCCTAAAATGACCTTTTCGTTCCCGAAATGCAACCAAGAACAAATGCAAGCCTAAAAATCTACACAATAGTTACATTATATCTCATATAATCATGTTCAAAAAGAATTTGGGGTTAAATGACTCGATAAGTACGATTTGGAAGCGAAAAGGCTAAAATAGGCCTAAAATGCCCTTTTCGTTCCCAAAATTTAACCTACAATAATTGCAAACCTAAAAATCTACACAATAGTTACATTATACCTCATATAATCATGTTCAAAAATAATTTGGGGTTAAATGACTCGATAAGTACGAATTGGACGCGAAAAGGCAAAATTTAGCCTAAAATGACCTTTTCGTTCCCGAAATGCAACCAAGAACAAATGCAAGCCTAAAAATCTACACAATAGTTACATTATATCTCATATAATCATGTTCAAAAAGAATTTGGGGTTAAATGACCCGATATGTACGATTTGGAAGCGAAAAGGCTAAAATAGGCCTAAAATGCCCTTTTCGTTCCCAAAATTCAACCTACAACAATTGCAAACCTAAAAATCTACACAATAGTTACATTATACCTCATATAATCATGTTCAAAAAGAATTTGGGGTTAAATGACTCGATAAGTACGAATTGGACGCGAAAAGGTAAAATTTGGCCTAAAATGACCTTTTCGTTCCCGAAATGCAACCAAGAACAAATGCAAGCCTAAAAATCTACACAATAGTTACATTATATCTCATATAATCATGTTCAAAAATAATTTGGGGTTAAATGACTCGATAAGTACGATTTGGAAGCGAAAAGGCTAAAATAGGCCTAAAATGCCCTTTTCGTTCCCAAAATTCAACCTACAACAATTGCAAACCTAAAAATCTACACAATAGTTACATTATACCTCATATAATCATGTTCAAAAGAATTTGGGGTTAGATGACTCGGTAAGTACGATTCGGAAGCGAAAAGGCTAAAATAGGCCTAAAATATACCCCATGCCCAGCCTCCCCAGCCCTCCCCCACTCCCTTTCCAGCATCCCCTGCCCTCCCCCACCCCATGCCCAGTCTCCCCAGCCCTCCTCCACCCCATGCCCACCCTCCCCCACCCCATGCCCACCCTCCCCCACCCCATGCCCACCCTCCCCCTGCCCATCCCCCACCCCCCTTCCAAAGATCCCCCGCCTCTCCCTCACCCCATGCCCAGCCTCCCCCTGCCCTCCCCCACCCCCTTCCAAGATCCCCCGCCCTCCCCCACCCCATGCCCAGCCTCCCTCCCCCTCCCCCCACCCCATGCCCAGCCCTCCCCGACCATCCTCCATCCCTCGCCCAAGACCCCCCACCCCCTACCCACCCTCCACAAGCCCCCTCCCCACCCCCCTACAATCACATTTTACAACACAAAATAGAAGAGAAATTAAATAAAACAAAGAGGAGAGAGAGTGAGAGGGGAATTACCGACAATGCAAGTAGTGGTGGTGGTGGTGGCGTCAAGGCGCGCGGAGAGAAGAGAAGAAGAAGGAGCTCGGGCAACGCTGAGAGAAGAGAAGAAGAAGTGTCGGTGCTCCGGTGATGACCGTTAGGGCAGTGCGAGTTAGTGTGAGGGAGAGGAGTGAGTGTGCGAGTGAGTGTGAGGGAGAGGGGTGAGCTGAGTGAGGGAAATTTGCGAGTGAGTGCTACTGTGTGTTGCACGCAAAACTCACAGGTTGAAATGGGCGGGATAGGAAGGGCGGCGCTTATCCTAGAAAACGCAGCCCTTCGTGTATGAAGGGGCTGCGGTTTCTAGGATAAGCGCGGCCCTTCACATAAAGGGCTGCGGTTTTAAGGCTAACCGCAGCCCTTTATGTGAAGGGTTGCGCTTATCCTAGAAACCGCAGCCCTTCTTGCGCAGCCCTTCCTTTTTTTTCCCCTAGTGAGATAAAAGACTTACTTGTGCAACAAGTGGGTTGGACCCACAACAACGTGCATAATCCAGTTACGATGAGTCAATGACATAAGTTTCATCCATCTATGCCTTATCTAGTTATCTATACCTATTATTCAAAAGCAAAAACCCCAAAGATATACATGTCCTCGTCTCATACATTTTGATGAAAGACTCGATTCTATGTTATACCTTTGTGTTACTTGAACTTTTATGTTGTACCCAACTCTAATAAAATTCCACAATGTAATCTTAACCTTACCTTTTTAAATACACAATGCCCCTATCATTAACTATACGTCATTAATTTCGTTTATCATTTGTAATCTAATACAACTAATCTCGCTTATTAATATTCTCTCCAAGAGTTAAACTATATATGTATAATTTAGATTAGTTTCACTAGATCATAAGAAGTAAAAGATGTAGAAATTTAGATGCAAATAGTGGAAATATAGAAAACAATTTTCATATATCTAACACCCACGATCTCATGTATAAAGTAATAATTAACATGTATAATTAAATACTTATACTAGTAGTTTAGGAATTGGGGTTGGCTCAAGTGGTGAGCTTTCCTATCTTCCCTAGCAAAGTCTAGGGTTTAATTTCTATCACAAACATTTGCTTGGGATTTAAGGGGGAGGGGGTTAGGGGTGTATGGCTTGTAATGGGCCTCTGGGTGAGGACCCTGTGCGAGGGCAACATTGAGTATTTCTTCTTACCTATTAAAAAAACTTATCCTAATAGTGTGAATTCCTAGTAAGATATAGCTTCTCCTTTTAGTGTGAGATTAAAGGCTTCAATTGTAGCCTTTCTAGTCGATCCACTAAGCAAGGAACAAGATCAAAGGATGCTTGCTAGAACAAATGAGAAAGACCATTTTTCCCTCTCTCACTTTGATATACACGACCAAGGGCGGAAAAGTAGGGTTAGGGTTTCTTTTTCTTTTGTCTCACAAATAGAATGATATATCAGTATGTAACCCTAAAAGAGATCACCTAATATCTACTAGCATTTTTTTGCATACTATGTGTGCATGTCATATTAACGTTTTTTTCTCAATTAGTTATTCATCAATGTTACAAAAACTTTGATTCGAACAGACATTTATAATTATTTTCAATTTTTTGAATATGTTTTTCTTAAATCAATGTTTCGTTGGTTCTTTAGTTATTTTTTCATCATTATTCAAATATAATATTGAGAGATGGAAATATAAAGCAGAAGAAAGCTTGTGCTCAAATAAAGTGGAAGAGTTTGTATATCAGGTTTAATCGTTAAATATTTATAAAGTTGAAGAGTTTGATTTATATAATAAAGATTACCGAATAATAATCAACATTTAGGTTTTAAAATATTATCAGTATAATTATTAATATGAAATTCAATTTTTTACTTTTAGTCTGATTGTGTCAATCAAGTTATAGTGTCAAATTAATTTTTGATCAGAGTTTTTCACACATATGTAAGAAGAGGAAATTATTTTTCTTAATTTAATATTTAATTGAAATTTTAAATTTAATTTATTGTTAGCTTAGCTTGTTCAATATATATGGCAAGTAGGAAGAAGAAAATATTATTTAATATATATATATCGCAATTTAAATTCATTAATGGTATATCAGACTTTTTGTAAGGGGGACACCATCTTCCTCCCCCCTTCACTTATATAATAGAGATTTATAATCATCTTATTAATAGATATTTAGGAAATAAATTTTCAAAGAATACCTCCCTTTTCCTTTGTGTTGGCCGAAAATATGGAGGGAAATAATCACTTTGGTTATTTTCCTTAAATTGGTCAACTTGCCTAATTTGTGTAACCTAATAAGATTAGATAGTTTAGCAATAAGTATAATCCAATTAGGACTAATAGATTGTAGTTGGTTTCTAGCAAAACACTACAACCACCTAAATATCTAAATTGATTCGTTTTGGTACTTATCCTATATTCTATTACAAGTAATTTCTTAGCTTGATCAAAGGACAAATTCTTTTCAGCTATGGTGTCTAGTTAATGGCGGCACAGGCATTCTGCATTAAAAATGTAATTATAAGGTTATGGTGTGAATTCTCTTAAAACGTTGGGTACAAGTAACATAGAAAATTGAATAAACACAAGGATATAATGTATAGAAAAAAGGGAAATTTTACATGGTGGCCTCCAACTTTTAGTTTTTCTATATGGTGGAAGGGCAAAACAAATATTATACAAAGTGGCTCCCAACTTTGACAAATTTTACCTAGTAACCTTATTTCATTAATTGGTAGTAACCAATTAAACCTAACTCTTTCTCTCTCCTCCCTCATCCCCTTTCTCTCTATAAACCCTAATCCACACCCATGCACTGCCACTAGGGGTGTTCATAAAAAACCGAAATCGAAAAACCGTACCAAAAAACCGAAAAACCGGTCTAAATGAGTGGTAACCGTACCGGTAAAAAAAGTTTTAACGGTACGGTTACCGAACCGGTAAAAGTAACGGTTAAACGATACAGTTACGGTTATGATTTTTGAATAAACGGTTAACCGAAAAACCGAAATATTTTTTCCTCTATTTAATTATTTTGAAACTTTTTTCCAACAATTACCTTAATTCTAATATTTGTTACTAAGTAAGAACAATTAGATGAAGTATGTGATTATTTGGAAACTTTAGTACTAATATAAATACTATAATTAGGAAATGGAGTAAAATATTAGTGTTATTATGTCTTCCAATGGATTTATTATTCACTTTATAATACATTTATATTAGAGTATATATAATATTAAAGTATATGCACAAAAAATTAGAAAAAATATATTTACATTAAGTAAAATATAATATTATAACTCAAATAACGGTTAATGGTTAACCGAAAAACCGTACCGAAAAGAACGGTTAACCGCTAGGCGGTAACCGGTCTAAACGGTTACGGTTACGGTTCGCAAAAAGAGTGAACCGAAACTTTCGGTTACCGAACCGGAATATTGTTTCGGGATGGTTAACCACCCATGAACACCCCTAACTGCCACTAGGGGTGTTCATAACCGGGTACCCGGATATGCGGGTACCCGCATTTGCGGGTATTTGAAAAGGCGGCCCGTGCCCTGACCCGAAAAAACCGGGTACCCATGCCATCGAACGAACGCCATTGAGTCAACCCACTCCGCACCACCCACTTTGCTGGACTGGAACTGGGTCGCAGATTTATACTGCTCTGAATTGGTTGGAGTGTTGTATAGTGTGTTCCATACATGTTATGTTTCCTACATTTGGGTGTTGTCCAATGTATAGACGAAGCTCTATTGAAGTGTCCATTTGATAAATGATTTGTTAAGTTTAAAATGGTGAAAGGGAGGAAAGTGGGTATAAGGTATTGTCCAAAGTTGCACATAACCCTTGCACTAACACCCGAAGTGAATATAATATAACAACAATGCGGAATAATCTGTGAAATCGAGCCCATTTCTGCCATATTTTTAAAGCAATTAGCAGGAGGAATTTATCATATAATTGAACATTACAGGTAAAAACTTCAAAAGGACAATTTCTTAATATCTGAGCTATTACTCTTCGAGATATGTGCTCAGACAAACAAGTTATCAAGAACACTCGCATCAATAGAGGAATGGGCAACAAGCGTATAACAGCAGATGACTTGATTTGGCGGTTCGCTTCACAAATTTAAAATTTAACGCTTGTAGGCTAAAAAATTCGACCCTCCACCACCAGCGCCGCCCAAAAATGAAATTCGAGCCCAAAAATTCAGACCCCAACTCAAGACAATAGAAGGGCAGTAGAGAAAGAGAAAGGACTGGAGGAGGAGAGAGAAAGATGGGTGGTGGAGAAAAGAGAGCAAAAGGGGCTTTCTTTGGGTGGTTGGGATGGTGTTTGGGTGTTTGTGGTGGTGGTAGGGTTATGCTGTGGTTGTGGTTACGAAGGGTGTAGCTTAATATAAGCTTAATAAGGTCACTATGTGTATATTCTACATAAAGTTGGAGGTCAC
Source organism: Beta corolliflora (assembly GCA_947648045.1). Lineage (NCBI taxonomy): Eukaryota > Viridiplantae > Streptophyta > Magnoliopsida > Caryophyllales > Amaranthaceae > Beta > Beta corolliflora. Next base: position 85,546 of record CANSZD010000744.1, read on the forward strand.
TTGATATAAATCTTTTTTTGCCTTGCCACCAAATAAAAAAATGCAAACTAGGAGGCCATCATGTAGAATTTTCCAAAAAAGAATCATTTGCTTGAACTATACTCTCTCAATCTTTCAATATATCGGAATTTTCATTGATCAACACATGGGAGTAACTTAGGAAAGATTTAATTTTAAATTTTCCTATTTATTCTTACATGCATTTTTTTTCTCCTATCCCTTTATATTATGATGCCTACTTATAAAAGTAAACCTTTCTAGCTTCTCCTGAATAAAAAAAAGTAGAAAAATCAAATAATTAGAACATTTATAAAATAATAAATATTGGTATAAGGTGAAACATCTAAAAAGCTCAATTTTATTAGACTCGATATTTCAATTTAGCTCACACATTGGAAACAAAAATTTCATCTGGATTATTGTGGAGATAAGTATTATAGGAAGTTGCCTAAAGATAGAGATGTATCTTGATTAGGTTTCCTAATATGTATATCATATATATTCTGCAATGATTACTGAGAAACTCAAGCTTTCAACCCTAATTATATTCTCTACATGGTATCAGAGCATACCTCTTGACAAATTTTTTTTCGGTTGTGATGGGGGACAAAGATGAGTCCAATCCACCACCACCACCGCCTTCTACCATCAACATAAACTCGTCGTTTTACCTCGGCCCAGGTGACAGACCCGGGGACTTCATTACCCCTACAAGGATGCGCCATGACAACTACGATGACTGGTCATCGGATATCCAAACAGCCCTCGAAGCATGCCGGAAGTTCGTCTTCCTTGATGGCACTCTCGCAGGACCCGAATCTCCCTACACCATGGTCGACTGGACGACTATGAACGCCATGTTGATTTCATGGATCACTAATACTATTGATCTGGAGGTAAGGAGTACTTTATCAAAATTTCGTGAGGCTTCTCAGTTGTGGAATCATCTTAAAACTAGATTTTCTATGGTTAACGATCCATGCATTTAACAAATTAAATCTGCAATTGCTAGATGTGAACAAACTAAATCTATGTCGGTTTCCACATACTATGGCAAATTACATTGTTTGTGGGAAGAATTGCATAAACATGAACCCCTTATTTCATGCTCTTGTTGTAAATCTTGTACGACCGGCGAACTTCATGCTAAACGCCGTGAAACTAATAAATTACATGACTTCTTGATGGGGTTGTATGCTGATTTTTATGGCCCTCTTCGCATAACAATATTGTCCACCGAACCTTTGCCCTCTCTTGATCGGGCCTTCCAGTTAGTGGCACAGGATGAGCACCTTCGTCTCGCTCGTAGCACTACCGAAGACAAAGCTCCGGATGTGCTGGGCTTTGCGGTTAGTGCTGGCCGCGGGCGTAGGCGCCCTGTTTGCTCGCATTGCCATAAAGTGGGTCACGAACTCGCGAAGTGTTGGTCTATCTTGGTTTATGGTCACGCGGTTGATAAATGCTTTGAATTAGTGGGGTATCCGGACAAAGATGATCCCTCTAAGGGGAGTTCTCGGCCTCCTTAGGGAACTCGTGGGCGTGGCGTGGTCAAAGCCAACGTTGCTGCTTCGTCTTCTCTTGCCTCAGGATCTGACTCTCCTGCGGTTGGTTCATCATCATCTTCTCAGATCTTTTCGGCTGATCAGTGGAAGGCTCTTGCAGGCCTCTTGGTAATTCTAAAATATCAGATGATCGTTTGAATGGTACGTTTGCTTCTAACTCTTGGATCATTGACACTGGTGCCATTCACCATGTCAGTGGTGCAAAGCATTAGTTTCATGATTTAGTGGATATTTCTCCTTGTCCTGTGGGTTTGCCTAATGGTGCTACTGTTCTAGCTCCTTAAAAAGGCTATGTTCCCCTTTCTACTACTATTACTCTTCATGATGTGCTATTTGTTCCTACTTTCAATTGTAATTTGCTTTCGGTTTCACAATTATCTCATGATATGAATTGTATTGTGCAATTTAACTCTTCTATGTGTGCTATCCAGGACCACATGAAGGAGCTGATTGGAACGGGACGTAGACGGAATGGACTTTACTATTTCAGTGGAGGTGATTTGGTGAGCACTGTTTCTGTTAATACTGCATATTCGGCTTGGAGCTTTGGCACAGGCGTATGGGACACCCCTCCGAGAAAGTAGTGAAGTTATTTCCTCCCATCTGTGGTCATAAGGGTAGTTTGAATAAAGCATGTGAAATTTGTTTTCGTGCTAAACATCCTAGAGATAGATTTCCTATCAGTGAGAATAGGGCTAGTAGGATTTTTGAAAAGATTCGTTGTGATTTATGGGGCTCTTATAGACATGCCTCTTCTTGTGGTGCCAGATATTTCTTGACTATTGTTGATGATTTTTCTCGTGTTGTTTGGGTTTATTTAATGGAAGATAAAACTGAGGTTTTTCATATGTTCATGACATTTGTTGCTATGGTTAATCGTCAGTTCTCTCAAACTATTAAAGTAGTTCAAAGTCACAATGGTACTGAGTTCAATTCTTACTTGACTATTTTTCTGCTTCTGGTATTATCTTTCAAACTTCATGTGTGGCTACTCCTCATCAAAATGGGAGGGTAGAGAGAAAACATAAACACATCTTGAATGTAGGGAAGGCTTTGCGTTTTCAAGCAAATTTACCTATTTATTTTTGGGGGGATAGTGTCCTTGCTGCAGCTCATCTCATAAATCGCACTTCCTCTGCAATGTTGAATAACAAATCTCCCTTTGAAATTCTTTTCAATTTTCCTCCTGCTTATGAAGCTATTCGCACATTTGGGTGTTTATGCTTCGCTCACAATCATAAAACTAAAGGGGATAAGTTTGCAAGTAGAAGTCGCAAGTGCATGTTTGTTGGGTATCCTTTTGGTAAGAAGGGTTGGCATCTTTTTTATCTTGACACCAAAGAGTTCTTTGTCTCTAGGGATGTGAAATTTTTTGAGGAGATTTTTCCATTTATGACTCCGGAGGATGTTAACATTGTTCCTACTACTCTTGTGCCTATTAGTGATGTGCCTATTGACTATGATTTTGCTGAATTTCCTCCTGAGTCCACACATATTCCTCCACTTACTTCTGACCCAACCCCTGAGCCCAATCTCCCACAAACATCTCCCTCACCCCATGCGCCCTCCTCCCCGCCCACAAATCTCCCTGCCCAGCCCGTTAACCAAACCCCTTCACCAAAATACGCTGGGTCGGCTTTGGATGGGCCTGCTCCGTCCGTTTCGTTTCAGCCACCAGCTCCACACCATTCCGCCCCTCCTTCTGCTGGACCTGTTATTTCAAGGTCTTCAGCGCCTGAGTCCACATCCACTGTCTCCGGTCCATCTGGGCCATTTTCTTCTTTGTACCCTCCGGTTTAGGCCACTGATACGTTGAACCCCCCTTTCTCCTGAGCTGGGCTGTGGTAAGAGGGATAAAACTCCCTCCATTTTGTTACGTGATTTTGTGACTCATTCGGTTATTGATTCTAGTCCATCTCTGTCTACTCCGTCTCCTTCGTCTCCTTCAGGTACTCCTTATCCTATAGCTCACTATATAAATTGCACAAACTTTTCTGTGAATTATCGAAAGTTTCTTGTTGATGTTGTTTCTACTACTGATCCCAGGTCTTTTAAGGAGGCCATGAAAGATCCTAGTTGGAAGGCTTCTATGCAGGATGAGATTCATGCCTTGGAGGATAATGGCACGTGGACATTGGAAGAATTGCCGCCTGGCAAGCGTGCTCTGGGGAGTCAGTGGGTCTATGGGACCAAGTATTTATCAAATGGTGAGATAGAACGTTTGAAATCTAGTCTTGTTGTCTTGGGTAATCATCAGGAAGCTGGAGTGGATTACAATGAAACATTTGGTCCCGTTGCCAAGATGGCCACTACTGTTCGAGCTTTTCTGGCTATAGCTGCTTCTAAAAATTGGGAGCTTCATCAGATGAATGTTTCATGGTGATCTTATTGAAGAAATTTACATGAAACTTCCCCCCGATTTTGAGTGCCCTAATCCTAGGTTGGTTTGTCGTCTTCGCACGTCTCTTTATGGTCTCAAACGAACTCCTCAATGTTGGTTTGCTAAGCTTGTGTCTGCTTTGAAAGGGTATGGTTTCTTGCAATCTTACTCTGACTACTCTCTCTTCACTTTCACTCATGGCTCGACTCTACTAAATGTGTTGGTTTATGTTGATGATCTCATAATTTCTGGGAATGATTCCGCTGCTCGATCTACTTTCAAAGCTTATTTGAGTGATTGTTTTAAGATGAAGGTTGGTCCTCTTAAGTATTTTCTTGGCATTGAAGTTGTTCGTAGTTCTGCTGGTTTGTTTCTGTGTCAAAGGAAATATACTCTTGACATCATTTCTGAGGTTGGTTTATTGGGTGCTAAACCTTGTGGTTTTCCCATTGAGCAAAATCATCACTTAGCTCATGCTACGGGTCCCCCTCTCGTGGATGCAGCTGCTTATCGACGTCTCGTCGGTCGCTTGATATACTTGGTTGTCACTCGGCCTGATCTTGCATATACTGTTCATGTTCTCTCTCAGTTTATGCAGGAACCTCTTCAGGAACATTCGGATGCTGCATTATGTGTGGTTAGGTATTTGAAAGGCTCGTCGGGCCAAGGTCTTCTCCTACGTGCCGATAGTGCTTTGTCCTTTCAATGTTGGTGTGATTCTGATTCGGCTGCCTGCCCTGTCACTCGTCGTTCCTTGACAGGTTGGATTGTTTTCTTGAGTCAGTCTCCTATTTCTTGGAAGACTAAAAAGCAACACACAGTTTCTCGTTCTTCTACGGAAGCAGAATATAGATCTATGGCCGTTGTCACTTGTGAGTTGAAGGGTTTGTTACTCAGTTTGGGAGTTCATCATCCCAAATCCATTCCCTTGTTTTGTGATAGTCAGTCTGCGCTTCACTTAGCTCAGAATCCTATTTTTCTTGAGCGCACAAAGCATATTAAAGTTGATTGCCATTTTGTGCGTGATGCTATCATTGATGGTTACGAACTACTCGCTTTTACCCTTAAAAGGAAGTTCCTTTGTTACTAGCTTATTCATAAACGTCCGGGCGTCTTTCGAGGGCTCCCTCACTTGTTGGAAAGCGGTAGCAACAGGATCGAGAAATCAAATTCTTTTAACTCTCGAAAACTTCAAAATGCGCATTTACTAATCCATAAAATATTTTCATTGAGCCTTCTTATGTGTCTACGAAAGCTCAATTGGCCGATATTTTCACAAAGGCTCTAGGCAAGACACGGTTTGATTTTCTATTGTCCAAGTTGGGCATTTTCGATCCTACCAATGCTCCAACTTGAGGGAGGGTGTGGAGATAAGTATTATAGGAAGTTGCCTAAATTAAAGATAGAGATGTATTTTGATTAGGTTTTCTAATATGTGTATCATATATATTCTGTGATGATTAATGAGAAACTCAAGCTTTCCACCCTAATTCTACTCTCTACAATTGTGTTTGAACATGCATGTGCATATTTTCCATTTTGATATTATTCATTTGGACGATTCGGTATAACGTAAACATTGCATATTCAGCATAACGACCCTTATTGAACTACAAAAACTCGTCATACCATCAACAATGAATGTTCCTTTTTAAAAATTTCATAGTACCAATTATAAATCACATGATTATGAACGTTTCATGCATTATACCAGTGAAATCGCTAGTTATTTTATTTAACTTTTAAGCCTTTTTCACTTTTGCATGATTTGATTCATCCCCATCAAATACCCAACTTTTGAAAGATACAAGTTTTCTCAGTTTAATATACTCCTTCCATTTCTTATTAATCTACACACTTTTCTTTTTAATTTAGTCCATTTCTTTTTAATCTACACACTATTACTTAATCTATTTGTGGTAACATATCCCGTCTATTTTCTCCCCTTTTTCTACCCATGTGGTCCACTTTTTAATATAATAATCCACCCTAAAATTTCTCTCTCCACCTTTCTAGTTTTTCTCACTTTTTAGATTTTCTCTCCATCATTTCAGTTTCTCTTTCTTACTTTTGGGCTTTCACCTTGATTCTCCCCTAAAGTAAAGCAAGTAAATTAAAAAGAAACGGAGGGAATATGTGTCATGTTTCTAAAGGACCCGGGTCGGCAGACGTTTTTGTCACAATGCTACAATAGATTGATATTCGACGTCTTAAAATTTCTTGCTAATGTGCTAAATACATATTTTTATACTGTATTTTATACCTTTCCAAATCTTTTCATTATACTTTTCATTTCTTTTCCCTCTTCATTCCTTTCCCTCATCCATTCTTCTTCCACCACCACCACTAGAGCCGTCACCACCACCACGTCCCACCACCGACCATCCAGATTATTCACCTTCAAAAATCTTAAAAACACCCAAAGAACAAACAAATTCCACAAAACAAAAACCACACCCAAAAATCACATCCACATAACAAATCCCACAAGATTTGAATTTATGAGAAAAAATTAAAGTTTTTTTTTTTAAAAAAAGATGGTGAGGCGTCCATTGTAGACTCCCCACGACAGGCTCCGGCGTCCATAATAGACGTCCCACCACAAGTGTAGGTGCCTACCATAGATGCCTGATCCTTTGGTGGGGTGTCTACAATGGACGTTTTTTTGAAAAAAAAATATGGTGGTTGGACGTGAGGAGAGAGATCAGAGAGGAAAAAGATGAAAAAAATTCTAGTTGTGTCCGTGGTTGCTCCAGTGGTTGGACTGACTCAAGTGCTTCATGTTCTTCAATAATGGAAAGATGAGAGGACAAGAGGAAGATCATAGTGTATGGGGGAGAGAGAGAGCAGTGCATGGAGAAGAGAGAGTATGAAACTTTAGGTATGTTGTACGTATAGAATATGTATTAGGGCTTTAATGAGTAAAAACTAGGGTGGCGTTTAGTAATTTAGTAGATTAAAAAGGAAACAAGGCTAACTAACTAATGATAAGGGTGTTGCTCAAACTATCAGAATTCAGAATAATCATCTATATCGACCGAGCGTTGATATTCCCATATCAGGTATATTTGTCCAATACCATGTCATTTCTGTAATTTTTATGACAAGATAATTTTTTTTTTGCTAAGTAAGAGATTTGTATTCACAACAAAAAACATTTACATCCTATACTTACTCTTAGTAGGACAAGCCAACTAGGTTGGACCCTCCAAAGTAAGAGTAAGAGAACAAACATCAACTATACATCAGTATAACAAATCTCATCAATCCATATTTTATCTTTAACAGAAATCTTCTTAGGTATCACAAGCTGAATTCTTTCCATTACCATCATCCTTAACTTGTTGAAGATCGTATCTGGCTGCCAACCTACATGATTCCACACAGCCTCATTCCTTACCCACCATATGAGGTATACCAAACCATGCAGAACAGCTCCAATCACTCTTTTCCTGAAGCATGTCCTGCTGCTATTTCCCAGGAACATCATCAATCTTTCATAACCAAAATCAGAGTACTGATTTAAACCAGCTTTTGATCTTGTTTAAAATTCTCACAACATAATTACACCTAAAAAATAGGTGTTCATGAGATTCAAATCCTGTATCACACAAGTGACATTGAGCAGTAGGCAAGACACCCATCTGAATAAGTTTATCTGCAGTTCTTAATTTCCTATTCATCACCATCCAAATGACGAACCTATGCTTAGGAATAGACAACCTATTCCATATTAGCTTGTCCCAGTGCACCCAATCTGAATCACCAATCATCTTCTTATACATCTTTTAGATGTTGTACTTAGTGATAGAGAAGAATTCATGTTGAGTGTAATATTTTTTCATCTCTTCCTTCATTAGACAAATTTGCTTCCAATACCAACAACAATCATTTGGAGGAGTATAACTCCACCAATCATTACCTTTAATATATACCTCATTCACCCATTTGATCCAGAGATTATCTTGCCTTGCATTGACAGCCCACGCATATTTAGCAATAGATGCCCTATTCCAAGTAATGATCTCTCTTATGCCAAGCCCCCCTGATTGTTTGGGTTTGCAAAGATCCAGCCACTTAATGTTACCTGGCTTACTACTGAACCAATTCCCACTCCAAATAAAAGCTCTGCAAATCTGAGCAATTTCCTTCAGAACAACTTTGGGAAGAATATGTTGGAACATTTATAGTTTAAATGTGTCCGTTGATGTTATGTGATGAGAAAGAAGGGAAAATGAGAAGGCAAGTCAGTAGAGTGCTCGCTCTCCAGAAGAGCGCACGCTCAAAGTTGGCAGGGATTTGGAATTAGAACTAAATTCTTGACAGGGCTGAGGAGCGCCGGCTCCTGCCTGGAGCGCCCGCTCCACAGGGGAGCGCCAGCTCCTATTCGTCATTTTTCCTGACGATGCATTTCTTTCGCGAAATGGTGCATGTCTTTTCGTCTGAATGGTTGCGTGCTTTCAGGCTTTTCTTTTGTAAATCTTCCCTAGTATATATAGGGAGATATCACATATGGAATGGGTTAGAAAAACATTTTCATTTCCTATTGTGCTTGCTTAGTGAATGAAATTCTCTTGGGTTTTCTCTAAACAAAATCAAACTACAAACTCTTGTTGGGATTGTTTCTTGTTAACAACCAAGATTCAATGTTTCTTCTTCGTATCTCATAAGTATTACCGTGATACTCTGTTGTTCCTAGTGGGTCGGTAAATAACTTTTAGAAAAGCGTATCTAATACGTGCTTGGAAGTTCTAATATCCTGTTACTCACTGTTTTATCCACACACGCCTGTAACAGAATAAACACTTGAGACCAGTAGACATGAATACTTACTAGCATTGAATTTACTAGTTGAATCCTCCCTGCATAGGATAAATTTCTGCTACTTTATATCATTATCCTAGCCACCATTTTCTCAACAATACCTTTACAATCCGATGCTGGAATCTTTTTAGAGCATATGGGAACTCTCAGGTACTTGAATGGCAATTTACTATGAGCAAACCCAGAGATATCTTGTATTCTTCTAATCTCATCAGGACTGACCCCTACTGTATAAAAGTCTGATTTCTGCTCATTAACCTTCAGTCCAGAAGTGACAGAGAACAGATTGAAAGCTTGTAACATAGTGTAAACAGATGAAGAATTCGCACTACAGCATAGGATTATATCATCAGCAAACACCAAGTGGTTCAACTCAGCTTTTTTGCATCTTGAGTGGAAAGAAAACCTTGGATTACTTTGAATCTTCTTCATTAATCTTGACAAGTAGTCCATACATATAACAAATAACAGAGGGGAAATGGGGTCACCCTGTCTTAAGCCCCTTTTTGACTCAAAAAAACCCATGTAAAGACCCATTTACCATAATAGTAAATTTAGGTGTAGTAACACAAGTTATAACAAGCTTGATAAAGTGATCAGGAAACTCTAAAGCTTGCGACATTTCCTCAAGAAAGAACCATTCAATAGTATCATAGGCCTTCCGCATATCAAGTTTCATAATGCAACTTGATTTAACATTTTGACTACTATAATGTCTAATTAGATCCTGACACACCATGACATTATGAACTATGAACCTTCTTGAACAAAGGCTCCCTGATTCTCAGAAATTAAATCAGGTAAAATTTGTCTAAGCCTATTGCACAAAATCTTAGTTATGCATTTATACAAAGTATTACAGCAAGCAATTGGCCTAAACTCCATTACTGGATTAGGACAGGTAACTTTTAGAATTAAAGTTAGAATTATAACATTTTACTCTTTGAGAAGTTTACTTGAGGTGAAGAAATCCAGTACAGCATGTGTTACTTCAGCTCTAATTGTAGGCCATGTATCTCTGAAGAAGTGAGATCCATAACCATCAGGCCCTGGTGATTTGTCATCAGGAATATCAAACAGAGCCTTTAAAATTTCATCAGCAGAATAAGGAGTTTAAGGATTTGCATATGCTCTGCAGTCACATTTGGACCCATATTAATCACTACCTCTTTAACAGCTTCTCTTTGCTCCAATTTGGTACCCAACAAGTTCTTATAATACTCCAAGAAGGCTGTATTAACTTCTTGTAAATTATCTCTCCACACACCAACTTCATCGTGAATAACATATATTTTGTTCTTTAATTTCCTTTGCCTTATTGATTGATGAAAGAATGCAGTATTCTCATCACCATCCTTACACCATCTCATTTTAGCCTTCTTAGAAAGAAAAGAAATGTAAGCTCTATGAACTCTTCTGTAATCCTTCACAACATCTGATTCTTCTTGTCTCTTAGTCAAATTCAACTCAGCTTGGCATTTGAACATTCTATCTTGAGCTTGAACTTCCTGACAATGCAACTCAGAAAGCCCCTCCATGTTCAACTTCTTCAGCCCACATTTTACTTTTTAAAGTTTTTGCACCATCTTGAACATATGGCAACCATGCACATCTTCATGCCATCCTTCACTAATTACATCCTAAAAATTTGGAGCTGCACTCCACATATGAAAATATTTAAAAGGCCTCTTTCCTAGAACTAGAGCTGGATACACTACAATGACAATAGGGCAATGATTATATTGACCCTCAGGCCAGGCATGAAGTAGTGAGTCACTACATTTGGAAACTGGTCCACCCAAGCTTGGTTTACCATAGCTCTATCCAGCTTATAGAATACTCTACTCTCCCTATCCTGCTTATTATTCCATGTAAAATAACTCCCTGAACTATTCATATCTACCATACCACATTGATTCATACACTCTTGAAGCCTAGCTCAGAATCCCTTACTGTTGACCTTAGCCTCTCCTCATGCTGTAATACACAATTGAAATCACCAGCAATGACCCAAGGCCCATTTATCATTCCATTCAACCACACAAAGTCTTTACATACTAACTCTCTCTCATGAGCCTCATTAGAAGCATATAAAAAAGAGCAACAAAAACTGACACCACCTCCACTTGGAATAACATTACAATGCATAACCTGACTAGAACAATGCAAGATGTTAACTGAAAAACTTTTAGGATTCCATGCTATAACTACTCAACCTCCCTGATGATAGGCATAATTAGAGATGAAGTACCATCCTTTGAATACCCTCTGATAAAGGCTCCCCATATTATGGGCCTTTATCTTAGTTTCTAGGAGACCAATTAAGCCAACATTGTGCATTTCAATGAATTTCTTCACATCCCTCTGCTTGAGTTGACTGTTAATCCCCCTTACATTCCATATTACAATCTTATCCATGGTCACCAGGAGGTTGGCAGCCTCCTAATTCCCCATTATCCCTTTGAGTGCACTCCACCTCACCTACAACAACAACATGAACCTGTTCATTCAAAACCTCATAAGCATTCTGTGTATCTGCTGGCCTAGGACTAGTTAGAATCCTTCTAGCTGGGTTTCTAACTGTTCTGAAATCAGTCCCACCATCTGGTTCCTTCCCATGTTCAACACCCCTTGTAGATAACTGATTGTTATCCTGCACTTCAGGTTGAATAATTTTGGGTCTCCACTCCTTCTTAGAAGGCGGCTTCGCACAATCTTTAGCTTCATGTCCCATACCTTTACAGGAACTACATACAACAGGCTTCCATTCATATAACACCTCCACAGGAATAATCTTATCATGCTCATTTATGAAAGAAATCAAATCAGGCAAATCTTGATCAACTCGAATTTCCACCATGACCCTAGCAAACTACGGCTTTTCACGTTTGCTAGTGGCACGATCCACTTTCATCATTTTGCCAATATCACTCACAATCTTCCCAAGACATGACTCCCCAATACTTAAAGTCAAGTTTCAACTGAGGAATTGTCTTAATAGTATCCTTACAAATGTCATTTTCAGAATTCCAGGCTTTAACAATTAGAGGTTTCTTATCAAAAAATGGAATAGGACTACTCAAAACCATATCCCTTTTCTCCATTGAGCGAAATCTTACAAAATATATGCCTTTTTTCACCATTGCAACTTTCTCCACACCATGGTTCCTCCAAATCCTATGAATGTATCCATCTATAACATGAATCGGAGGATTAGCCCCCACAACATAACAATAAATTGCAGAACTCCAATAGTCAATCTCACTTTGAACATCAGCCAAATCAATTTTCACCTTAGGTTTCTCAATATCCACAGGTTCATTTCTAATATGACCAATTTCAGGATTATCAGGGGAAAACAATATTGGTAGTGGATCAATCATAACTTCTACACGGTTAACTCGCCTACTTTGTTCATGAGCCATTTTCGTAGCAGATTGTGTAGATTATGGCCAGTCAATCCGAGAAATTCTCCCTCACTTGCTCTTGCTGCTGAAGATCTCGTATCGATGACCTAGGAGAAAAAACTTCCTCCTGAATCACCACCGGTACATTCTCCTCTATTTTCAGTAATGAAACTCCTATAATCGAATCCAATGATTTAACATTCCTCGCCTGAGAATCGGGCACGGAATTATTTTTATGACAAAATTAATATTAAAAATTCATAAATTATATAAAATTAATTTTTTTATATTTTTTATTTTGTGTTGGTTACTTGAAATCTAGTTGATATATTAGATGGCTAGCATATCATATCTTGACACCATTTTATCATATGAGTGAATACTATATTGTATCGTGACTGCATCTTATCATATCGGATAAATGTTATATTATATTGTATTGTATCAAATTGCTAGTAAAATTGCAAAAAGTCATAATATGGGACAAATTGTCTTTGATATGGGAGAATACTTTCTCATATCGATCCGCCTCTAAAACTCAGGGTGATCTCTAACTCTAAATGAGATTTAACTTTTTTATATATTGGGAACAGTTTCCCTTGCAGATATATGTCACTGACGTGGCGTTGCCACGTTTGATTTTCAAGTTAGTTTTGTTTGTTTTTATTTTTGGGATTTTGTCTCTTTTTGCACCGATAAATTACATACATACTTCTATTAGATTAACAAAAAACAAGCATAAAGGAAAATCCAAAAAATCTTACTTAAGGTTTATTACTATATAAATGTTGTCTAAAAGCAGGCCGTGTTTGAAAAAGAGAGGTTCAATAAAAAAAATTAGAGGTTTGAACTCATAATATATTAGAGGATTTGACTAGTCAATCCTGTAATTTGAGTATTTATAAAGAGAGGTTTAAAATAGCCGATTGGGCCTAAAAAAAACTCATTTAGAAAAAACTAAGGGAGGAGCTCTTGGACATTAAAGGTTTAGAAATAAGTGAGGTAAATTACATTTATGTCCTAATTAAAGTTCTTCAAAATTACATTTATAAACAATAAAATGTACAATAATGAATTATGCTCATGTCTTTATTAGTCATTTTATACACTTAGACAGCAATCAGCTATCAGCTACTTACCAAACACCTTTATATAAACAGCTAATACAATCAGCTAGTCAAATTAAACTAGCTAATACAATCAGCTAGTCAAATTAAACTAATTAATACACAATAAGCTATCAGCTATCCTCTAATTTCCAAACAAGGCCATAAGTTTTCTTTTACTTTTAAATAAAACCATAAGTTTTGTTGAAACGTCATACAATGTACCAATTGGTGCTATATATATTTTGCAAATCAGGTAAAGGAATATATTGTGCATATATCACATGTTTCATGGCTACATACACCCCATAATTATGAAGTTATTTTTGAGTATATATAAGATATTTTTAAGAAGCTTGTTTTCAATAATGTGGAGATTTCTGGTAGTATATGATATGTCATAATTATATTTAGTTTTTATATGCATTTTGATTGCATTTAGAACTCCTTTTAGAGCATTTCGGCGCATAATGTGATGAATTACGTAAGTTATGCTCTACTACTCCCCGTTTGCCTGTTTCGATGATTTTCAGGTTATTTTGATGCAAATTGATTATGATTATCTAAGATCGATCCTATTAATCATTGAAGATGAAGATAGCTTGCACAAGGATCACAATGCATCCGTTCGGGACAATTTCGAGTTAGAATGAAGCAAAGAGTTAGTGAAAGAAGTGCCAAAACTGACACATGTTTACTATTTTGTTCATAACTTTTGATAGGAAATTGATAATCAAGAAATTCAAGTTGGGTTGGAAACTATATTTGAAGGGATTTCCAACGATAGGTCACACGTCCCAAATGGACTTCTGGTTTGACAGATACAGCCTTCGCAAGTTGATGCAAAATCGCAGTTTTCCCGCCCGGTCGACCGGGCGGTTTCGCCCGACCGGGCGAAATGAAATTTTCACAGGATGCAAGGCATGTTAGCTCGGTCAACCGGGAGAAAAAGGAGCCAAAATCGCTTGCGCGCCCGACCGGGCGGGCTCTCCCGGTTGACCGGGCAGATTTGCTGTTCTGTCGTAGTTCCTCAATCACCGTCGCCCGACAGGGCGGATTTCGCCCGGTCGACCGGGCCGTTTCTCGAGACGGGTTTATTTGCTTTTTTTAGCCGGTTTTGTAAAAAGTATAAATAGGTTTTTAGTATTTTCAATTAGAATATCTTATTTTCTACGTTTTTAGGGTTAAACACTTAGTTTCTCTCTCTCTAGTTTGTATGAACTTTTACCTTTGAAGATTATAGAGATCGTTGATTTTGTTTTCATTGTTCCTCAATCATTCGGTATTCCTCTTTACTTTGTTTTATTTAATGAATTCTTTTACTTTGATTATGTTTATTGAGTTTATTATTATCATGAGTGAGTAGACTTTTTCTAGGGCTTAGAGAGGGAAGCCATGTTTATACCTTTTTTATTGTGGTTTAAAGTTCTTCGTTATTTGGATTGAATTAGAATAATTCCTATTGATTTGTTATGCTTGTTTAATTCATGTAATTGCGCAATATCATGAGTTATGTTTAGCTAATAAGAATTAGAATCGAAAGATCATATTCATTAGAGGCGTGTTACAATAGGTAGGTTTGATTATGTTGAGCGACCGTACTGGCATATGTTAATCTAAGAGTTGTTAATGCCTGACCAAGGATTAACGAAATACTTTATTTATTCGAACCTCAATCCGAGTATTGTCGAACTATATTGTAGTGATTAAATTGGTATAAGCATGGTGGACCGATCGATTGCCCTAGGTTTTTAATTATTTGATAAACTTCCATCTTTTTGTGTTATAGTTTATTCTAGATTAGTTATTAATTCTTCAATCAATTTCCTCTCTTGAAGTAGTTAGATAATTGAGCATAAACCTGTAGAACTCCTCTCCCTGTGGATCGACCCGTATTTGCCAGTTTCTGCTAAACAGACACCGTGCACTTGCGGTATATTTTAAAACCCATCAAGTTTTTGGCGCCGTTGCCGGGGAGACGGCTAGTTTCTATAGATTTTTGATTGATTATTCTAACTATTTCTCCTGTCTCATTGGAACTTCAAGTTCCAATTGAGGCAATCTCCTTTGCATATTTTTCTTTGTTTCTTTTATGCCCTGTGTCTAAAAGAACAGTACTCCGATTCCAACCGACCCTGATCTTGAAAAAACCATCAGGCAACTCAAAAAGCAACAAAAGAAGAAGCAGTCTGCTAATCAGGGAAAATCCACGGAAGAACCAACAGAACCAATCATGCCTCCTAAGTCATTGAAGTCTTATGGGGTACCTTCCCCTGGCAATGTTCCCACAGGCCCTACTATGCCTGACATTCAAGCGGCTAATTTTGAGATCAAGCCTGCCCTCATTCATATGATCCAGCAGAACCAGTTTGGCGGGCATCCATCTGAAGACCCTGCAAATCATTTACAACGGTTTCAACAACTCTGTTGTACCGTTAAGCATCAAGGGGTCACTCCTGATCAGTTGAAGGTCATGGTATTTGAGTTCTCTTTGAAAGACAAAGCTCAAAAATGGCTCAATGATGTCACAACAACTGAATGGAGTGCTATTTCTGAAGCATTCCTGAAAGAATACTACCCTCCTACTAAGACTGCAGAAATCAGACACAAGCTTGCTACCTTCCAACAAGAACCTGATGAGACATTGAAGGAAGCATGGAATAGGTTTAAGGATCTGCAGAGAGAATGCCCACACCACAATCTAGACAAGTGGTTCATCACTCAGGCATTCTACAATGGTCTACAACCCCATATCAAGAGTACAATTGATTCATCTGCAGGGGGAGTCTTCTTAGATAAGGAGGTGGATGAAGGGTATAATTTTCTGGCCAACTTAGCAGTGAATGATCATAGTGCTTCCAGGACTATTACAAAGAAAAAGTTGGATGCTGATGCATATACCTTGTTGTCTTCACAAGTAGCCCAGTTGAGCATGAAGATGGACTCACTGAAATCTTCGCAGTCTAGTACTCCTCCTATGAGTATTAATGCGATGTCTTCCATGGCTCCTATTACTTCTTCCTTTTGTGAAGTGTGTGGTGTTCAAGGCCACTTTGGTCATGATTGTTGCTACAGTCAACCTGATCTGAATCAGATGGAGCATGCAAATGCTTTTCAGCAGAGACCTCCACACAACCCCTACTCTAACACTTACAACCCAGGTTGGAGAGATCATCCTAATTTTTCCTACAAAAACAATAATGTTCAGAACCCTCAACCTATGCCGCAAACATCCTACCAACCACCTCATCAAAACCCACCACCACATGCTGCTAGACAACAATATTATCAAGGGGCTCCTCAGAACCCCCCCTCCTGGTTTCATTAGGCCTTCACACCAAGGCTATCGCAGCAAGCTTCTCAGAATGCCAGCTCTCAAGAGCCTACTATGTCTGATCTAATGAAAATGATGGTTTCTATGCCAGAAAAATCATGAGGAGAGCATCAAGGAGTTGAAGAACACTACCAAACACTTGGAGACTCAACTTGCTCAGGTGGCCGGAAATAATGCACGAGGCAACCGGGTCATCTGCGGGCAACCCATCCCCAAGGAGACCGTCAATGTCGTTACACTTCGTAGCGGCACTTGTTTATGATGCTCCTCCCATGCCCATTGATGATGATCTTGCTCCTAGCAAGGAGAATGAGGTGGTAGAGGAAGAAGCGGAGAAGAGTTCGATGTCCGAGGCCGAACTAGCTAAGGAAGATCGGACGGGAAAGCGGAAGGAAAAGGTTTACGAAACGCCTATTTCACCAAGGCTACCTTTTCCCCATAGGATGCGAAGTCGAAGGTCGATCAACAACTTGGTAAGTTCTTGACTATGGTCAAGAACCTTGAGGTAACAATTCCTTTTCTTGAACTTATTTCTCAAGTGCCTGTTTATGCTAAGTTTTTGAAAGACATGATTACTAAAAAGAAAGACTTTGGTGGGGTAGATCGAGTCGCTCTAACCGAAGAGTGTAGTCTTTGTTTTACAAAATAGAGCCCCACCTAAGTTGAAGGATCCCGGTAGTTTTTTCATCCCTTGCCATGTAGGTGCATTATTTATAGATAAGGCATTGTGTGATTTAGGTGCATACGTGTGCTGTCATGCCTTTGTCTGCTTTTGTAAGAACCGAATATGGGAGCACTTAAGTGCACTCAAATTACTTTACAAATGGCCGATCGTTCTATAAAATACCCTCTAGGTGTTTTAGAAGACGTTCTGTTAGGGTGGGAAAGTTTTATATTCCTGTTGATTTTGTTGTGCTTGATATGGAGGAGGATGCCCAAATTCCTATTATTCTTGGTAGGCCGTTTTTGTGTCTTCTTTGGTCTTGTTATAGATGTCAAGTCCGGGTCTTTAACTTTGAGTGTTGGTGATGATAATGTCACTTTTAAACTAACCAATGCTTGTTAAGTCTCCTATGCTTGAGCAAACTTCTTTGCAGGATGGATATTCTTGAGGAGACTGTTCTATCTGCACTCCCACATATGCTTTCTGCTGACCCTCTAGAGGTTGCACTTACTATGGATGTTTCCCCAGGCATCAATGTTGAAGTTGATGCCTGCATTATCGATTTAGAGGGACCTCAGGTTGAAAAGGGAAAAAGATCGGTGGTTATGGAAAATGTGCATTCTACCTATGCACCTGAGGTAACATGCCTGACTACAAGCCAGAGTGGCAGTCTTTTAAGGAGGAAAATGTTTGATGAGGGGGAACTCATTGCCAAGCCCCTCCGATTTGAGATTGAGGAGGTAATATGGTCGTGCGGGACCTTTATAAACCCATTGTACGGGAGGCAACCCGTAGTTTTTTTTTTTTTTCTTCTTTTTTTTTTTTTAATTTTATTTTATTTTATTTTAATTTATTTATTTTTTTTTCATTTTTTCCATTTTAGAGAGTGAGCCAGCGGGAAAGTACTAACGTTAATTTATCCTTTGAGCATTGTCATATAGTTCATCTTGCGGCACTGAGGACATTGCCACGTTCAGCTTGGGGGAGGATTTTTGTATGTATTTTCTCTCTCTTTTACTGCCTTTTCGAGTAGATTTTTTGCTTTCTTAGGCTAGATTAATTTGCTTTCAAAAAAAAAAAAAATCAAATATTGCTTGAAAAAATACCAAAAATACGTTTTGATTGGATTGGTTTGATTGCTTCCCTGTGCCCCATGATGTTCTTTGAAAGTATATTTGGGCTCTTTATCTCGGATAGTTGGGCACTTGAGATTGTGATCTTTGGAATGTGAACTTTAAATGCCTTGACCTTAAGTGAGTTTTGACGATAACACGCTTATCTTGACTGCAAGCTTGAACTGGTTAGACTGTGAGGACTCATTCTTGCCAATGGATTTATTTCTATATCCATTCTGTTTCTTGTGTGTTAGTTCCTCATTAGTTGACTGATCTTGACTTTGACAACGTACTTATTGATATCTGATGACTTGTGGCAATTGCTATGATAGAGGCGTCCTTTTGTCTGATTCTTGAGCCTCAAAGTGATTTTTTTTATTGATATACTATTATCCTCCTTAGCCCCGCTGAGCCTAATGACTATTTCATATTACCAAGGCAAAATTGGCCTCAACACCCTGAACTATAGCTCGGGTGCACCCAACACCACCAACTACGACTAGTAGCCTAAACACCACCAACTATGGGGTGGGGTGCATTCCGTACCATAAATGAGGCCGGAAGCCTAAAATGTTGCCGATAAAATGTTGCCGATGACGGTGGGTTTTTATGGTACAGACTGCACCCCACCAACCGAGGCCGGAAGCCTAAAATGTTGCCGATGACGGTGGGTTTTTATGGTACAGACTGCACCCCACCCCGTAGTTAGTGGTACGGACTGCACCCCACCCCGTAGTTGGTGGTGTTTAGGCTACTAGTCGTAGTTGGTGGTGTTGGGTGCACCCAAGCTATAATACAGGGTGTTGAGGCCAATTTTGCCTATTACCAAACCTCATTACATGCCCATGGTCCTTATTTTGATATTAATCCAAGCCTAGCTTGGGGGAGCATCTGTCGAAGTTAGTATCTGAAATGGTTTCTATGAGTTACTTTGGGTGGACTTGATTGTATTTTGTAAGGTTCAAAGTTCGAGAAAAAGAAAAGAATAAGCAAAGTGAAATAAATGTGATTGTTGGATCGAAAAGATGCAAAGAAAAAGAAAAGAAAGATTGAAAAAATGAACAAAAGGTTAAAAATTCTTTCCTTCACAATCGCTTGCAAAGAAAAATTCATTACACTGCATCAAGGATGGGTTTATTGAAAATTTTGTTGATTCATAGAGTTGGAACATTGTTATTGGTTGTGTTTTAGTTGATGCTTCTAGTGACTTTTGCTCCCCCATTCTTGGGTTTTTCCACCACATTTCCTATACATATTCCCTACCCTTACCTAAGCCCCATTACAATCCTGAAAAAGTCCTCTTGAGCTTGTGTTTACATTGTTTGTTGGATTAATGTGTAGTCAGTTTGTCAAGGTTAAAGAGTACGTTCGCTACTTGAGTCGACATGATTAGGATGAGTGGCATTATTACCTTTCTAAACACATGAGAGTGTGAGTGGGAAGGGTTGTTATGGTTGGGATGGTGAGTGATCGGGCACATCTATTGCCTGCCACAAAAATGTTGAGAGGAGTGACACCCTAGTGAGTTCCTTTTCGAGATTTGCATGTCATATTAGGCAGCCGTATTTGATTGCTTATTTGGGCGATTGGTGGATAGAGTAATCTGAACAGCTGAACTTGAATTTTGCCTTCTTGAACGGTTCTTAGTCATGAAAATATTTTGAACTGTGATTTTCTTATCTGAGGGGTGAGGCAATTATATCCATGTTCATGTCTTGTTTGCTTGAGGACAAGCAAAGGTTTAACTTGGGGGAGTTTGATATGTCATAATTATATTTAGTTTTTAGATGCATTTTGATTGCATTTAGAACTCCTTTTAGAGCATTTCGGCGCATAATGTGATGAATTACGTAAGTTATGCTCTACTACTCCCCGTTTGCCTGTTTCGATGATTTTCAGGTTATTTTGATGCAAATTGATTATGATTATCTAAGATCGATCCTATTAATCATTGAAGATGAAGATAGCTTGCACAAGGATCACAATGCACCGTTCGGGACAATTTCGAGTTAGAATGAAGCAAAGAGTTAGTGATAGAAGTGCCAAAACTGACACATGTTTACTATTTTGTTCATAACTTTTGATAGGAAATTGATAATCAAGAAATTCCAGTTGGGTTGGAAACTAGATTTGAAGGGCTTTCCAACGATAGGTCACACGTCCCAAATGGACTTCTGGTTTGACAGATACAGCCTTCGCAAGTTGATACAAAATCGCAGTTTTCCCGCCCGGTCGACCGGGCGAAATGAAATTTTCACAGGATGCAAGGCATGTTAGCCCGGTCAACCGGGCGAAAAAGGAGCCAAAATCGCTTGCGCGCCCGACCGGGCGGGCTCGCCCGGTTGACCGGGCGGATTTGCTGTTCTGTCGTAGTTCCTCAATCACTGTCGCCCGACCGGGCGGATTTCGCCCGGTCGACCGGGCCGTTGCTCGAGACGGGTTTATTTACTTTTTTTAGCCGGTTTTGTAAAAAGTATAAATAGGTTTTTAGTATTTTCAATTAGAATATCTTATTTTCTACGTTTTTAGGGCTAAACACTTAGTTTCTCTCTCTCTAGTTTGTATGAACTTTTACCTTTGAAGATTATAGAGATCGTTGATTTTGTTTTCATTGTTCCTCAATCATTCGGTATTCCTCTTTACTTTGTTTTATTTAATGAATTCTTTTACTTTGATTATGTTTATTGAGTTTATTATTATCATGAGTGAGTAGACTTTTTCTAGGGCTTAGAGAGGGAAGCCATGTTTATACCTTTTTTATTGTGGTTTAAAGTTCTTCGTTATTTGGATTGAATTAGAATAATTCCTATTGATTTGTTATGCTTGTTTAATTCATGTAATTGCGCAATATCATGAGTTATGTTTAGCTAATAAGAATTAGAATCGAAAGATCATATTCATTAGAGGCGTGTTACAATAGGTAGGTTTGATTATGTTGAGCGACCGTACTGGCATATGTTAATCTAAGAGTTGTTAATGCCTGACCAAGGATTAACGAAATACTTTATTTATTCGAACCTCAATCCGAGTATTGTCGAACTATATTGTAGTGATTAAATTGGTATAAGCATGGTGGACCGATCGATTGCCCTAGGTTTTTAATTATTTGATAAACTTCCATCTTTTTGTGTTATAGTTTATTCTAGATTAGTTATTAATTCTTCAATCAATTTCCTCTCTTGAAGTAGTTAGATAATTGAGCATAAACCTGTAGAACTCCTCTCCCTGTGGATCGACCCGTATTTGCCAGTTTCTGCTAAACAGACACCGTGCACTTGCGGTATATTTTAAAACCCATCAGTATATACCATGTGATTTTATTCTAATGAAATTTCGTCTTTCGAGTCAAAAATATGCGAATTCAAAGATATCATAGCATTTGATTAGCAATATAATGACTATAGAAGTATTTAGTTAGTTTAATTACCTCATATGTTAAAAGAAGCATACATAAGGCACTTCCGAATCGACTTCAAGCTAAAGTATGAAATTCAAATTTTACACCCATACAAGAAATTCAATTATTTAAAAAATAAAACATAACGATAGCTTGTGTACAAGTTCTTTTATTTCAAAGGAAACAATCTTACACCAGTTCTTTTCTAGTACTGCATAAGGCAACATATATTACTAATAAACTACTTCTATAACCATAAATCATAAATTGCAACCTTGGCTTTGGCGGAAAAATGTATTATATGGAGAGTAACTTCTCCACCTTATAAATTAACTATCCTCTACTTCGTTAAATAGGTTACTCTTCCCCTCCCCCGATCTCCCCCGCCCGTTTTCCCGTTCATCGATTCCCCCTAGTTCTCCCCTTCCATGATTCTTCCCCGTCATGTCCCCTCCCCTGCTTCGCCGTGTTTCGCGAGCTTTCCTTCCCCCTTCCCCCTTCCCCGATTTCGTGAGTCTCCTTTTCCCCTTCCCCCGGTTTCGTGACTCTCCCTTTCGCCCTCCCCAGATTTCGTTCGTCTTCCCTTCTCCATCCCCGGTTTTGCGAGTCTCCATTTCCCCTTCCCCTTGTTTCGTGCGTCTCCCCTTCCCCCTTCCCCGTTTCGCGAGTCTCCTCTTTCCCCTCTCCCCTGTTTCGTTGTCCCTTAGGGTTCGTTTGTGTTCCTCGTCTCTGAAGCGTCGTCGTCGACGTTTTACTGCCGGAGACGAAGGCGTTGTCGCGAGTGGAACAAGGTCTAGTGCTGGGTTTTCTTGCCTTCGATTGTTAAGTTATGTGAATTTTGTTAAAGGGGTTGCGTTATGAATATGGTTCTCGGTTCTTTAGTTTGTTTAGTGTTTGCTCTATTATTTAGACTTAGTTCAAGTTTATCCATATCTAATTATCATTGCCATTTTGTTTGTGGTTGTGCAGTTGTGTGTTAGTTAGTGGTGATCGGTGGGCATTTGAGATGACATGTGCTTATTGGGTGTTAGTTAGTGGTGATCGGTGGGCATTTGAAGATTCTTGGTTTCCTATGACTAGGGAAGATATAGGAAACCTAGTCAATAGAGCCAATGCTCCTGGAGCTGGATGTGGTTTGGTTCATGCAACTTTAGGGTTTCGAGTGTTGAGTAAGATGAGAGGAGGTTCTTACATTAGATCTGTTGTGCGTCGATCTTCTAGTTCACGGATTGCAAGGTTGGATCTTCGGATCCGTAAGTTCGTTGAATTCCATCAATTTAATTCGGCCCAAGTTCTCGTGACGACTTCAGGCGTCATCACATTTAAAAAATGCATCTTGTGGGAGGTCCTCCAATTAGCTTTGGGGCAAGTTTCGACCTCCACACATTTTGAGTTTCAGTCCTATGAGAGTAAACTCTGGATACCCTCGCAGCAGGGCCAAAAGTCATCAATGGACGTGACTTCCTTGTTAGTTAAATCAGTAGAATTCCAGGAGGATGTTTCTCTTCAAGGACCTTGGGATTTATCATCTAGTGTACATTGGGGTCTGCTATTAGATGAAATGCAGCAATCAATTTATGAAGATTGTCTGGGTTTCGTATCTCAACAGGTTCCTTCTCATATTAGGTTTTAGTCACCAAGACATATAACCCAACTCCATTCACCATTGCTCAAAACAAGTTTCATTCGGACTGGACAAGTAATAGTTTGTTTTTTCTTCATAGCATATGTAAGAGCTAATGGAGCTCACTTTAGTTTTTGTTTGCTCTATATTTTTTTATGTTTGGTTGTATTAGCATTAGGCTATATTTCCGCTTTTAATTAATACAAAATTTAATTAATACAAATTTTCTCAATGTCAAAAAATACTAACTATCAGTTCCGAATTTTTAAATGTACGTCAAGCAACTAACATAAGGCTAAAATGAGATCTGAACAATTGACAACATAAGAAGAGGGTAATAGGAATATTTTGTCCCATTGTATCTCATCTAGTGTATGTGTATCAAATTAAATAGCTATAATATTATCACATCACTTATATGTATATAAATTGCGAGTAAATTAATAAATTGATGAGGTGACTGAGATTAGAAGGCAGTGAAACACAAGAAAAATAATAAATGAGACATGTGCTCAACCGGGAAAAAATACCTTTTTTTTTCCTTTCGGTAGGGATTAGGGAAGTTATTTTCGTTGACAACAATTGACAACTTCATTTATGATATTATAAATGGTAAGATCAGACTAGCTAGTTAGTAGCCACATGCAAACCATTGAATTACAACATTATTTCTATATGTACATATGAGATACGCCACCACTACTTAGCTTGAAGCCCTTTAATTTGTTCACACTTCACCCTTCATTTCTTTTCTCATATTTTGACGCCACAAATTTTACTTTGATCAGTTTGATATACCCATCAGTAACTCATTTATGTATATAAAGACTAAGGACTACTGCACGCTTTGCTAATCATATTTGATACGTTCCCTATCTACCACTTTTGATCTATCACATCTCATTTAATAGAACTCTTTACTCTACTACTCCCCCTTTTTAAGAAATTTTACTAATTATCAAGTGTGAATTCAAATACCTCAACAAGTATACACATTAAGCATATACGAGTATTCCGCCTCCTCATAGTTGTCTTACATCTATTGCACCAAAAAAAAGTTTGTCTTATATTTATGAATACATTTTGAAAGATGGTGTACTATGATATATATTTCCTTTGTCATCCGAAAACAATATTACTCCATTTGTTTTTAAATAGATATTCACAATATTAATATAATTTTTTATAATTTTTATACTAATGAATAATTAGGGATATTAATGGTCAAATTGATAAGTGTATAAATCAAAATGGAGCATCTAGTTAAAACAAAGGGAGTAACATTTTATTTTATTCTTTAACAAGAAAGGATTGAAACTGTGAAGCAACTTTTTTTATCATTATATTTTAGTGAAAATTGTAGTACATATTATAACTTCATAAAATTCCTCTTAAAATTACTTGATCCTTATTGTACTCCTATTTAGTTTTACATTATAAATTATTATGTTTGAAGATAATTTTTGGTCAATTTATGTAGTGTATGATCTCAAAGGGTCAATATGTGACTAGTTCTCCAAACAAAAGGAGTGAACGAAAAAATTAAAAGGTGTAGTATTTGATTTTGATACTATCCTCAAATAATTGACATGATCTTCAACTTAGAGAGTGGTGCAACCTTTTTTTTGTTTGGATGACGTAATGCAACTGATTATCAACTCTTACGGTTTCTAACTGATTATCAACTCTTACGGTTTCTAACTGATTATCAACTCTTACGGTTTCTTAGTCCAATAATCTAGTGGTTCAGGCCTTCTTAGTAGGGAAAAAAACAAGAAAAAACCTCGCCACGTCAAGACATTTGATCTCTATGTCAGAGGGGAACCCCCCCTTCTCCCCCTCCCCACACACACCACCTAGTACCGAGCTTGTATATTTGAGGAATGACACTTAAAGAGTTAAAGTTTATATTACGAGGTAAAAGACTTGCATCCAAAGACGTTTAGAAGTGAAATTTTGAAAGCATATAATCTCAACAACATGACTTATATCAAGATAATGTTTGTGTAACTCCTAATATTATCTTAAAATGAGACCATATTCCACTTCCTTTAAGAGACCAACAACCAGCATATAATGTCATGCATATTCTTTAGAGTTGGGATTTAGTCATCTTTCAAAGTGGAACTACGCGGATATGTTGTAATTTGCTCTTTGTAGCTCAATAAGCTACGTATTATACCTTGCTATATATAACAACCTAGGGATCTATAGTCTAACTTGCAAGGTCCAATCTCTAGCTAGTTGGCTAGGGCTTCATCATTCAAGATTCATGAAATAAAGGTCTCCACAAACAGCAAATTCCCAACCAATATTTTGCTCCATCAACTCCGATCCGGTCCTTTAAAAACTATAGTTGGCCGGAAGTTGCATGGTTTGTTTTCCTTTGAGAGTTATAATTCCACTTTAATCACTAGCTAGCTAGGTTTATACTTAGTTTATTAGTGCGACATATCAAGTCATAAAATAAGAGTATATAATACTGTACCCTAGCACATTATCACTCCATAAACTTAGCTTAAATATAGGAAAAAAGATGGAAACAGAGAAGTATGGGATTATTGCAGAAAAAGAGATGGAGGTTGATGATGGATCAATGGCACAAAGCGAAGACGATAGCGAGTGCAGCGAAAATGACAACACCGGTGTAGGAAGAACCTACGAGTGCAACTATTGCAAGAGAGGGTTCACCAACGCTCAAGCTTTAGGAGGACACATGAACATTCATAGGAAGGATAAAGCCAAAGCCAAACAACAACAACAACAACAACAACAACAACAACAACAACAACAACAACACAGTTTGTGTTCATCTTCTGCATTTTCCTTCAAGCCAGCTTCCATGGAATTCCCATTATCAGCCTACTCTTCTTCGTTTACACCACAAAGGATGAATTACCAAGCATATAATTACCCTACATTATTATCTTCATCACAGCAACCAATTGCATCCATTTACGACCATGATCATTTCTCTAACACAAGGACACGACTACTAGGTATGCAGTATGATCAGGATCATTTGGGTACTGATTTAAGTTTAAGGATCAGCTCATCCAGTATCGACGATCGATTTCAAGTAGGAGGTAAAGAGAACAACAACAACGACGCGAAAGATCAAGAGGATGATTACGATCACATTGATTTGGAGCTTCGTTTAGGGTATCATCCATAATACCATGCATTTAGTTGTTACTTCATATTATTATATACTAGTTTATCTTAATTTTTCTTATGCGTAACAGTTAGAAATA
This sequence comes from Beta corolliflora, assembly GCA_947648045.1. NCBI lineage: Eukaryota > Viridiplantae > Streptophyta > Magnoliopsida > Caryophyllales > Amaranthaceae > Beta > Beta corolliflora. The sequence goes on from CANSZD010000744.1 coordinate 112,213, forward strand.
CAAGCTAAGTGATATGGAGAGTTGAGTATCATTACGTACTTGAGGTGTTACAAAGCATAGCCTTAATATATTTTAACTTAAGGAAGACTAGTTATGTAGTTTGCTGCTTGTCTTAGATCATTAACTAAATTGTCTTCCACGCACTTTAGTTGATAATCAAATGTCACGTTAGATCTCTCACTTGAATACTTTGATATATATACAGAATGTGTTCATTTATAATTACATTATATTCATATAGCTAAACCACCTCCTACCTCCCCCCTTTTTACCTTAGCTTTTGTTATAAACGAATTTTTTTTTTTGTAATATTCACATAAGTCGACTGTCGACTTATCATTGACTTGGGAGATAAAAGAAGTTCAGGTTTCTATGAAGCGAAAATCTTCTTCCCACAAATTATATAGCATTGGTGTGCCACTCTTTTTTATTGGCCAGTGGCTACTCATATTGTGTATTTAATTTGTAATTTAAGAATATGGTGGACAATAGTAATAGCAGTCAATAAAATAGGCCCTGTTCTTTTGGACTTATTTTCAGCAAAAATAAGTAAAAATAAGTTCAGTTCAGCAAAAATAAGTTCAGTTCAGCAAAAATAAGTAAAAATAAATTCAGTTCAGCAAAAATAAGTAAAAATAAGTTTAGTTCAGTAAAAATAAGTAAAAATAAGTCCAGTTCAGCAAAAATAAGTTCAGTCTTATCTAATGTTGTAATTATTATTTTTCTTTTCAATATTACTATTAATATTGTTATTATTATTATTTATTATTTATTATTTATTATTTATTATTTATTATTTATTATTTATTATTTATTATTTATTATTATTTATTATTTATTATTATTTCTTATTTATTATTTATTATTTATTATTTATTATTATTTATTATTTTTTATTATTTATTATTTATTAGTTAATATAATTATTATTATTTATTATAATTATTTTTATTTAATATTTATTATTTATTATTTATTATAATTATTATTATTTATTATTTATTATAAATATTTATTATTTATTATTATTATTTATTATTTATTATTATTATTATTTATTATTATTTATTTATTATTATTATTATTATTATTATTTATTATTATTTATTATTTATTATTTATTATTATTATTATTATTTATTATTATTTATTATTTATTATTTATTATTATTATTTATTATTATTATTTATTATTTATTTATTATTATTATTATTATTTATTATTATATTATTTATTATTATTATTTATTATTATTTATTATTATTATTATTATTTATTTATTATTTTTTATTTTTTATTTTTTATTTTTTATTATTTATTATAATTATTATTATTTATTATTTATTATTTATTATTTATTATTACTTATTATTTATTATTTATTATTTATTATTATTAATTATTATTTATTATTTATTATTATTATTATTATTTATTTATTATTATTATTTATTATTACTTATTATATAGTATATATTATTTATTTATTTATTTTTATTATTATTTATTATTTATTATTTATTATTTATTATTTATTATTTACTATTATTTATTATTTATTATAATTATTATTTATTATTTATTATTATTATTATTTATTATTATTATTATTTATTATTATTATTATTTATTTATTATTTATTATTATTATTATTTATTATTATTATTATTATTATTATTATTTATTATTTATTATTTATTATTATTATTTAGCAAAAATAAGTTCAGTTCAGCAAAAATAAGTTCAGTTCAGCAAAAATAAGTAAAAATAAGTTCAGTTCAGCAAAAATAAGTAAAAATAAGTTCGGTTCCGCAAAAATAAGTAAAAATAAGTTCGGTTCAAGGCAAAAAATAAGTTCGGTTCGGCAAAAATAAAATAAGTTCAGTTCAGTTCAGCCAAAATAAGTTCAAAAGAACAGGGCCTAAGATGGCACATACACATATTGTGGGACTAAAAATTTTGCCTTACAAGTTTAGTACTTTTTCCGTCCAGAATAGTTTGAATGCTTTCGTTTTTTTATTAGTCCGAAATTAGTTTGAACATTTTGCTTTTTGGTTTGGTCCCACCAACAAAAATTTTCCTCTTTCAATAAAAAAATACTCAACTCCCTTCCCTTCAAATAATTAAAAAAAACTCCACTAATACTTTTTAAACAAATAACATTTTATGTCACACTACAACTTGTCATATTAAACTACGTGTCTCAACAAATGTTCAAATCTTTCTGGGACGGAAGGAGTATTAGGTTAGAGTTTTTGCAAATTTTTGTTGGGTTGAAATCAGGGTTTTGACAACTTGCAAATCCATATTGATGTTTGTTCAAACTAATAAATGATTTATTTCGCTTATCTTATTCAAAATGGGAAAAATTCACTCGAGCTTTCATGGCCACGAGAGATAATAATAGAATAATAAGCACTATTTATCTCATTAAGAGTCTGTTCTATTTAATTAATTCTTTCTTGTCTTATTTTTGTGGAACTTTTCTTGATTTTTCTGGATTTTTTATGAACGTTCTAAACTTTTCAAAATCTTTCTAAATGTTCTCACCTTTTCTTATATATTATGAACATTTAAAATGTATAACCTTTTTAACCTTTTGAACTAATTTTTCACAACTTTTCTGAAGTTTCTAAACTTTTCAAAAAAATCTCAATTTTTTTGAAAATAAACAAAAATAAGTTGAACGTAACAAAACCCAAATAGATTAGGGTGCACAGTGCTCATTGTGCACCCTAAAGAACATATCATTCTTATAAAAGAACATATAATTTAAAATTAAAGAACATGTAAATCTCCAATTACAAAAGAACATAGGTCATAATGATAATAACATATAGTAAATGAACATCTAGTCTAAACTAAAAGAACATACCTTTTAAAATCCAAATTTTTAAAAAAGGAATCTCGCTAACAATCATATTTGAAAAGGTGAAACAAGTTGCAAGATTTAAGGAAACAAAAAAAAATATTTTTCTGAAAATCATAGATTCTTGAAATGTTAAAACTACGTTGTTTAAAAGAGGGTGTACCATTCTCTACATGCAGGTGCATGTTCCTATTTGCGGAGCTCCACTAGTCATGTGTCTCCTTTTTGTTCGTCTATCAGACTATGTGACTATATGACTGTGTCAACTGTCAACATATTGTCCTCCTCCACTCGATGAATGGTAATGGTAAAATTCCAATCATGGAAGCCAGCCCAGAAGCTGGATTGTGATATAGTGGGTAGTGGCTTTGGGTCTGAAAGCTCGGCCCACTTTTCTTGATCTGTATTGTGAGATGGAAGGGACAATGACACCAGATACAACGAGTTCATTATTAATGGTGGACCAAATATAGAATTTTAAATTAATACTTCTAATCAGTATAACATACAAGAAATCAAGAATATCGATGGTGGGCCGGTGGCAAGACATTCAATGCATGCCCCGTTTTGATTAGAATTAATAAATGACATAAAAATTTCAAGGAAATTATCTTGATAATATTGTATTATATAGGTTATTTATCTATATAACTCTACTTCACAACAAAAAAAATCTCTCTGAAAATTAGAATATTATATGTGATTATTTTAGGAATTAAGGGTGGAGCATTTTAGAAAAAAAATCTAAAGTATTGAATAATCGTGTATAATTTTCCAAGTTTTTAGTGAAAATTTTGTGCCAATGTTTTTTTTTATAATTAAATGTGTGTTTCAAGATTCGAACCCATTACCTCTCATTCGTTATGCTAATGCACAAACCAACTGCACTACAATACTCATGTGTTTTGTGCCAATGTTAAGTTTATGGTAGAACTTTACTCGTAAACATTACATAAAGTTACATTATACTAAATACAACAATCAAAGTGCTAATCAAATTATTATTATGTAACTAGTAATTTGGGCCCGGGCGTTGCCCCGGGTGCTATTTTTTTTCCGAACTTGATATGCATTTTTTTCCATTAGCATTAAAATATAATAAAGAAAACTCAACATTTAAAAGGTACAAATATAATAATGTGGACATTTAAAGTATGATTAAAAGTTGGTTGAGATGGTAAATGTGCTATGTGTAATAGCAAGATGTCACGGGTTCAAATCTTGTTGCAAGCCAATTCAGTTTTGTTACTTGACATGACATATTTACACATTGGACAATTTTAGTAGACTAAGAGAGGTATCACGTGGCGTGTATACGTTGTCAGACACGCCTTTTAATATATTAGTATAGATAGATTTGATGAGGCATACTTTGAATTGTGATGAAGATTGGTTTAATGACATGTAATCGTTTTCTTTTAATTTGAGTGTGTTCTGAGCTAAATTCATATATTTGTGAGCGTTTTTTTATGAAATTTAAGTTGTATGTAAAAACTGATATTGGCATGATTTACTCCAAACTTATGGGTATTATTCAATTTGGAACTTATAAAAATTGCCTCCCAAAGATACAATTCTGAAAATGATAAAGCTCCACCAATATAGAGTATCTCTCTCTTCATTTGCGAGAGGCTTAAATAACACAATACTCCCTATGTCTTTTTCAGTTGCTATATTACTTTTGCACAATTGGCAAGGAAACATGTGGGGACTATTGAAAAGTAGAGCAATTAAGCATGAAGTAATTGTCTTTTTGTGCAATGAAAACAAAAATAAGGGTATAGAGGTAAATAATATGTGGTTACCACATACTAAAAGTATAAATATTTAGCAAATGTTGCAAGTAAATTGGGACACCCGGAAATGGCAAAATGTAGCAACTAAAAAATAACGGAGGGAGTATATCCCAAAAATTACCTCCGATTCGAACACTTATTGTTTAAAAAGTTAAGAGGCCACGATCACTAACTACAACAAAACAATAACGTCCTACTATCAATTAGCAACAATAAGTCAAATAAAATTCATATAGTTAAAAGCCTTCTCTTACGTGTTCTTTTTGGCTAAACTGAAGTTATGAGAGAACACAAATTATTAGAATAGACGATCCCAATTTTAACATAAAATTAAACAAACTCCAACCTACATTACCTAACAAGCTTATTCAATCTCATTTTAACCCAACACTATCCCTAAACATCTCGGACCACCCTTAGTCGTCCCTTCTGGTCTTTTCCTTCCTTTTGTTTCCGTTTGAATCTCGAACTACAACAAACAATATGTTTAAAAAAAATCTGACAGTTTTTATCAAATGATTAAACTAGTCACTAAATGCCTAAATGGATTAAAGAATGTGATACCGAATGGATTAAACTGGTCACTACATAGATTAAACGAATCACTATATACAAAAAAGTGATCCGCTCTCTTCTTTACATTAGGGCTTGGGCATTGCGTAATTTTAAATTAAAAGTAGGCGGTCTCTTAATAAGATAAAGCGATGAGAGAAAAGTAGTTGAAATGAACCGAACGACTGGGAGAATCGAGCGAGATTGTATAGAACCGAACTCAACTATAGAGGAAACTAAACTAAACTAAATTGAAAATAAGTCTAAAAAAACAGAGCCTTAAACACAAAAGAACTGAGCTAAAGTGAACTGAAACTTTATAAATGGATGGTTTCTTGGTTGTTGTTTTCATAGGTGGCAAATGTTTTATTTTCCCAAATGAGAAAACTACGTTTGGAGCAAAAAAGCGTCCAAGTTCTCTTCACATAGGACCCATGGTCCCACTCTCTTTTCCTTTTTATTTACCGCTTTGGGCTGTGCTAAACAACGGCGCTGACAACTCCTTGACTTCCCCTCTCTCTCTCTCTCATAAAATCAAAAATCAAAAATCAAAATCCCCCAAAAATTCTTATACTTCCTCCCTCTTTTTCTTCCGTCTTAAAATGTATCTCCTCCATGTCTCCTTTTGTCTGAAAATTCCTCTAAAACCCGGTTCAATTCTTTTTTAAACCCGGTTCATTTTTCTAAAACCCGGTTCAATTTCTTTAAACCCGGTTCGAACATGCTTCACCCCTTGCAATTGCTGATATGGCATCGGTTCACTACCCGTCTTTCCTTTAAAAATTGAGCTCCGCTTTTTTTTTTCTTCTAAATTTTTATAGAGCATATATAATATTAATAATGGCGGCTTAATGGGTAAGCTATATTACAAATATATAGGCTTACTTGTATAGTATACTTAGAAGAGAGAGAAAGATTTGTGTTTTATGGTTTTTTGTTGTCACTGATTTTCAGATCAAATTTTTACTCAGCAGCTATATAAGAAGATAGAGAAAGATCCATTGAAGAATATCAACAAAATCATAATCTTTTCAAGGTTAGTTTTTTATTTTTATTTTGTAAAAAAAAAATCAATTTTTGTAATTGTTATTGGTTGTTTCTTCTTCCTTTTTAGTTTTCTGTTGGATGTTAGATTTGAAATATGTTACTGGGTTAGTTGAGGAAAAATATTAAAATGGGTATGTTATTTTATATTAATTTTCCCCCTGTTTTTGATATATAAAATTCTATAGAAAATAATAAATTGTGGGCTTGTGGTCTGGTGGCCAAGTTGGATCTTAGAGATAGTAACAAGAGCAACAACAACAAGGATAATAATGATGTAAAAAGGGTCCTACATAATCTAATTGGGAATTTTTGGATTTTGATTGGTAAATGCAGGTTAAATGAAGGTTGAACTTGAACCCTACATATGGTCATTCTCACAATAGGTTTTTATTTTGTCTAATCTGTGAAATTCCTGTCAGATTATTTATGGATTGAGTGATCTGTGTGTTGTTTGAGGGGTACAATGTGGAGGGAATTGGCTGCTGGGCTGTTGATTTTTGCTCTATTGATATCGGCTTCGGCCGCGGAAGATGGATACCCAAGGTGTAATTGTGAGGATGAGGGGTTGTGGAGTGTTGAGAGCATTTTAGAATGTCAAAGAGTGAGTGATTTCTTGATTGCTGTGGCGTATTTTTCGATCCCGATTGAGTTGCTTTACTTTGTTAGTTGCTCAAATGTTCCTTTCAAGTGGGTTCTGTTTCAATTTATAGCCTTCATTGTTCTTTGTGGGATGACCCATTTGCTGAATGGTTGGACTTATGGGCCTCACGGGTTTCAACTAGCTGTGGCTCTCACTACATTTAAGTTTTTAACTGCGCTCGTCTCTTGTGCTACGGCCATCACTCTTATCACTCTCATCCCTTTGCTCCTTAAAGTGAAGGTGAGAGAATTCATGTTGAAGAAGAAAACTTGGGATTTGGGGAGGGAAGTGGGGATGATTAAGAAACAAAGTGAAGCTGGATGGCATGTTAGGATGCTTACTCATGAGATAAGGAAGTCTTTGGATAGGCATACGATCTTGCATACAACAATGGTTGAGCTTTCAAAGACCTTGGATTTGCAGACTTGTGCTGTTTGGATGCCCAATGAGAACAGGACAGAGGTGATATTGACTCATGGGTTAAAAGGCAGAAACTTTCAGAGTTTTAGCAACTGCAGAGTGCCTTATGCTGATCCTGATGTCAGGAAAGTTAAGGAGAGTAATGAGGTGCAGATACTAAGACCAGATTCAGCTCTTGGCATTGCGAGTAGTGGAGGATTGGAAAATCATGGTGCTGTGGCTGCAATACGTATGCCAATGCTTAAGGTCTCAAATTTCAAAGGAGGAACCCCTGAGTTGATGCAGGCTTGCTATGCAATATTAGTCTTGGTTCTTCCGAGTGAGCAAGAGAGATCCTGGACCAACCAGGAGCTTGAGATAATCAAGGTGGTTGCTGATCAAGTTGCTGTGGCTATATCCCATGCTGCTGTCCTAGAGGAATCTCAGCTGATGAGAGATCAATTGGCTGAACAGAATCGTGCACTGCAGCAAGCGCAGAGAAATGCATTAATGGCAAGTCAAGCAAGGAACTCATTTCAGAGAGTGATGAGCCATGGGATGAGAAAGCCAATGCACTCAGTCCTGGGGCTGCTTTCAGTACTAAAAGACGAGATTTTGAGCAGTGAACAAAAATTAATTGTTGATACAATGATGAAGACAGGCAATGTCCTTTCTCTTTTGATTAATGATGTGATGGACGATTCACCAAAAGAGAGTGGAAGATTCCCATCAGAAATCAGATCCTTTGGACTCCATGCCTTGGTAACTGAAGCTGGTTGCTTTGCTAAGTGTTTGTGTGCTCAAAATGGTCTTGGCTTTAATATTGAGGTTGATAGGTCCTTGCCCGATCATGTATTGGGTGATGAAAAAAGGGTATTCCAGGTGATCTTGCATATGGTGGGTAACTTGGTTGAGAACAACAGTGGTAGTGGATCTTTAGTTTTTCGGGTCTATTCTCAACATGGAAGTCAGGGGGAGAAATGATCAAAGATGGGCAACATGGCGATCAGGCTCTTCTGATGGATATGTTTATATCCGGTTTGAAGTTGAGACTACCAATAATTCTATCTTCTCAGATGATGCAGTGTTGCCTTCAAACTACAGTGGTCCAAGATGCAGCAATGAGATTGTGGACAGGGATCTAAGCTTCAGCGTTTGCCAGAAACTAGTCCAGGTGAGAGCAATTAGTTTTTAGAAGTCATTTTGTCCATTTCCACCTTTCCCGCGAACAAATAATTTTACAAACAATAGTAGAATCTCTAGCTATATACTTCATCCGTTCTTTTTCTATTGCAGCAATTGAGTTTTTACACTATTTACTCACCATCCTTTCACTATTTATTGTGATTTTTACGTAAAGAAAAATATAATCATGTGGGTTCTTGTTAGATTTGTCTCGATATATACTTTCAAAATATCAAATTTTTATAATATTTACTGAAAAGTAATTAAAGATTTAATAGGTAAAGTTGTGCATTGACAAATGTGAACTCAATTGTTGCAATAAAAAAAGAATGGAGGAACTAAATATAGGCATATTGCGTTATCTGTTATGCAATACATCCTTCAAAGCAATATCAAGTTCTCCAAAGATATCGGTTACTCACTTTCCTTTTATAGCAAGATATCATTCTTAAGTTCCTTATGATGTTCAGCCGTTCAATGCTATTTGCTTATTGTTCACCTAAGCACCTCATGTGGTAGTAACATTATGCTGTGATGAAGGGAGTATTTTGTAGGGAATCAAAGTCATCACTTGCAAACTCTGGTGATTGTTGACATAAAATATGCTTTATGGTGATACTTGACATATTATATATTTCTACTGCATGTGCTATAATCATAAAAAAAAAAACATATCTTGATTATAACTAGTCAAGATGCCACAAGAAATAAATCTAAGTGAAATTGATGTACTTGTATAGTTTAAATATATATTATGGGCACAATAGATTCTTTGTTGGAGATCTGTATATTTTTATATAGCTCCTTTATTTCTAAATTTGTCGAAGTAGTGTGCTCTCTTGGGCCATACCTGAGAAAAGGGGTCCCAGTCTCCTATGAATATGATCATCTCAAAGAGCATAATATACAATCGAGACTGAGAGGATTAAGTTATTTAATGCTTTGTGTGATGGATTCTTACCGTTAATTATTTATGTTTTTAGTGATTTCTCCTGAGATTAGATTCTGGTCATGATAATTCTGTCCTTAACGCACTCTAAGAAACAACAATAGTCCAGAAATGAAGGCATTTACAATTTTTTATACATCTTGCCTGCTTGGATCAGTAGAAGTAGAATCATCCCATTTTTGTTAATTTTTGGCCGTTGTTACATTTGGCAGTTGATGCAAGGAAATATCTGGGTAGTCCCAAATCCTCAGGGCTTTCCTCAAAGCATGGCACTAGTTCTACGTTTCCAGCTACGACCATCCATCGGAATTACAATCTCTGAATCAGGAGAACCATCATCCGATAACTCCAACCTTCCTCTTAAAGGCCTTCAAATATTGTTAGCTGATGATGATGACATTAACAGGGCCGTGACCAAAAAGCTGTGTGAAAAGTTGGGTTGCTCTGTTTCTGCTGTTTCATCGGGATTTGAGTGTCTTAGTGCCCTCGGCTCTTCAAGCTCAGCTTACCAAATTGTCCTTCTAGAACTTCATATGCGTGAGCTTGATGGATTCGAAGTTGCAACACGCATCTGTAAGCTCAGGAGCAGAAGTCACAGCTGGCCGCTAATCATTGCCTTAACGGCCACTGATGATGACAAATTCTGGGAGAGGTTCAAGCAGGTTGGGATAATTGGGGTTATCAGAAAACCTGTTCTTTTACAGGAGATCGTTGACGAGGTTCGAAGAGTCCTGATGCAGGCAAATAAAGGGGTCTCGTGATTTTTTTTTCCTTTTTTTAGAATTGTTTTTTCCTGATTTGCATTTAAACGGAGTACATGAAATTGAGCTCCTAGATTTCTCTTATACACAGGTTAACCAATATAGGTAGGGGAAAGTATCTTTTGTTTAAGACAAAAAGCATAAACAATATGTAAAAGAAATAAAAGGTACTACATTGTATTTTTTTTTGGGGGGGGTTTAGCGGGGATGTGGGGGAGAGGTGGCAATATTAGAGGATTTTGCAGATTTAGGGGACGCTGTAAAGTGTAAATCTACATTGAAACACATATGATGGAGAAAGTGCAATTATAAATTGATGTTGAGTTCCATTATTATTCTTGATGAATGAAAGAACAAGGCTCGTATTAATTTCTCTATTTCCTTGATTTTTTTTTAACCTTTGGCATCTACTTTATAATAGAAAGTTGATGTACTCGGTAAGAAATCTGTTGAAGTTCAGCTTCACTAAATGTCAGGAGTATATAATATGAGTGCATTATAGTAACTAATACTTACTACTTATTAATATGTTTGTATTGATAAGTTAAGTTGAAGTCCCTCTTGTAAGAGGTGAGATTAGATCTTACGACCTCTGGGATCGAATGTGATGCCAACACCATTGAGCTATCACTATATATATATACACATAAGCATGATACATTTAAGGCTTTTTTTTTACTGATTATCATTGAAAAACTTCAAATGAGAAACAATTGTAAAATGGTAAAAGCTCTATGTAAGCAAATGAGCAAATAATAACTTTAAAATTTAAATGTACAATATATATGATATATTCGAATGTATGGTGAATGCACCCCTACTTTTATATTCAAATTCAAGTAAAACAGCACATAAAAAGTGTAACAATTTGTTAAAGATATAGAGCAAGTAGCCAAGTACTCGTGTAAATTATAAATACTATATAATTGTATCTAATAATCTAATCAAGTCCAGTGGGTCGCTCAACTTGCATGGACCTCTGTGCCCAAGGGGTCTGTATCTAGCTTCAACAGAATTTCGAAAGGACATCAAAATCTACCTGTATGTCGTTCTTATAAAAAATAATAAAAGGTTAATTACATTTTGGACCTATAAGCTATGCTAAGGCAAGCATTACACCTTAATCAAAGGCCAAGTTGACCTAGTTGAGCAAGTACTTAAATTCTTGGTACTCGAACAATGATTAGTCAATTATATTATTATTATAGCTTGGTATTGGAAAAATGATTAGTCAACTATACTCCTACAATAATCAATATTTACCCCTCTATCATCTCTGCCACAGGATATTTTGTACATTGTAAAAGCAAAACGTTAGTCATTAATATATTAAATTATATATAAGTAAAAATTATAAAAAGTGGATATTTTGAACATATATATCGAGACAAATCTAACAAGATTACACATGACTTATGTTTCCTTACGTATATAGATAACACAAGATGATCAAAATAAAACATAAGAATAGTGTCAAAAGTCAAAATGATAGAACTAAAAAATAACGGAGGAAGTAAAAGACTAATAAAAAAAAATTTCTAGTTGGAAAAAAAGGAATACTCCCTCGTCTATACTAATAGATACATTTTATATGTTCGTTTGTCCCACATTAATTGATACACATCCTATTTTTTTGTCTTTTTCTATGTTATTATCCTCCCTTTTTCTTCTCTTTTCTCTCTCAAACCCTAGCCTCCCCTACTCTTTTTTCATCAGTTAGGGGCTGCCATGAATGATTTCATCCATGGTAAGCCCCTTTTCCCCTTTTATTTTCAGTTTTTAGTTCATTTTCTAGTTTTATTGAATAAATTAGTCTCTCTTTATGAGATTTTTTCAAACCCTGTTATGGGGATTTTAGTCTCTGTTGTGGAGATCTCCATCTCCCCTATGTGAGTTGTGAGTATGGTTTTTTTGTCTTTAGGTATGAGAAATTGTTCTCATTGGTTGAAGTTCGAGACTCAACATGAAGGTATTGGAATCTCGGATGCGATCAACATGGCTCGATCAAGAATGTTCTTCCCAAACTATGTCAGAATGATAGACTTACTCATCAATAGCTGCTTGATTAAACATATACAAGGGGGATGCGCTGTATTGCTCGATCTGGCTCATTATAGTTTATTCGAAGACGAATTTGATGTAACATTGTTTGATTGTATCTTGTTTTTCTTTAATACCTATTGTAGATGTCGTTTGGCCTTCAATTAATGAAATTTCTCTTTCAAAAAAAAATTTTGATACACATCTTAAAATGACATGATCCCATCAATTTGATACTATACTATTTTTCTCTATTCATGGGAAAATCAACAACATAAAAAAACATCACTCCACGGCCCACGCTATTACTTCAAAAAGTTGAGGTCTTACAATTCATTAATTACAACAACAAAAAATATTTCACTACTAACTACCAACAATAAAAGAAAGAAATCAAATAAAGTTCCTAAACTCTGTGTCGATCAAACTGTGGCTCAAAGTGAATAATAACAACAAACCGTTTGTTACAAAATAAGAGAGAGAAGATACATCTAGGTAATTACACTAGGTCCCATCAAATTTCTTCTTTCTTGTTTACCAACAAAATACTACCTCTGTTTCATAATTTATGCAACATTTGTAATTTCCGGTTTCTAATGCAAATATTAATATCTTCAATTATGTATTAGTAAATATTATAAAATATTTATATTTGAAAGCTAAATATTGAGAATAATCTAACAAGATTTTTCCTTATATTGAAATAATATATAAATGTTGTATGAATTATAGAATGGAGAAAGCATTTGTTATCTAGTCATATTCATATTAATGCGTGGATGTCAACTTGCTTAGTTGGTTAAAGTCTTGGGAGGTGATATTTAAGACTTGTGATCATATCCCATCTACATCATTTGCCCTTGTAGCTTTCTTTATAACAAAAAAAATATTCAAATTAATGACAATTGTAATTTGAAATTTGGACTGATTGATACCTAGATCGGAGTTTGTTACTCGTACCAGTGAACCTAGATCCCCCACTTATTCATCTTTTTCGAAGAGGAAACTCTGTCTTGATTTTGCTTATTAAATTAAACTCAACTTACAAGTTACATAACAGTTTTATCAAAATCATTGTACCTTCGAGTAATGCTTGGTTAGTTCTGGACTATCATTTACCGCAAATTAGATTTTGGACACGATATCAGGATAAGCATTGCGTATGGATCAAAACGCAAGCAAAATAAAATAGAACGTGTGCGTTTGTACAAAGAGGAAGAACGAAAGAACATCCACTTTATTCCAATTAACATAGTATAGAGTGAACACACGCTATTGTTACAATTTCAATTTTGGAATGAACATTTAAGAATTATTCAAAATTCAAAATGTTTTAAAACAAAAAATCATCAGGTTCAATTAAATTAACATGATATTTGAATGAATATTTGCGCTTTTTTCGAATAAAAATGTTCATTTTTAAGATTCAAAATTTAAACTTTAAACAATATTGCACATCTACTTTTTTTTTTAAGTTTAAATTCATTCATTAATATGAAGTCATATGACATCTACAATATAAGTCAGAAACTCAAAAATACAAATCAAATTGAAAGAAACTTAATTCTAATCTGGCAAAACCACGATCGTTGAGCAGAAGTAACCTGTCTAAATACCCTCTTTCACATCGTTGTCTGATGCAGCTTTCTACAAGGGGGTCTAACGACCTGATGTAGTATTGATGTAGAACTAGAGTTAATTCAACCGATTGTACGCAAGGTACTGACCGCCATTGTAATTCCGCACTAAATTCTATCAACAAATCAACCTTCAACTGGAGCTAGGATCCAAACTCGCTAACACACAAGAAACCAAACTTATACACCCACCGTGAAGGGGGTGACTACAAAACCCATATGGGACTTATTGAAAACAACGAAAAAAGCAAGAAAACAAGCTGGAAACTACAAAAAGGAGAGAAAGAGGGGTTTACCATGGACGAAAACATCCATGGCAGCCCTTCTAGACGGTTTTCTGTGGATAGAGGAAAGAGAGAGGGGAGAAGAGGGGATAGTGGCTAGGTATATATGCACATCTACATATGGTATTTGAATGAACATTTACGAGTTTTTCCATATTAAAAATGTTCATTACTAAAATTCAAGATTGAAAATTCAAAATTCAAACATTAACCCACATCTATCTACTTATTATATTGGAATGAACATTTGTGAATTATGAATTAACATTTTCGAGTTAATAATAAACATTGCAAGTTGTTCAAAAATCAAATATTTCTAAAATTCTAAATGTTTATCTATTGAACATAACACTATATTGGAATTAACATTTTGAAGAACTTAAAGAACATTATTTGTGAGTTATGAATGAACATTTGCGAGTTCTTCAAAATTCAAAATGTTCATCTCTAAAATTCAAAATGTTTATGAATGAACATCTTGAAGAACTTAAAGAACATTATAATTGGGTCTAATTATTATAAATTAAAGGTGTTCTTTTAATTTGACTTAGTCATTGTATTGAACTTGATGTTCTTTTGATATTTCTTTTTTAGTGTTCATTAAAAGTGGGAATATGTTCTTTTGATTTGATCTATACACACCATACACATGATGGTACCGTCTGTATAATCTACCAAATGATCATGAAAGATTGCCAATTGTGCAAACTACTAATTTTGTTGCCAATTGTGGCCCCAAATTTATTTCTAGTTTGTACCTCTAAGTATTGCTATAAACATATACTCACAAACTCAACCAAGGACCCTTGGGTCTAATGGTATGGCTTCCTATCTCCCACATGGGAGACCAATGTTTAAATTTTGGTGGAAGCAAATTTCAATGTTGAGGGGAGGGAGGTTGGGTTCTTGTTGGGCCTCTGGATGAGTGGCCCTGTGCGAGGGCAGCCCAGAGAAAATTCTTCTTACCAAAGGGGTTTCCGGTGGGGGCCCAAAAAAAAAAATTTATATATATATATATATATATATATATATATATATATATATATATATATATATATATATATATATATATATATATATATATATATATATATATATATGAGATCTTATGAAAACATTCATAAAGCTGAAAACTACAAACTAAAGATCTGGGCCATTGAAATTAGTTCTGATGGCTGGGATCAAATCCACGAGATCTGGGCTTACATCTCCTCCACGAGACCCATTCTCTCTCTTCAGACAATGACCCCAACTTCTACTGCTACAATTCCCATTCTTTCTCTTCTGACTACGAATATCATCAGACAACAATGAAGAATCTCCATTTTCTCTCTCCTCTCACCATTTAATTTCTAGGAACTTGAGCAAATTCATGGCAGGTGTCCATAATTCAAAGGCAAAATCTACCATTTCCGAGAATTTAGGTCTTCTAATGCTTGAATTCGAACCCTAGAAAACTTGTGGGTTGAAGAAATTCGTGGATAAACTTGTGGGTTGAACAAACCAATGGCGAAAACGAAAAACTCCACCATAGCAGCAGTAAGCTTCGAAATCTAAGCTTTAATTGAATGCATTAATCGATTCAATCGTATGTGAAAGACCAAGCCCTAATATTTGGGGATTAAATCGAACAGTCCTATTATATAATGCCTTGATGTGATGAACTCAATTTCTCTTTCTCTCTCTGTATTGCTAGATTTTTGGTATCCAACTCTTTGATTATGAAAGTTGAGAGAGAAAAAGGAAGAAGATGGAGGTTGAAGAAGATGAAGGTTGAAGTAAAGGTGGGGAAAAAATAAAGTTTCTCTCTCTGTATTGCTGGATTTTTGGTATCCAACTCTTTGATTATGAAAGTTGAAAGAGAAAAAGGAAGAAGATGGAGGTTGAAGAAGATGAAGGTTGAAGTAGAAGGTGGGGAAAAATAAAGTTACTCTAATATTAGTCAAAGTTACTCTTATAATACTCAAAGTTACCCCAAAAAATAAAAGTTACACTAGTAGAATAATTGCTTATTGCTGCGGTCTTTAAGTGGCCTATTGCGGTGGTTTTGGCCTCGCAGTAATTAAGGGCGCAGCAATAGGTAATTAACCTATTGCTGCGGTTTTTAACCGCAGCAATAGAGCAACCTATTGCTGCGGTTTCGGGTTTTTTAATATTAAATATACATGTCTATTGCTGCGGTTTCTTACCAAAACCGCAGCAATAGATGCAGAGTAAGGTAAAAAAAAAAATTTATTTCTCAAAGCGTAAATTTTTTGTAGTTATAGTACAATTACAATATAAACATAGCTACAACAATCCAACACCAATTACAAAAGAGACGTAAAATGTAAAACTAAGAAAAAGAGAAACTAAATCCACAAATCAGTACAACAAATCAGAAAATCAGTATATACAACAAATTACCTAGAAGAAAATTAAGAAACTATACACCAAATCAGTATATACAAAACCGAAAATCTAAATCTGAAAAACAAACCAAAAATCCGGATCCAAATCACACGAAATTTGACATGAAAAATTTAAAAAAAAAATGAAAAAAACCTCACTGATTGAAGCTTCTTCTTCGGCATTCCCGAGCCGAAATTTGTTGTGGTTGAAGAACAAACTAAAAATCCGGATCAAAATCACACGAAATTCGCTCAAATTCGCACAAAGAGAAACTAAATCGAAAAACAAACTAAAAATCCGAAAAGAAAAATCCAAATCACAAGATATTCGCTCAAAGAAAAAACTAAATTTGTTGTGGTTTGCGATTGAAGAAACGGCGGCGAGCGACATGTGGTCGAATGACGAACCAACGGACGAGGGACGAGCAAGTGTGAGAGAAGACCGACGAGTGAGGAAGACAAGGACGAGCGACGAGCAAGTGTGAGAGAAGACCGACGAGTGAGGAAGACAAGGACGAGCGACGAACAGACGATCGATGAACGACGAACGGACGAACAGACGATCGATGAACGATGAACGGACGAACAGACGATCGATGAACGACGAACTACCAAAAATCCAACGGACGAACGACGAACGGAGATAATAGATCTGAATTTATAAGGAAATTTGAAGGAGGAGAGAAGAGGGAGAAGAGTGAGAGAAGACCGACGAGTGAGGAAGACAAGGAAGACCGGCGAAGGAGCAGATCTGAAGGAGGAGTTTGAAGGAGGAGAGAGAAAGGAGTGAATGAGGGAAAGAGGAGCGCGTTAGGAGATTTGAAGGAGGAGAGAGAAATCAAAACGGTGAAGATCGGGGTGAAATAAAACCCTAGCGGCTTTAAATCAAATGACATATTCTTGCTGGTTCTCCCACAAAACCGCAAAGCAATAGATTAATATTTATTTATAAAATAATATTTTAATATATTGCTGCGGTTTTGCCTGGGAACCGCAAAACAGTCAACGAAATTTGAAAAAATTTCCTATTCACATATATTGCTGCGGTTTCCAGCTACAACCGCAGCAATATGTTTAATTCGATTTTTCCTTTTTTTTATTCGTGGTTTATTGCTGCGTACGGATAAAACCGCAGCAATACCACCGCAGCAATAAGCAAAAATTCTACTAGTGTTAATATTAACATATTAAAGTTACTCAAAAAATGGTAAAAGTTACCCTTAAAATATATAAAGTTATTCTAAAACTGGTAAAAGTTACCCTTAAAATATATAAAATTGCTCTAAAAGTGGCCGGTAAAAGTTACCCTTAAAATATATAAAGTTGCCCTAAAAATGATAATAGTTACCCTTGTAATGGATCATATATATATATATATATATATATATATATATATATATATATATATATATATATATATATATATATATATATATATATATAGAAAACCGACCTTTTTGCTCATTTTGCAGATTTTTGCTCATTTTATGATTTTTGCTCATTTTAAGTTTTTGCTCATTTTAGCAAACTTTCGCTCATTTTACAAACTTTTGTTCATTTTATGTTTTTTGCTCATTTTACGTTTTCGCTCATTTTAGGAAACTTTTGCTCATTTTACAATTTTTTGCTCATTTTATATTTTTGCTCATTTTATCTTTTTGCTCATTTTCAGAAACTTTTTGCTCATTTTATGTTGCAGTTTTCAGTTTTCAGCATAAGTAGTGGTTTTCATGTGATCCTATTCCTATATTTTTTTTTGGGCTCAAAATTTTTTCGGAGGTATAACTCTAATGAACAAGTGTTGTAACTCTAATCCAATCGTGTGGTTGAGATTCATTTTCATTTCTCATGTAAGAAACATTCTCATGTGATCTTGTCCCTATATATATATATATATATATATATATATATATATATATATATATATATATATATATATATATATATATATATATATATATATATATATATACACTCTGTCCGTCTTATTACAAATTATCCATTTGCTTTTGACAAAAATATTAAGGATAGAATATATAAGGTGCCTACATGAAAGATATTGAGATTTAAAAAGTATACGTAATTAAAAACAATGGGTAACTAAGGGAACAGATGAAAATAAATATGAGTTACAATGTGATCTCAACCCAATTGTGGCCCCAAATTTCTTTCTAGTTTGTACCTCTAAGTATTGCTCATATAAACATACTCACAAACTCATACTGTACATTTTTTTTTAATGATAAATTTGATAGAATTGAAAATGGGTTGGGCAACCCAATAAGGAGGAGGAGAGTTCGGTCCACTTACAAACTCAAAGGAGGTTCCATACTAAAATCAATTGGCTATAGTAGGAGTAACTCTAACACTCCCCTTCGTATGTGAGTGTCCTTAGAAGTTAGAATTAGAGCACACTGGTAAGGTACACATTAATAATCCTCATTGGAAATGAATGTCCAATAGAGGCCCTTATACGAGAGGTCCAACAACCTAGGCTCTAATACCATGATAAATTTGATAGAATTGAAAATGGGCTATGCAACCCAATAAGGAGGAGGAGAGTTCGGTCCACTTACAAGCCCAAAGGAGGTTTCATATTAAAACCAATTGACAATAGTAGGAGTAACTCCTTTAGCTTATAATGTGGTACTCTATCTCCTCTTTCTCCAATATGGGACAACTCACATGTGCACAAACATGGGGCTTAACATTGAAAGAACTCACACCGTACATTATTATTAGTATTTGTCACGTAGTGATATAATACTTTGTCTGTCTTATTGCAAATTATCCATTTGGTTTTCACAAAAATATTAAGGATAGAGTATATAAGGTGTCCTACATGAAAGATATTTATCTATACTAATATATTAAAAGGCGTGTCTGACAACGTATACACGCCACGCGACACCTCTCTTACTCCACTAGAATATGTTAACTAACAAAAGTAAATTGGCTTGCAACAAGATTTGAACCTGTGACATATTGCTATTATACATAGCACAATTACCATCTCAACCAACTTTTAATCATGCTTTGAATGTCCACATTATTATATTTAACCCTTTTAAATGTTGGATTTTCTTTATTATATTTTAATGCGAACGAAAAAAAAATGCATATCAAGTTCGAAAAAGTACCCCCGTAAAGAACAAGTACCACTACCACCCGGGGCAACGCCCGGGCCCAAATACTAGTTGAGATTTAAAAAGTAGACCTAATTAAAAATAAACGAACAGAAAAATTAAATATGAGTTACAATGTGATCCCAACCCATAAAAGAAAATGGGTAACATATATACTTCCTCTGTTTTTTATAGCATTATGTGTTTTTTTTTATATTTGCCAAGACGCTTTTTTGAATGTTAATATCTCTAATTGCTTATAAGTAAAAGCTATAAAAAAAATTGATATTTGGAATCCCCGCATTTAGACAAATCTAACAAGATCTCACTTGAATATGTTATTTCTTATATAATGATGCGAGATAACTTAATAATAAAGTTGGTTAATGAATAGTGCTAAAAGATAACTAATGCAATTAAAAAACAGAGGAAGTATAGGACATTGTAATAATAACCAAATGAAAGGGTATTCCACAATAACCCAAAACTATGAGGATAAGCTTTTCAAGTTGATCCAATAATCTAACAACACCGATTATGTATATGTATATCTCTATTGGCTACGCATGGGGAAGGAACAAGATGAAGGAAATAAATCTAGAACAAAAAACAAAAACCAAAAACCAAAACAAACATTCAAACATGTTATCCGTCAATTTGATCATTTTGGAAATATACTTAAAACTTATTTACAGAAAGACTATCCATTTGTGATTTTCATGGATATAGAAAACTCTTTAGTTTCTACTGGATTATAATTGAAATTTTGAGTCAGAAAACACAAAAGCGGGATGGAAAAGATATACTTATATTATTAGGATTAGTTGCATACTCAAATATGTATTGGCAAGCAATAATAACACTGACTTATTATAAAAAACAAATATAAGGATAATGCAAAATGTTTTAACGTGGAAATCTGGGAAGTGGGAGAAAAAACTAAAAACTTAACCTAGCCAATTCTTTCTTAAATCATCATAATTAATTAAGTTTTTCATTGCCACTCTAATTATTACAGCTCATCTTCCAATGATATAAGAGGTTGCTCATAAAAAAAAGTGTCAAAAATCACCTTAAAATTAGCGATGGCAATCACTCATCACTAGTGGAAAAAAGCCCATCTGAAGCGGTCAAAACCGGGCTTACTGCTGCGGTTTTGGACCGCATCAGGTGGGCTCGCAGCCGATGGCAATCATTTACTGATCCGGTCCTAAACCGGATCAGAAAATCATTTCTGATCCGGTTTTTTAGGAAAACCGGATCAGATAGTTATATAATCTGATCCGGTTTTCCTAAAAAACCGGATCGTAAAATTGCCTTGGCGCCAACTTGGTGTATGCAAAGCACACAATCGATCCGGTTATTTAAAAAACCGGATCGATTGTTATATATATATTTAAATATTATATATATTTTTATATATATATATATATAATATATATATATATATATATATATATATATATATATATATATATATATATATATATATATATAATATTTATATATATTTTTATATTTATATGAAGCTTATATTTAAATCGTTATAATTGGCAAAAAGTATCACGCACGCGTCGTATACAAGTCAAAATGATATTATATATATAATATATTGAGAATTATAAATGTACTACAAATAAAGTTGAAATAAGTACTAAAATCAAAAATAAATATTTGGACCTATATAAGTAGCTAGTAACATAATAAGAACATAAAAACTCAAAGCCGCGACATCATCTTCACATGCAAAAGTCGGTAAGGTAGCGTGCTAGCAAATCCCGAACCTCGTCTATCTCGGCCGTAGTGGTGAAACAACCATCCCTTGGTTTGCCATCGAGGAATACCTTATAAAACAAACATAAGGAAACACACATATATGACTTTAGTTGACTCTAAAGAGATTGAGGAAATAATATAATGTAAGAAATTAAGGAAATCGAGCTTAAAATGTAAACATCGGCAAAAAATGACAATCATTTACCCATAATGGGTTTCAGAGCATGTGAGTGGACTTTTGTTGACTTTAATACTTACATATATACTTATTAGAACTATATATGAGCTTAAAATGAGAGTAAGTGCGGGAGATTAAGGAAAGTTGAGCTAAGAAGGTCAAAATCGGGCCAAAATGACAATCATTTACCCAAAATGGGTTTCAAAAGCATATGAGTGGAATTTACTTGAATCTAATGGTTATAAATGTTGTTATTAGAACTATACATGTCCTAAATGTGGCTACATGTAAGAAAATAAGTAAAATGAGCTTAAAAGGCCAAAATCGTCCCATACTTGGCATTCATTTACCCAAAATGGGTTTCAAAGCATGTGAATGGATTTTACTTAACTCTTATGGTTGTATATGTTGTTATTAGAACTATACATGTCCTAACATGTGGCTAAATGTAAGGAAATAAGAAAAATGAGCTTAAAAGGCCAAAATCGTCCCGAAATGGCATTCATTTACCCAAATTGGGTTTCGAAGCATGAAAAATTATTTTGCTTGACTCTAATGGTTATATATGTTGCTATTAGAACTATATATGTCCTAAAATGTGGCTAAATGTAAGAAAATAAGTGCAATGAACTTGAAAGGCCAAAATAGGCTCGAAATGGCATTCATTTACCCAAAATGGGTTTCAAAGCATGTGAATGTAGTTTACTTGACTCTAATAGTTCTATATGTACTTGTTATAAGTATATATGACCTAAAATGTGGCTAAATGCGGGAAAGTTAAAAAAAATTGAGCTTACGAGGCCAAAATTGGCCGTATATTGAGCTACTTATTATTTATGTATAATAATACCTTCTCAAGATCCCCGGCTTCCTTGCAACTTGAAAATATATCGAACATGAACCTCAACACATAGTAGCCACACTCGGTTCCCCCGGGTTGTTGAGCACACTAATTATAAAATTACATAAAAAAAAATTCATGTAAGAAACGTACATGTTTGTTTTTATAAAAGAAAGAAGTAGCTTAAGTAATATCTATTACCTTCATTGCTTTCCACTTAGGAACCTGTCCTGTTCTCTCAACTTTCTTCATACAACTGTAGTTATGTTAATTTCATGTGAGAAGTGGGCAAAGGATGAAATTAGTGAAACATGTTATGCAAATAAGCATTTTGACGCGCTCGTTGTAAACACGTCAAAAATACCTAAACTACCCAATATAGGGCAAGTAAAGGGTCGAATCCACAAGGACTAAGGGAAGCACCAATAAGTATCGATTTATGATAAGCTAAGCAAACTCTATGTTTTTGAAGATTTATAGATGAAAGGACAATAAGAAAAATAGCTTTGGGAAGGGGTATCCACCAATCAACTCATTCATAAACCAAGCAATCACAATGGGAATCAACAATGGGGATCAATTGAGGGGAATTGTTCATCCATTGGTACTCTAACCACTCTCTCGAGCTAGCTAGATTGGCCTAGTCTCTTACCTAAGACCTATTCTCATGGCTAAGGCATTCAACCAAGCATATCCATAAACATGATGAACTTAAACAAGCAAACTAAGTCCCCTAGGCTAGGTAGTCCCTATTCTCATGATCCTTCAAGCCTAATAATCGATTTGAGGCAACCCCTTAACTTCATCTCTCGATCCTTCACTAAGGGTACCTAAATTATGCTCCTATGATGGCCAATCACACAAACATTCATGAAAATGCCAAATCAATTAACCAAAATTATCCCAATTCAAAACCCAATGTTGGATTTAGAGGTTCATGAACTCATTAATGGCTTCAAACCCTTCCCAAAGAAATAGCTACTCACAAATCATGATAAATTATAAACTAAAAGACATTAACAACTATTAACATGAACTAAAACAATAATCTAGGATGAACAAGTAAATAGAGTGAAAATGACATGAAAATAGGAAAATAAAGCAATAAAATATGAGAGAGAGTAAGAAATTCTCATTAAAGTTGCAAGGAGCCTCTAAATGTTCAAGTTTCCTTCTTAGATTTTTCAAATTCCAAGCTTTCAACAAGTTTCTCTTACTTCTCTCTCTAGAAGATGGGATTTTCTCTCTCCTAGGGTTCTAAGAATTTCAAATCTTACTTTATTAAAATATAATGTAAATTAGCTTAAGTTAAAATAAGAGGAGTCCCTCTTAAATAGTCATAAGAAATAAAACAGAAAATTACAAAACAACCCCCGCATTAAAGCAAACAAAGTCGCAAAAAGGTTTCCGGAAAAATGACCCGACCCGGGAGGGTAAGATGACCCGAGCCCTCGGGTGGCCTGACCCGAGCCCTCGGGTCACCTGACCCGGGCGGGTCAGACCAACAGGAGCGAAAATGAGTTTATCGCAGATTGATCCGGGCGGGTCAGTTGACCCGAGCGCTCGGGTCAGTTTTCAGTTTCGTCAGTTCATTTTCAAACGACCATATCTCACTCGTTTTGCATCAGAATTGAGCTTGTGACCACTTGTTAGAAAGATATTGAGCCAAAATTTCATCTCCAACTTGAATCGCTCAAAAATGTTTTGTGTGCTGAAAGTTATTGCCATTTGAAGTTGACCCTTGTGCGCAAATCCTTCCAAAACTTCTTATATTTGTCCCCATGAACTCGGTTATGCTTCCTTGACCTTCGTCTTCGATCTTAATATCCGGGGTTGTGCAAGTATCCTCCAAGCATGCTCCTAAGTCCTGAAATGAAACAAAGCGCCCAAAGAAAGTGCATACGAGGAGGAAAATTGCACAAATTAAGGAGATAGCTAACAAACTAGCCTAAACTAACTCAAAAACAACTATAATACCAACTAAAAGAGATCAAAAAGTAAAGCAATAAACAAGGCATCAAACTCCCCCAAGCTTGATCTTTGCTTGTCCCCAAGCAAAATTAAATAAAACACAGGGGTAAGAGAATGAAGATTATTAGAAAACAAGATCAAGAAGAAAGAAGAAAGGAAAAAAAAAAAGATAAAGAAATAATTTACACTAACTCATTGTCGTAGGAATCACGATTGCATTTAGCACATGCAACAAGCTCTTTAAACCCCTAGATCGCTCTAGAGGGCGAGTGGGATCTCGCGAGGGTTTCCAAAGAGTTTTCAAACCCACAACTCTAGTTTTTCATCAACCATTTATTCAATCAAATTCAAAATTAATGCCCAAGTCAACTATTAATAAAATGGTTCACAAGCAAAGATAGAGAGCAACTTTCAAAACAACTAATTTCCAAGTGTACTCATAGGTTATGGTAGAGAAAGAAACTAATCAAGATTGCAATAGGACACCTAATTAGACTTTTTACTCGCTCATTAGAGAACACCTAGCTATCCAAAAGACTTAGGGCCCTTCAAGTGTTATAAAAAGCTCAAACCACTAGTCCACCATCCCTAGACACACAAATAGGCCTTAGACTCCACTCTACTCGAAACTTTAGAAAAATAGTACTAAGTGTGGGAGGCATCCACAAATTGACCTCTTTTATTGGAATTCTTCTACTCTTTTTGCTTTTCGTTTTTCTTCACTTTTTTTCATTTTTCACGCCTTTTTTGACTGTTTTTGGCTTTTTCTTTTTCCCTTATTATGGGAATTTTTGCTATACAAATGTGAAGTTACTCACTAAAGAGAGACATAAGAACTTGTGGCTTTTTGTGCCACTTATTATATACAAAGAGAAATAAAAACTAAGTTTCTTATAGTGCTTTTGTTTCGGGACATGATGAGTACATCTAGGGACACAAGGGACCGCAAATTTGAAGCTAAAATTATCCAAGCATGAGCAACTTAGTCAAGATTCAAGACTAGGCATCCAATTGATCATTCATTAGTTTCATTTTGGTAGATTCTAATGCAATCAAGATTAATCAACTCCTAAAACACCTTAACCCATGCTCACACTCTTCCAAAAAAAGCCTCTAAATATATACTCAAAGTCAAAGCAAGGAATCCATATCATATCATTACTAAGCATCTTTCTTGGGCAAGCAAACCAAAATTTTATTTATATCTAACGCTTCTTTTGTTTCTTTTTTTCTTGTTTTTTCAATTCATTCATTTTTTTTTTCATTTTTTTGACTTTGTTTGAACTGGAGGGAAGGAAATCAAAACTCGAAAGAGAAATAAATGAAATGGAAAGAAAGGAGATAATTAATTTTTTTTGTGAAAATGGGAAAAATAAAGAAATAAACTATACACACCTCCCTCAAGCTAGCAAATAGCTACTCCCCCAAGCTAAAATAAAACATTGTCCTCAATGCTTGAACAAGACGATCAAAGGGAAGGAGGGAGGGAAGAAACATTCAACCAACAAGCATATGTTCCACAAATCATAGAGCATTGAAGAAAGAGCAAAAGGAAGGAAACTACCGGATAGTAGGTGGGTGCAAATACCCGCAAATGACCCAATATCTCCTTTTGTGATCAACTTTCTTCAAAACCATTATCTGATTTCCATGTACCATTGAGAACGAGTGTTATTCTAATTATGTACCTAAATCAAAAGTAAAGATAGACAAAAAAAATGAGTGAAATAAAAATAAAAAAATGAAAGCAATAAATCACGGGTTACTTCCCGAGAAAGGCTTATTTAAGGTCCTAAGCTTGACCTTTCTAGTAAATAGCAATTCAAAGATCGCAAGAGTTTGTCAAATGCACTAGCGCACATTTCCATTATTATAGCATATGCAATACTTAAATAAAAAGCATGTACAATATATAGTGCAATTCTATGCAAAAATTGAGGAGGGGGATGCCTAAAAGAAGTGGAATCAAAAGAAAAATCAAGAAAATAGGAAGAAGAAGACTCAAAAGAATAAGAAAATGAACAAAAAGTCGGCAAACTCTCCTCGACAAACTCTTTTTGCTTGGCAATCTCACTCTTTTCCTCAAAAACAACCAAAAGAGGCACTTGAAGGGCAAAGGAGGAAAGGGGCTCATCTAATGGAGGTAATTTGGATAAATAAGGGAAAGAGATGGGAAAGGAAGGAACTAGGTCGATGTTTCTTGAAAATGGGATATAAGGTGAAGGAATAGAAACTAAGGTTCCACGAATGACTTCTCCTATATCACAAGTCTTCAAATCACACACTTTTTTAACCTCCTTATAAACATCTTTGCCATCATCTAAATCCTTAAAAACATCACCAACTATCAAATGAGGTATCTCACCCTCAACTTGACCAAGATCTTCACTCAAGTAAGAAGGGGTAGGAGAGGATGGATGCTCTAAAGCACAAGGAGGGAAAGTAAGGTCCAATCCACTAGAGGTGGATACATGAGACTCAAAAAGGGAATGTATAGACTCATAAACATCCTCACTTTCAACAATATCCTCAATAATGGGTCTTTTCTCCTCAAAAACATACCCTTCATCATCACTACTCCAAAAACTATCATCAAGATCATGGGGTTTTTCCAATTGATTTTCATTTTCAACATACTTCGAATCAACACAATCAAACTTGAGAATGTCATTTTTGCAACCCTGATTTTCACTAAGCGAATTCAAACTACTTTTCAATTGTAAAAAGAGATCCTCAATGGGTTTGGAGTCAACTTTAGGGAGAGGCTCATAAATGGCACTAGAATTTGCCCCATTAAGATATCGCTCAAGAGTAAGCTCCAAATCGGATTTCGATGATTCGGAATGCAATGAACATTGAAAATCAATTTTGGGGGAGGGATCACAATCAATCATATGAGAATCAATATTGGGGACATGTGACACATCATTGAAATTCATGCACATATTAGAGGAATCATGACAATTTGCATAAAAGTCGGAATCATAAGTGTGCCTAGCTAACCACAAAAAAAAATTCCAAGCTTCATCCGAAGATGTCGCTCGAAAGTCACCGTTAAACATATTTTCAACAACTCCTCTAGTATGTTCATTTAGTCCCCAATAAGTAATCTCACAAGCTTCCCCAATATCATAGCCATGAAACTTTATAAATTCCCTAACCCTATCAAAGTATGCCCAAAAGGATTCATTGTCATATTGAAGAAAAGAAGTACTTGCCATTTTTTTGAGAAATTTTCTTTTAAAATAATAAAAAAAAAGAATATTCACAAATAGCCTAGACTTATCTAATCAACACGAATCAATGCAAGCCGAAGTCCCCGGCAACGGCGCTAAAATTTGACGCGCTCGTTGTAAACACGTCAAAAATACCTAAACTACCCAATATAGGGCAAGTAAAGGGTCGAATCCACAAGGACTAAGGGAAGCACCAATAAGTATCGATTTATGATAAGCTAAGCAAACTCTATGTTTTTGAAGATTTATAGATGAAAGGACAATAAGAAAAATAGCTTTGGGAAGGGGTATCCACCAATCAACTCATTCACAAACCAAGCAATCACAATGGGAATCAACAATGGGGATCAATTGAGGGGAATTGTTCATCCATTGGTACTCTAACCACTCTCTCGAGCTAGCTAGATTGGCCTAGTCTCTTACCTAAGACCTATTCTCATGGCTAAGGCATTCAACCAAGCATATCCATAAACATGATGAACTTAAACAAGCAAACTAAGTCCCCTAGGCTAGGTAGTCCCTATTCTCATGATCCTTCAAGCCTAATAATCGATTTGAGGCAACCCCTTAACTTCATCTCTCGATCCTTCACTAAGGGTACCTAAATTATGCTCCTATGATGGCCAATCACACAAACATTCATGAAAATGCCAAATCAATTAACCAAAATTATCCCAATTCAAAACCCAATGTTGGATTTAGAGGTTCATGAACTCATTAATGGCTTCAAACCCTTCCCAAAGAAATAGCTACTCACAAATCATGATAAATTATAAACTAAAAGACATTAACAACTATTAACATGAACTAAAAGCCGAAATTGAGCTCGAAAAGCCGAAATCGGTCCGAAATGACATTCACTTACCCAAAATGGGTTTCAAAACATGTGAAGCGAGTTTAGTTGATTGTAATACATATATATATACCAAATTAAACTATTCATGACATTACAAACGACAAAAAGTGAGAAATTCAGTCAAATGACCTTGAAAAGCCGAAAGCCGGAATTTGAACTTGAGAAGTCGAGCCTTTTGTTTACTTTTGCCACCTTCCTATGAAGTTTCAACCATTATCCCTTCTTCGTGATCTGCACGCATGTAATTTGTCGCTAACTCGACACCAGTGACATCGGACTTGGGAATGGTGAAAGGTGGGGTGTCTTCAAACGCATCATACTCCTCCTCATCCTCAACATCACCAACTCCAAGTATACTTCTTTTTCCAGGGACAACAATTGACCACTTTTTATCAGAAGGGTCAGTTACGTAGAATACTTGCTTAACTTGTGATGCAAGCACGAATGGCTCTTCACTATAACGCAACCGACCCAAGTCTACAAGAGTAAATCCACAAGGGTCATCTTTTCTTATGTAGCGCCGGTTATAATCAACCCACTTGCATCGAAATAAGCAGACCGTGAAACCAGAGTAGTCAAGCTCCCATATATCTTGAACCCGCCCATAGTATAACAATTTAGCATCAATAGGAGACTTGTCTTTGGCACTTGCATACTGTGTAGATGATGCCTCTACTGAAACGCCACTATTCTGCAGAGATCTCGACTTTTGATCTTGACGATCTGTCCAAAATGTAAATCCGTTAACATCATAACCCTCATAGGAGTGCACAGCTTCTCGAGGACCAAATGCTAGCCACTTCGAGTTTCGAAACATTGGAATCTACTTCACGCATTATTCGGTTATGGAACCAATCAATAAACGTCTTATTATGCAACTGCATCAATGCTCTAGTCCCTTTACTCGGATTCTGATCGCGTAACTCCTCCATATGCTCATCCAAGTAAGGATGGACCTGTACCATATGCTGCAATACAAATAAGTGTGCTTGTATGCACCTTTCAACAGGAGGTACGATCATTTTGGAGCCAAGTGTACCTTTACCCTCGAGTCGCCCTCGTGTCGAGATGTAGGAACTCCAATAGGATCAACATTAGGTAAGAACTCAACCACAAAATTATCGACCTCTTCACTCACAATCCCCCGAATTATACTTCCTTCCGGTTGAGCGGGGATTCCTTACCTTATCTTTTAAAGAGCCCATATGTCTCTCAAAGGGATAGCACCACCTCAAAAACACCGGACCACATAGCTTAATTTCTCGAACGAGATGTACAACCAAATGGACCATAATGTCGAAGAAAGCGAGGTGGGAAATACATCTCAAACTTGCACAAAGTCTCTATCACACCGGCTGGAGAGCATCAAGCTTCGACGGTTGTAACTTTTTGCTACATATAGTATTGAAAAACGAACATAGCTCGTTATGGTGTGTCTCACGTGTTTCGGCAATATCCCTCGAATTGCAATCGGTATGAATACTTGCATCATTACATGACAATCGTGAGACTTCATACTCGATAATTTCAACTCACCGTCTAAGGTAACAAATCTTTTCATGTTCGATGAGTACCCTGATGGAACCTTAATGCCGTACAAAGACTCGCAAAAAGTCGCTTCTCCCTCTAGATAGAGTGTAGCAAGCCGGAGGTAAATAGTTCCTATCATCATCCTTCACCGTTTTCTTTCCTTTTCCTTCAATTCCTGCGGAGCGACCCGTCTTCTTTTCCCTTATCTTTTCCTTTTCTTTTCCTTTACTAGGCACTTTTTCTTTTTCATTCTTTTCTTAGTGTCCCTCTTTTGAGCCCATAACTCTGGTCGAAGTCCCTCACTTTCCAGATACAGTCGCACCCCTTTGCTATCCTTTGTCTTATGTGGAATATTCATAAGTGTCCCCAGAATGGCGTCACATACATTTTTCTCTATGTGCATGACGTCGAGACAATGTCTAACCTCTAGATCTCTCCAATATGGAAGTTTCCACAGAATAGACTCTTTTTTCCAAAGTCCCTTATCACCAACACTCGCTCCTTTGCCGAATATCGTTTCAATACCCTTGACTTGATCATAAACCTCAGTACCAGTCAATGGTCTACGAGCAACCCCTTCCTCAACTGTTCCATCGAATGCCTTCTTCTTATTACGATAAGGATGGTCGCGTCGAAGGAACCTTCGGGTGCGCATATAAACATCTTTGTGACAAGTACTAATGTATTTAGATGATGTGTCGTCCACGCAAATCGGGCATGCTTTCTTCCCTTTGTTCTTGTACCCGGATAAGTTCCCATAAGCAGGATAGTCATTAAGAGTGAATAAAAGCATGGCACGCAATGTGAATACCTCATCAGCATGTGCGTCATACACAGAAACCCCTTCATCCCACATTTTTCACTAGAGGAAAAAAGCCCAAGGGCTGCGGTCAAAAAGGGCCCAAGGGCTGCGTTTTTTGACCGCAGCCATTAGACTAGCAGCCCTTGACATTTAGGAAGGGCTGCGGTTTTTAACCGCAGCCCTTAGCGCGTTAAGGGCTGCGGTCAAGGAAAAACCGCAGCCCTTAGTGGGTTAAGGGCTACGGTTAAGGGCCCAAACCACGGCCCTTGGTGAGTTAAGGGCTGCGGTTTTAGCCCTTAACCGCAGCCCTTAACCCACTAAGGGCTGCGGTTTTTCCAAAAACCGACCCTTGTGACCCAAAAAAAAAAAAAAAAAAAATTTTTTTTTTTTTTGAATTTTTTTGTCCTAAATGTTCCCAAACAGTTATATATATATATAAGTATCATTTTTCATTATAAATTATGTTTTTTACACGAATATAGAGAAAATAATAACTAAATTACATTAGTTCGAGGCTGCCCTCGAATGTTCGAATTGCAATATATGAGCAGGATCACAACCATCAAAAAATAACCAACCAAAGAACAGCCATGAAGACATTACAACAACTCCACCAAGATCAGCATCCGAATCCCTCAAAAGCAAATTTTCTAGAGATGATAGAACCTGGCAAATAAAACCAAAACCGCTATAATTTGGAGTTGAAACTATATCTATGCAAGTACTACAAAGCGAGAAGTCGGGACGGACCCACTCCACAAGAACAACTTTTAATTTGTTGATGTTGTAAGTACATGGCGACTTACAATACAACAACAAATGGCTAAACAAATGGCTAGCGGGAGGGGTTGCGGGGGGGGGCGACGGGTCTTGGCGGGGGTGGGGGCGGGGAGGGGGAAGGGGGAGGCTTGGGTCTGTGCTAGGGGTGTAGGGGGCAGCAGGGGGTAGCAGGGGCCCGGGGTGGGGTGGGGGGCTAGCGGGAGGGCTAGCGGGGGTTGCGGGGGTAGGGCGGCGGGGGGGGCTGGCGGGGAGTCTGGGCAGGGGGGGAAGCGGGGGTCTTGGTTGTGCTAGGGGAGTAAAGCGGGGGCAACGGGGGGGTAGCGAGGGGCGCCGGGGTGGGGTGGGGTTCGGCGGGGTGGTGGAGTGAAAGGTACTGGAGGTGTAGGATATGGAGCAAGAGGAACTGGCATCCTTAGATTATCCTCTTTCTCCACCACCAAAGTAGCTATTAGGACCTTTAAGGCTATAACATGATTCTCACCATTGACAAAGAACAACCACCAAATTATTACTAGTCAAGATTTTCTTTTAGTGATTCTTATATTGATTTTTTGGTATAAAATGATTACATCTAAGTTCAACTACCATACATACATTATATGATCCTAACATACATCCAAAGCAAGTAAACCTAATCATAAATAATAAAAAATAAAAAATAAAGTTAAATGACTCTAATAGTTTGTAAACTAACTATTATTATCAAATGTATAATCAAATTACATGATCCTAAATGCGTAAAATTTTTCCTATATAATCGAAAATGTCCTATAACGGCCTTTTAATTACTCAAAATGTACTTAGAAACAAATAAATGATGTTATATAAGCCTAATTGTTTGTAAACTAATTATTATTGCCAAATATATGGCCAAATTACATTATATGATCCTAAATGTGTTAAAAGGTTCATAATGGTCGAAAATAGCCTAAAATGTTCTCTTCTTATCCCAAATGTAGTTAAAAATGAATCAACAAACTTAGATGATTATAATAGTTTGTCAAATTATATTTGATGACACTAAATGCATACAATTACATTATACCACCATGTT
Source organism: Beta corolliflora (assembly GCA_947648045.1). Classification (NCBI taxonomy): domain Eukaryota; kingdom Viridiplantae; phylum Streptophyta; class Magnoliopsida; order Caryophyllales; family Amaranthaceae; genus Beta; species Beta corolliflora. The sequence goes on from CANSZD010000744.1 coordinate 144,913, forward strand.
TTTGCATGAATCAATGGACAAAAAACCCATGAAAACATTCACTTAATTGCTTATTAGGCCAATAAATCACACAAATATCAAGCTATAACCACTTCATTATCCATGGATCAAGCAATTAAAGTCCTAAAATAACCACTTTGATGCATATTAGGCCAAGAAATCCCACAAAAATCAATAACTAACTAATATTCACCAACTTTATGCATGAAGCAAACAATCAAGGTCAAAACAATTCAATAAAACCAGCACCATGATCCCAAAGGGGCTACAATGCCCATACTAATTCCTCGAACAATCATCTTCAACTAAGGGGAAAAGGGGGATAAATAAGGTTCATCCTCGAACAATCAACTTCGGATAAAAGGGTTCTAATTTCTAAAACATAATCGGAAAAAGAATTCTAACCTGTCTCCCTTTGGTTTCTTCACACCATCTCCAATAATAATATTAGCCATGGTATACTCGCATCGCAACGCTCCGAAAAGCATTATAACCATGTATCATGCTATTAACAAATGAACTTTCCACGTAAGAAAGATATATCCATTATCAACATATCAAGCAATATAAATCAATGTATAAACTAAAAGTGTGATCTTTAAACATATCAGCAATATAAATCAATGTCTTATGGTTATGTATAAACTCCTTACCTATAGTCAAGGCGAGTCACTATGATGTCTCTCTCGCTAACCGAAATCCAAGAAGAGAACCCCATGCTTTGTACCTAAATCAAGAAGAACGGGAACTAAAAACATCAACATGGAGGAAAAAAAAACAATAGCATGGAGGTAAAAGGAGAGGCAACACACACAGAGTACAATGTTCCATGTCACCAATGGAGCTTGCATTAATGCATACATAGAATTCTTCTATCCTAATTCCTACAAATCCACCCAATTAAACGATATCACAATTCGGCTAATACAAGTCTACCATTCACATTTCGCAATAAATTGTCCGCATGTTCCTTCAAAAGTTCCCAATCGTGCGTTTGGAAAATAACGGTGGAGGGAAAGGGAACCGAAGGTCGAAGGAAAGCGAGAGAATGGGACTAAAGAGGAGATAAGGGAGAAGTGGTCTTGTGTACTCCCTCCTCTTTCCCCAATCCATCTCCAAAAGAACAAATATATTACTCTATCCTCCCTTCATTTCTCTTCAAATTCTCTATCTTAACACATTGTAAGGCAACATTTATCATCGTCGTACAATAGTTCCGCAAAAATGTCTTATAATTAACCAAACAAACCGAAAAAAGAACTTGCACCGATCTAATAACTTAGAACAACAGAATCACATAAGCACTTCTCCTAGTATCTCAAGTCCAATTACAGCTTTACAACTCCCAATATTACACATCAGAGCGAGATTACACTAAAACTTACCATCAAGAAAACACCAACATTCACCACACTCCCAACATAATATCATACTATAACTCAATTTGCAAATTATTACATGCAAACATTATCACCGAAATAATCCAAAAGACATTAACATCATCCAATTCATCAACATGTATTCACATTTTCCAAATCAAAATGAAATCAAATTACAACATTAAAAAATAAGAATGAAGAAAATAAGAATGGGGGGTGTGTAGGGGTTGTGGGAGGGGGTGTGAGGGGTGCGGGGGGTGTTTGCGGCAGGGGGGCTCGTGCATGGGGGTGGCGTGCGGGGGTTGTGTAGGGGATGGGGGTCGTGGAGCAGGGGGTCCGTGCGTGGGAGGTGTGTGTGTGCAGGGGCCGTGGGAGGGATGTGTGTGTGTGGGGCGTGAGAGGGGGGGTGGGTGTGTGTGCGGGGTTGTGGGAGGGGGGTGTATGTGCGGGGGCGTGGGAGGGGGGTGTGTGTGCGGGGCGTGGGGAGGGGGGTGTGTGTGCGGGGGGCGTGGGAGGGGGTGTGTGTGCGGGGGCATGGGAGGGGGGTGTGTGTGCGAGGGGTGTGGGGGGGGTGCGAGGGGTGCGGGGGGCGTGTGCAGCAGGGGGTCCGTGAATTGGGGTGGGTGCGGGGGTTGTGTAGGGGGTGGGGACTACAGCAGTAGGTTGGGAGCCGTGGAGCAGGGGGTCCGCGGATGGGAAGGTGTGTGTGCAGGGGGCGTGGGAGGGGTGCGTGTGTGCGGGGGTTGTGGGAGGGTGTGTGTACGGGTAGCTTCCAACTCGATGTTCGTGCCTCGTAGACCATTGGGCTATGATGCAATTCTCGATGACAATCTTAGCTTCACCCAAGGTTCTACCGTTAAATGTCTCTAAAGCGGTTGTATGCTATCTCGAGATATCAAGAAACCAAACCGGAAAAAGATACAAATTGTCCTCTCCCCGCTCCAAAGCTGAAAGAATGTAGAGTTAAAACTCAATTATGCGGTTAGGGACGAGAAAAATTGAACTCGATCTATATGGCATAACGATTACTTCACTAAAAGAGTGCCGATGTATAGACGAAATTAATTACTACGGTGGCACTTGAGAGCGGATTAGGATAACGACGTAGAATGGTCCTAGATTTTCATTGTCTACCAATAATCTAGTGAATTTGTCTTTATGTGTAACTTGTAGTGTTACTTTGCTATACTACACCCAAGCGACATCACGCTTAATTGCATTGTAGGCACCGAGACATGTTAAAACTACGGTTCAATAACTCATGCTCATTCTTAACAAAAGCAACTTTATTACATCATCTCACAAATAGCAAGGATATATGGGCATTTCAAATCTTCAATACATCAAAACAACGAAATGATGATACAAAAGGCATTTGAGAAATATTTAAACGAAAACATGGTATTTTTCTTGGGGAGGCCGGGGCGTAGCATATGCGAGAGCGATTAAAGATAACATCAAGCGAAAATCGAAGAAAAGACAGAATCGTGTCAAAAATAATGTTGGCATACTATTGTAAAATGCATGAGAAAATTATATACATGATTTTCTCATTCCATCTTCAATTCAGAGCTATCCTTAAAACTCACACCAGATGCCACTTGATATACATTGGCAATCTGACAACTCTAGTTTGGTTTCTACTATCTAATAAATTAATCGATCAATGATTGTAATTTCACATAATAATCCATCCCTTAGAAGACAAATGTCAACAAATTACTAAATTCAATTCAGGGTAGTAATAGGACCACAAATGTGAACCTAATAAATTAGTGAAGTAGATTTAAGAAAAAAAATCTCATATAGCAGAAGGGAATTGACAAAAGAGCCAGGCAATGATCTTGCCTGCTCTCTATCAATCACAGAAGAAAGGACTTGAAAGATGGCATAGAGGAATGTGTACAGCAGTTCATCATTTTTTTCTTTTATCATGCTCGATCTAGTGAGTAGGCAAAGCTTCTTTCTTTTTCCGTTTGGTGGGCGATACGGAGGAAAAAGGAGTACGAGACATTGGCTAAGGGACCGTGGCTCCATCACAAAAGTTTATAAGTCACCAAAACGATGTAAAATCGTTGCAACTGAAAAGCTACAGAGGAAAAAGGAGTACAGACATTGGCTAAGGGACTTGAAAGATTTTGAATGCATAATACAGCTTCACCAAATATCCAACAGTAAAAAAAATAAAGTAAAGAACATCTAACCAACTTCAAGAACCATAACTAGTTAAAATGGAGCAAGAGCAAGGGTTGTTTTGAGAATTTGACATTTTCTTCAATGGTATAAAGAGGAAGAACAACACCTCTGTTTTCTTGAACAAGAAGAGTACACCAACCACCCTCTAGACACTCTTAAACTATTCAAAGGAGTACTCAAACGGTCAAAGCTATAGCCAAGTTCGAAACCTTATTCATTCCATAAGAGACTAATCAAAGTTCCAAACACTCTTAAACTATTCAAAGGAGTAGTTAAATTCATATATACAAGCATAAACAAAACTCTAAAACAATGATTTCGGCAACAAAAAACATGAGAAGTTTAATCACCAAAAAATCGCCATAACACAATTTCAAGTAGAAATCAAGCCCTTGAATCATCAATCACCAAAATCGGGAAAAATTAACCACAAAAAATCATCGCCAGTTCGTTAATCGACACAAAAAAATAGACATAACTCAAACTCAATCATACATAATCGAATTCAATCAATAGAATCGGTAAAAAACAAAGCTAAAATTAAACACTGAATTGTATAATCATAAATCATGGTTAATTAATATAAAAAAGAAAAAGAGGAAATGACGGACAAACTCGAGCAAGGAAGGGAGTAGAAGGCGACGACGAAAAGACGGTGGAGAAGAGCGGAGGTGAGATCTTTGCTTGTCAACTTCTTGAACCACCACGCAGCAAGACCAGCCGCACCACCAAGCGAGGCCGAGGCGGTAGCAACAAGACCGGCGCACCACATTCTATGTTGAACTTTATCTCACGGACTCGTTGGTGGTGTAGAAATCAACAAGGAAACGAAAGTCCCGAAATATAATCGGGATCAATTGCAATGTAAATGAATTGCGGACTTAAAATGTAAGTCCAATCGCTAGGGCTAAAATTCACTTCAATTCGGTCGTCAAATTTTTTCAACTACATAACACAAAATAATATTATTTCTGATAATAAAACGAACGATTCATCTTTTTGATAATCGGAATTCCAAACAATAAAAATCATCAGAGAGCAAAATAATTGAATTAAATGGAACATGAGAGAGAGAGAGAGGAGAGAGAGAGTACTGTTGAAGTTCAAGAGACGTGAGAATGGAACGCTTGCAAGATTCGAATACGCTATCCTCGCCGTCCATCTGTCAAAGATTCAAAGACCGACGACTTTCGGCTCTTTCTCTCAACCTCCATTGTCGCCCGCTTTTTCCTTAGGTCGATTAAATTTGGGGAAGAAGCGTGAGTTATTTCCCAAGGTTTTGGCAATTGCTGCTACCGGGAAGTGCTAGTATTGCAAATGACGAAAAACCTAACCTAAAGGAAGTAGATCTGGTTTTGGAGAGAGAAAAAATGGGGAAGAGAAGGAGATAAATAGACAAAAATGGGAATTAGGAGGAGAGAGAGAAATAGGGTTCATCGGGAGGGAGTAGAGTAATGCGGGTGCGGGAAAATAAGGAGGGAAGGGGGTTTATTTCATTTTTGGGCTTTTTTAGGGCTGCGTTAGGCCCAAAAACCGCAGCCCTTAAATTAAGGGTTGCGGTTTTTGAATTAACCGCAGCCCTTTTATCACGAAGGACTGCGGTTTTATAGCTAACCGCAGCCCTTCACATTAAGGGCTGCGTTTTTCAATAAACCGCAGCCCTTGCCCCGCAGCCCTTGCTTTTTTTCCACTAGTGTTTCTCAAATCATCAACAAGTGGCTGGAGGTAGACATCTATGTCATTTCCAGGCTGTTTCGGCCCTGAAATAAGAATCGACAACATGATGTATTTGCGTTTCATGCACAACCAAGGAGGCAAGTTGTATATAACTAGAAGAACCGGCCATGTACTATGTTGAGAACTAAGAGTGCCAAATGGGTTCATCCCATCCGTGCATAGGCCAAGCCTCAAATTTCTGGCCTCGGCACCAAAGGGCTTATGCACCTGATCGATACCTTTCCACTCAGGAGAATCAGTCGGATGTTTGATAAAACCGTCCTTCTTCCTTCGTTCTGCATGCCACCTCGAGTTCTTAGCATCTTTTTTAATTGAAAACATGCGCTTGAATCGTGGTATAATCGGAAGATACCACATCACCTTTGCTGGAGGCCCTTTCTTATCACTAACCCCTGCGCGCCTGTAACGCGACTTCCCACATCGAGGACACTCATCCATATTTTCATATTCATTTCGATATAGCACACAATCGTTTGGACAAGCATGTATCCTTTGGTACTCTAAACCGAAGGGACACATCAGTTTCTTAACATAGTAGTTCGACTTCGGTAGTTCATGGTCGTCCGGCAACATATCACCAAAGGCTTGCAACAAGGAAGTGAAACAAGAGTCACTTATACCGGCTTTCGTCTTGATATTATAGAGTGTTATCACGGCCGTCAGCTTCGTGTACCTCGTACAATCGGGATACAACGGTTTCCGAGATGCCTCGTTCATGCACTCAAAAACACGAGGCCGTTTGCCAGCATAATCATCCACCCCCTCCATCATCTCCTCTATATAGTCCCCTTCATCATCATCATCCTCTACTTCATGATCCTCATATTCGTCCTCGATGTTCTTGTCATTCTCAATGACATCAAACTCACCTCCTTCACGCACATCGTTAACAATGGCATTCCCACCATCATATATACCCTCCTCACCGTGCCAAACCCATACATGGTAGTCTTGCCTAAACCCGTGACGAAAGATATGCTCCCTAAGCGACCCAATGCTACTAACCATGCCCACATTACAACAATCAACACAAGGACAATAAAACCCCTCGGTTCTCATTGCAGCCTGATGACTTAATGCAGCATCTATCACAAAATTCATAGACCCCATCCACGAATTCACACGTGTCGCGACTACCGTACATCCATGCACGATTCATTTCAATCAGACCTCTAATTAAACACAACCAACAAGTACCTCATGTCAATGACGAACTTCATTACATGATTAGAGTTTATGAACCATATATATTTAATGAAATTAGGCATGCTTTCCAAGGGTCCTTATCACTCCAACCTAACCCATCCTTAGATGTCTAATCTCACTAGTGAATGTATGCCTTCTTTTCGATTCTACGGAAAATCCGGCAGCATTTCCCTACAGTTCTCCAAGTACACGATGTAGATATATAGTTATTTATATCTACATATGTACCCAAAGAACAAAAGTAGGGAAACGACGAGCCAAGATTTTCCTCTAGAATCGAAATAAAGGCATACATTCACCACCTAAGTGAGATTAAACATCTAAGAACCAATCCCAAACGGGGACTATTCAAGACTTACTCCTACTGAGTAAGTCTCGAACGGGTATCTAGGCATATGATATGATGATGCATACATAGGTTTTTAAACAACAAAACATTTTACATCTAATCTCAATTCAACGAAAAATATATACATTTTTTCACGTATAAACCAATTTACTATATATGAAAGCAAGAAAGTTGAATATGAATGATAACATACCAATATCAAGGTTGTAAATAGGAAAATCGAACTCAACACTCCGTCACTATAGCTAGCTTCAATCAACAACAAAGTGAAAGTTAACATTAGTATAAATTAGTAAATCAAACAAAACAAAACAAAACAAAACAAAACTAAACTAAACTAAACCAAACCAAACTAAACTAAACAAAACTAAACTAAACTAAACAAAACTAATTAAGTACAACAACAACACAACAACCACTACAACAACCATTACAACAACCACAACAACAACAACCACAACAACAACAACCACAACAACAACAACCCCACCAAAGCCCTAGTTTTTTAACCTAAAAAGCACACTAACTACTTAAACTAAAATCAAATTAACTCAAATCAATCAACTTTGAACCACCCTTTAACTATTATACAACCTAATTTCACTAACAATTATTCATAAAACTACAATGAATTATAAACTTGAAGTTTCAAATATGAGATTAAAATAAAAGTTATGAACTTTTAGTTACCTAGGAAGAGGTGGAGGAGGAATGTAGTTGTTTAGGGTGGGGTAGAGGACGAATGTAGTTGTTTAGGAGGAGGAAGGTGGAGGTGCGCAAGCTAGGGCAGGTGGTGCGCAACCTAGGGCGCCCCGACTCGGGTGGAAATGAGTTAGACGAATGGTGGAAGCTTCGGGTGGCGCGGAATCGGGTGGTGGCGGCGGTTTGGTGGCGCGGAATCAGGTGGTGGCGGCGGAATCGGGTGGTGAAGGAGGAGGATTGAACTCGCCAAGGAGGAGAACCGAAAATGGGTGGGAGCTGAAATTGTGTGAATTAGCGAGAGAAAAAAACACGAGACTTTGGGCGGAAAAAAAAAACCCGAAAATCTGATGCGGTCTTGAGAACCGGATCGATTTGTAAAACCGCATCGGATTATAGAATCCGATCCTGGTTCTCTAAAAGACCGCATCAGATTCTTTGCCTAGACTTCCCTCCCATTTTTTCATTGATTTTCGGATGCGGTTTTCTAAAAACCGAATGCATTACTAAGTGTCGATAAGGTTTTTTCCACTAGTGCATATACATCTACCTTTTTTACCCATCACCAGATTACCTACCTACCCCCCAAGGTGAGTATAAACCTAACATTCATACCTGTACATGTGGGTAGAAACCTAAATTCACACCCACCCTAGCTACCACTCAATTGGATAACTACTATCCAACTATACCCGCTCACCACCTGCCTTAAATCCACCTGCCAAATGCTCTAAAAATAACAAAAAGAAAATGAAAACATATATTACCTACCTTTTAGGTCTTTGAGAATCGAGTTTACTATTTTTTATACGGATATCCATTTATATTACATCTTTGGCTTAAAAAAATAAGATTTTAGATAATAAGGTCGAACGGATGGATATGTGGCGGGTGGATGATGTGCAGGGCATGTAGATATGGGACGGGTGAGCTATCAGATCCACCACCTATTCACTACTCATAGCAAATATAACTTTTTAACATCTATACATGTCAACTACGCACCAAAATCATATTCTCAAACCCACTCAAACTACAACACGTGCAGTATGAAATCCACTAAATTATACCCACATGTCATTCCTACCTAAAATTATATACATAACACCTTAAGTCTTAACATTATATAAAATCCATTTGACCCCTTGATAGTAAAACAAAAAAAAAACAATAACTATAAAAAAAAGATGCGTTTGCACCAGCCGGGAATCGAACCCGGGTCTGTACCGTGGCAGGGTACTGTTCTACCACTAGACCACTGGTGCGTGACGATTGTTCAGATACTTTTATCATAATTATTTAAAAGCATGTTTCAACTCCGTTGCAATTAATGGTCATTACTCAACAAATTCCTAGAAACCTTGTTCGTAACTGTTTCCTGATTAAACTAGGTAGTTAGTTATGTAGTCATGCGTTTTTTGACATGTACAAGAGAGAACTCTGATTATTATTCACTTGGGAAGCATGTGATACTAGTAGACGTAGGTTAACTTTTTGATTCGTTTATAGTATAAGGAGGGGACATCCTGCCATCCTGGCACTAACGACACCATCTTGTACAAAATGTCAAAAACTTGTACAGATAATTGCATTATACTGGATAACCAACACAAACCATCATCACTATTCACTCCCATTGCTTAGTATGATAACCGTCATCAAATTAATTCCCTCATCCATTGAACAAAGTAACATTGTTCGTCACCGATTACACAAGAATCCGTAAATGCTACCTTCAATGAACTGTGACATTCATGTATATAATTCTATGCTGAACAGATGAAGCACGTATGGAAACAGAAACCCCAATCCTCGTATCATCCAAAACTCTTCTCAACAAGCTCGGACAGGCGCTAACCTATTCTTCCCTTTGCACTTACATGGAATGTCTAAGGACCCTGTAAATAGATACTGCACCATATAAATATTAACAATTTTTTGCAAGGGTGAGAAAATCTAAACTCTTTGCACATGTATGCAAGAGCAGGGCTCACAGCTCATAAATATCTACATGCTCACTAAGTGGGAGAACCCATAATGGCTAAAAGTACTTCAAAGCTAAGCACTTGGGAAATATAATCAAACAGACTAAATAAAATTCAGAGTTACATCAAGAAAGAGATTGAAATTCCACCCAAACAAACAGAAAGAAAACTTGATCAAGATTGCTTTCAATTCTACATATCCTCTCTCTCCTCCTAGCCAGCATGAGAAACTAATGATGCTTTTATACGGTAAGGTTCCACAATAAACTTACTGCTTCACCCATTACGGCAACCTCAGAGGATTTAGATGTGAAACATAAAAGAATAGAATATGTCCAAAGACATAAATACCTCAGACTTCAGAGGATTTAGATGTGAGAGAACATCAAGGAGAAGATATGTACACGGATATACCATTGAATAATGATAATAACTATATTCAATAAGATACACAAAGATTTACCTGATGAGGTAGTAGAATAATATAAAAAATGTCACAAGGAAACCTACAAGCTTGCACATCCCACGTCCTGACTTCCTTTCAAACACCTAAGATGTGATATTTGCGACATACGAGTTAACAGCACAGCAAAATGTGATGCAAGATTATAGAGGTATCTTAACATGCAATTAATAATCTTACCATCTTGAAGCGGTTAAGCGTCCCTGACAATATACCTCTTGATGCATCCATTTCATTACCCTGGCAGTGGAATATAAATTCTTCCGATTGAAAAAAAAAAGCCTATATAGTTCATTCAAAATTAGCATATGGAAACACCACACTTGCATACCACTCGATCCAGGAAACGGTTATGGCTACGAACTTCATCATGTATATCACCAGACAACTGACAAAAGAATGAACAGAAATATCAGAAAGATGTACAGAAAATTCCCTCCCGAATGATTGTCCTCTTTTCGTTGGAGTATGAATTAGATTTATTCTTCTGGTGTAAATTATCTGTCGATGCATTTAAGGTACAGCTTCACCATTTATATATTTTTATTCTTTGCAAGGGGGGGAAGGGGTCCAACAGGGCAAAGTATGCTAAATTGATAGAAATGTCCAATGCTAACAGCACAACAAGACAGAATATCATCAAACAAAAGTACCAAACTCTCCCATCAATCACCCATGTCAAACAATGAGCAAGCGCATAAGCAACCCTATTACCCTCTCTACAAACAAAATTCCAAGACATAATCTAACAACCTACTAACATGAAAATTATTATCTAAAATAAGGGGAAACTACTACATCCTCTATACTTTTATAGTGGTCCCTTTACACTTTTCTTAATCTTAGTAAGATAAAGAAGGGTAAACATTGTAATTTATAGGGAGAATCTTTTTATCTAGTTATGATCACTGAGAAAGTCCAAACTTCTATATTGCTAACAAAAGTACCATCAGATCATGTCAACAGATCCAAAAGACATAGCATAATCATATACACTAAATAGGACTTTTCTCAAAAATGAAATTCCAGTCTCATTAATGCTTTGTTCTTTTCACCTTAGAATAAAATTCAAGAAATAAGTTAGCCAAGTTCAAAAGAACTAGGGTCCAAGTTCCATTCAGAGCTACCATAAGTTCAGAACTTCAGATGAATTTAAACAAGTAAAATTAAATGAATTTCAGGTGAAAAGAACACACCTTAATGTCATATACAATTGATAAAGTGCCAAGACATGCTGCTAGGCATAAAGGTACACGCTCGGTCATTAATAAACACATTTTAATTCCTTATATATATATAGTATAAGATATTGTTGGTGTACCAGAGTCATAAATTCATCTTCCATCGGATGAACCAATAAATCTGGAAAACCACTTCAGGTACGAAAGAAAGGGGGGTTCTTGGGGTAATGAGATGAATAATTAAATTAAGTGCTCGGAAGGTGGACCAATAAAAATACGTTTCTTCAGTGGTTCATGATAAAAATGAAGAGGCTTGTAACAAAAATTTAATGCATTGGAGGTGGCCCAAACACAAGAAGCATGAAATAGAAAACAAAGAATCGGGCAAAGTTTGACGCAGGCAAAAGACCAACATTGTCGAGTTCAATTCTACAAACACCAAAACTGCACTAAATACCTACTTTACCATTCCCATAATAATAATAAAAAATTGATATGCTCCATATTGTCCTTCGGACTCTTTCAAGTTTGTTGAAAATGTAATTTTTCCGCTACATGTTAAAGACCATTCAGATCTTAAATCTGCAAATTGAAAAACTGACAACATTGTGAAGTTGAAGCATTGGATCTCAACTAGATAATTCAACGGAAAGGATAGTGAAGAGTTCGGATTATGAAGATTTAAAAAAAAAAGTCAGGGGAGGCCAAAAAGAATGATATAGTTTGACAAAATGATTTAAATAAAATAGGTTCCTGAGAGCATAGCCCTTTACAGAAGGGAATGAAGCACAGCTATCTATGTGGATAACCACCACACCAAAAAACTAGAATCATGCAACCGGCCCCGTCCTATTGGGATTAAGGCTTTGGCATTGCTTTTGCTCTTGTTGATTGTGAACCAAATGAACAAGGAGGTTATGAGGAAAGGAAAGGAGATATGCATGATAAATAAATACCCTAAAACCTAACTCTCTAGTAAGCAAGAACGTTTTTGCGTCATCTCTATTGACATGTAATGGTGTAAATCGATGAACACCCTCGGATCGAGCCCAACCGAAATTCCTTAGCATTCGATTATTTTAATAAAAGAATTCAATTAAAACAAATATTAACAACTATTTAATAAATGAGCTTAATCATTAAATAAAAATGATGCTCATTCAACTACATTCATAAATTGTTCATTAACGTTTGTGAAACAATTATCTATAAATGTTCACAAACAAAATGGAAAGCTAAGTGCTCGTTCGTTATCATTTTCTGTTTCAAGTTTTCAGTTTTATTGAAAACCAAAAACAAAAATATGGAAACCAAAAAAAGTAGTTTCCAGTTTTCTGTTGTCGATTTTCAAAATTGACATGTTTAGTATAAATATGACTAATTTTAAGTTTATTATACCCCTTATATCATGACTTTTATATTCATAAAACCAAAAACTGGAAACTTACAATGACGCCGAACGAGCCCTAATTTAATTTCAATATAAGAGATTGTTTAAAGTTCATTTGTTTGTTCATTTCCAATGTTCAATGTGTTTTAATTCAAGTTTGTTCTTGAACTCAAACTTTATTTTTTATTCAAAATTTTAATTTAAAGTTAATATAATCTACCATAAACTTATAACTTGCCTTTATAAAATCCAACGAGATGTAAAATAATTAAAGCTCTTTCTGAGCTTGATAGTTTAAAAAAAATGTTTATGAGCTTAACTCGACTAATAAATGAAACGAGCTTGAACATAGTAATTGTCAACGAGCCGATATACCAATGAATGTATGTTGCATTCGACTAATTTAGTTGACCTTAAACATGATATTAGGTGACCTCGAACATGAACAAGGTTGATACTTAGGTTGACTCGTTTACGCCCCTAATGACATGAAAATGGAAAGCTTCTGCTAAACAATCAACCTCCAGTCTTGTTTCCTAGAGTTTCTCACACTTCATAGGTCATAAGGATATCATCATCCCAAAAACCATCTTCTACAAACCTCTCCTAATAATATACTTCGAATGGGCTCACCATCAAATTACATAATACTTCTCCCTTCTCACTGAAGTCGGGAGCAAGCTGTACATATGAAATAGTGCATGGTATATATAGTTTAATTATGAAACTTAGTCCACTCTCTAGTTAAACAAAGTAAATATATATCCCTACTACAATATACAACTATAATTGCTCATCCATTTCACTGATCTTGCTAAAGAAAAGTTTGCTTTCCCAGAGTCTTAGCAACAAGGCTCTAGAGAATAGAGATAATAAGGCATTACACCTCTCCTTGGTTAGTCTATTTTCCAGTACTCTATCTCTCTCTCTCTCTCCATGGTAGTTTATCCAGATCGATAAAATTTTGCAATGCCGAAGAGAGTGCACATTGATGAGAGAAATGATAAGAGAATATCAGAGAGAAAAAAGAAAGAAGATTAGAGGGAAGAAGATAGATCATAAAATATATTAGCAGCAATCGAAAAAGCTTACAAAACCCTAAGCATTTCAGTGGCTTAGCTAACTCCCAAAAGAAATCAAGAATTAACACTTTTCTGGGTGATTTCACTATTAATCTTTCTCCATTATGTATATTATTCCTCATTCATTACAACTTCTTATTGTAGTAACTTACTTGTTTACTGGATACCCTGCTACCCTTTACTCCCCAAGGCATCCAACTGATTCCAAACAGAATTATGTCGAATTTCCACCTTGCTCTTTCCCTTACGCCTAGCATAGGTGAAGTGGATGCAAAGCTTGCATTGGACTTGTTGATCCGTTAAAGGTGCTGGCAGCCCACAAATTCACCTTGTCCTCAAGGTCAAAATCTGGAAATTGCTGCTGCAGTATGAAACATTCTTCCCAAGTGGCCTCCTAGTCTGGTAAGCCAGCTCATATGAACATGAGTCATGACCTCGCCCTTTGTCGGCATTCCCAGCAGCAGCCTGTCGTTTCTCCAGCAAGGTCTCTGCTATTATAATTTCCACAAAGGCAGTAGCTGTCCTAGTTCCGGTGTATATCTGCATGGGAGGGGGGATTCAAGTTTTCATGCAAGGCTCTGCACCACTGAAAATATAGACCATAAAAACAGGCTGCCAACTTCTCAAAGGGTCTCGTCGGAGAATTGTTGTTGGTATGGTTGTGTTTTAATGGTAAACCATATGTCCTTCCTCAAAAATCTCTTCCCTTCTCTTAAAGTCAGCTGCTTCTGAAATCTTCTGCTGAGCCCTCAGCAAATTCATAGTGAGCTCATCTAAAATGGCATCCCTTGCTTGGAGGTTCTCCCTGAGGGAGTTTAGGATGGTTTACCCTTTCCCCCCAACACTTATCCAGGACGATCTTCACATATAAGGCGTTGAAATGAGTTACTTGAGTGGAGACTGGAGAGGAGAAGAGAGGCATTGCACCAAACTGCCCACGCCAATCACCTCAACCAATTGCAAGGTTGTCCATTCACAAAACAACAATGTGAGAGCTTTGATTTTATTAAATAGAGGTCGGCTGCAAGAGTCAAGATTTTATCACCAATGGTTATTTACAAGGATCCTCTACCTCCATTATCCTCTATATCAAGTGCTAAATGCTCTTACATAATTATTTCATATCGTTTCAATGCCCTCCATCCAAGTCATCTTCGGTCTTCCCCAACTTCTTCCAGAATCTCCGATAACCCAACCTTCCACTACCCTAGCAGTGTATCTCCTAGACGACGTCTCATATAACCCAAATCACAAAGGTTCTCTCTTATCTTAATCTTAATATCTGCAACTCCAACCATCATTTGAATATACTCGTTCTAAATTCTATCTACTAGAGATCAATTAAGAATTTCCCAGATTCACGCAAGACTTACTAGTACTAAAATTACACTTCATGTACTCCGTTAGCCTAAACCTCAATGTTCTAATGTTCGTCTCCATAATCCAACTTAGCATTAACTCCATCCCTAGTGTCATCCACCAATAAAATATCATTCATAAACAATATACACCACGGTATCTCATCCTTGATAGGTGGTGTTATTTCATCTTTCACAGCAGCGAAAAGGATAAGGTTAAATAGCGAAATATCTTGTTACCTATCCACATGTTCTGACAATTGTATAATATAATAAAACACCTTAGGTGAATCTTGAGACATTCAAGGATAGTCTCGGCGCGCCTATCACTTGGTATGTTATGCTCCTATAAAGTGTTCTGTCATGGAGTCTAAAGAGCTCCATCTAAAATATTCTAAAGAAGATTTTGTATTGGTCAATTACAGATTACCTCCAAAACCCATGCACAAGCGCTACCTCCTTATTAAAATTGCAGCGACTAAGAAGACACTAAACACGTGTCTTAAACCAGTGAAATCGGTATAAGACAGTCCACCATCACCAACACCGTATCTATTGCTTGAGACTTAGATGAAATTCACCTAGATAATGGGCAAAGGCTGCAATAACCCGATGGGATAGAGGATTAATGACTTTTGTTGCTGAGATATTGCATAAACGTAACATAGTAAGCCACTTCCTTCCTCATCCCAAGCCAATACCATTCACAACAGAGTCATGGTATTCCTTGCTACAAGGCCTGAGTTACCCTGGATCGTGATCATGCATTCATGCCTTTATGAAGGAGCTTTTCCCTACCATCAAGAACCCATGGTGCAACTTGTACAGATATTCATGAATTAGACACCAATATTAACACTAATATAAATACCCTTTATGTGATCCCCTAAAGTTTTGTTACCTGAAAGTTCGAGTATATTAATTTCCAACTTACAAGTACTCTTATTTGGCTACCTACTAGATCGAATAATTGGGAATTTAATATTCTATTATAGCATCATCCAACATTAACACATTGTTATTTGTGACATGAAATCTTGTGAATGGCATAAGGCTGACTTTGAATGCACATATCTCTCAATCTATAAATGGTTTTGATGTGATTCAAATTGGAGGTGAAAGCTTGTTCCAAGAGCTTTCCAACGATAGGTCATATGCCCAATTCCGCTGAGAAACGAGAAAGTTATGGCTGTTCTACGAAACGCTGTCGAACTGGAATTTCGCCCGACCCGGTCGGGCGGGATTCCGCCCGATCAGGCGCCCTAGCGAATCACGACCGGAAATGTCAGCCAGTTTAATTTTAACGACCGCCCGATCGGGCGGATATCGTCCGACCCGATCGGCGGCTGGGTTTTGACGCGGTTTTGTGATTTTCCGAATTTGATTCTTTTTAGGGTTTTATATGGAGTATTTTCTAGGGTTTTTTGTACGGGGTTCCTTATGTTATAAAGAGGACCTCTTAGTGCTCATTATTATACACACAACTCATGAAACACTTTTAGCCTCTAAAATTTAGGACTCCTTGTCTTATTCTCTCTGTTTTTCTCCATTATAGTGAAGAAGCTCGAATCCCCCATCTATGGATGTAGGTCTATTTTGACTGAACCACGTAAATCCTTGTGTTCTTTTGTTTCTCTTCTTTATTGTTTTTCTCATCCTTATTATTTCATTGATTTTCTTCCGCATTAATCAAACTACAACACCCCGTTTCCTAACAAACTAGTATCAGAGCTTAGAGCTTGGTTGTTTAAGATCTTAGGTGTTTATAGAACGAGTTTGATTCAATTATGTCAATGAAATTCAATATTGAGAAATTTGATAGGCAAGTAAATTTTGGCCTATGGCAATTGAAGATGAAAGCCATCTTAGTTCAAAGTGGCTGTCACAAGGCTCTTGAAGGTGCATCCAAAAAGCCTTCGGGTATGACGGATGATCAATGGGAGGAGATTGATTTGAAGCCAACGGCCTGGCGATTCATTTAAGTCTATCTAATGAAGTTTTGAGAGAGGTTACCAAGGAGACAACTGTTGCGGGTTTGTGGCTGAAGTTGGAGTCACTTTATATGACAAAGAGCGTGACCAACCGTCTACTACTCAAATCTAGACTTCATGATCTCAGTCTAGAAGAAGGTAAACCGCTTGAGTCTCATTTAGATGAATTCTTCTCTATTATTATGGATTTGCAAAACATCGATGTTGAGATCGATGATGAAGATATGGCTATTAGGTTGTTGTGTTCTTTACCGCCTTCGTATAAGCATTTTCGAGATACTTTATTGTATGGTAGAGATGATTTGAGTTTGTAGGATGTTAAGGATGCCTTAACTCAAAGAGATTTAATTGACAATAAGTTGGTTAATAATATGCTCAAACTAATGCTTTGGTTGCTCATGGTGGAAAGAATTTTGGTAAAAATAAAATCTGTAGCTATTGTCATGTGAAAGGTCATATCAAAGCTGAGTGTTGGAAATTAAAGAAGAAGAATGGGGAAAAGTCCAATGAGGACCAATCCGCAAATATTGTCAACGATGGCTTTGATGATGATGTTACACTTTAGGGTTACAGATTTGGGGCTGCGGTTTCTACGATCTCTTTATGATTGGTGCCCTTTTGAGATCTCTTGGTGAAACGAGAAACCGTGTGGATTTTGCTATGGAGTCTATGATAGATTGTTTTTGAGTTTTTGTAATAAAGTAAAAATCTTGGTTATGCATTAGATTTTATTCTAGTTATGCTATTTCTTATCTCAAATTTGGTATTTTTGTGTTTTGTTAAGTACAATTGCAATTTAGAAGTTATTGATGTCAATTGGTTTTCTAGAATTGCTTAAGTTTGTTGTTGAGATGAAGAAGTGTTTGAAGAGAGTTTGGTCAATTTGAGTAAACATGTTTGCCGTTGGTGACTTTATACTCTCAATCTAGGCCATGTGATGGTTTCGTATACGGAGTTTTGTGTTTGAAGACACATCGGTACACAATTATAGAAGATGTCTGTTTTCTGGATTGCCTAAAGTGAGCAGGCTTATGGAATTTTGTTTAAGGTGGAGGTTTTATGGTTTTTTGGGTGAGCATCACTTTTGGTTAAAGGTGAAGGTATCTTGATTGATTAGATTCAAGTCAAGGTGGAGATTGTTATTTGTGACTTGAAATCTTGTGAATGGCATAAGGCTAACTTTGAATGCACATATCTCTCAATCTATAAATGGTTTTGATGTGATTCAAATTGGAGGTGAAAGCTTGTTCCAAGAGCTTTCCAACGATAGGTCATATGCCCAATTCCGCTGAGAAACGAGAAAGTTATGGCTGTTCTACGAAACGCTGTCGAAATGGAATTTCACCAGGTCGGGCGGATTCCGCCCGATCGGGCGCCCTAGCGAATCACGACCGGAAACGTCAGCCAGTTTAATTTTAATGACCGCCCGATCGGGCGGATGTCGCCCGACCCGATCGGGCGGCTGGGTTTTGACGCGGTTTTGCGATTTTCCGAATTTGATTCTTTTTAGGGTTTTATATGGAGTATTTTCTAGGGTTTTTTGTACGGGGTTCCTTATGTTATAAATAGGACCTCTTAGTGCTCATTATTATACACACAACTCATGAAACACTTTTAGTCTCTAGAATTTAGGACTCCTTGTATTATTCTCTCTGTTTTTCTCCATCATAGTGAAGAAGCTCGAATCCCCCATCTGTGGATGTAGGTCTATTTTGACTGAACCACGTAAATCTTTGTGTTCTTTTGTTTCTCTTCTTTATTGTTTTTCTCATCCTTATTATTTCATTGATTTTGTTCCGCATTAATCAAACTACAACACCCCGTTTCCTAACACACATGATGGCAATTTGATCATCAACAGAAACCTGCTATTTGTTAAAAGGAAGAAGAAAAGGACTATCAAGTCAGTCATCAAGTTACCTGAAATTTTCAAAGTGATTCCATATTCGTTTTTGATACTCAAAGTTACCGATCAAGCATCGGTTAAGGACTTTCAGGTACCCTATTTTTCGCATTGAATTTCAAAGTTTTTAGATTTCGGATGGCCTTACAAAGCCCTAGCTGCTTGCCTTCACCCACACTGTCATGGATCTCTTGGATGAAAGAGTCCTCCACAATGTTATCTTGTAATTGTTTCCAATCTATTCCGCAAATTGAGTTCAGTGCCCCCAATTCCACATATTAGGATATACATTGTTTTCCATGAAAGAACGTCCTCTACTTTATTGGAAGCGCAAGGAACATATTGAATTTCAACCTCATAACCCCATCAACTTGCTCACACTTTTGATAATTCGAGCTCACCTCTCTTTGTTCCATGAGGAACCTTAGACTCTTTTGATCAATTCATAGTTTGAATTTCTTACCTATCAAATAGTAGTTTCATTTTTTAGTCGCAAGCACGATGGCTTCATATATGTACTTAAGCCTAGTTGCACAGCCAAAGGTGTGATGGTAAAAAGCTATTAACTGTTAATCTTGCGACAAAACAGCTCTCAACCAATAATCATAACCATAAGCAAGCTCATAATTTGTAATTATATATTAAGATAAATACATCTTACATTCTAAAGATTGTCTTACACATTAGTCAAAAATCAAAGCATTGCAACTAAAAGACACAATGGTATTATATATTAGGAGCAATTGAAAGCTTACTGAATAGTGAACACTAAGCATTTGAGTGGCTCAGCACACTCCCAAAAGAAAACAAGAGTTCACACTGTTTAAGATGATTCCACTATTCCTTCGCCTCCGTTAGGACATGCTTGGATTGGAGGTAATGAATCAGGGAAGTAATAAAAGTCAAAGCACCTTAATAAAAAAAATTAAGGTAAGTTAAGGTGATTTCAAGGGGGATGATATAGTGGTGTTGTGATGAGAAGAGAGGGAGAAAATAAGCTATTACCCCCTAAATGAGGGTAATAATTGTCGTAGGGGGTGGTGGGTAACTATTAAGTATTAACCCCACGATGAGGGTAACAGTTCCCCCCCCCCCTTCCTTCCTTATTCTTCTTAGCTTATCCTCTTTGCCACCACTTCATCCCCTTTATCATCACTTCTAGCCACCTCAATTTTCCTTAGTTTGACTTTTATTACCCCCTTAGTGCATTACCCTCAATCCAAGCATGCCCTTCTTAATAATACTCCTCGCTTCTTACAATTCTTACTTAGTATCACTTACTAGTAAACTAAATTCCCTTTGCTACCATATGCTCAATCTCCAAGGCATTCAACTAAATCTTGACATAATTAAGTGGAATTTCCCACCTTGACTTTTTGCTTACTCCTAGCATAGGTGAAATATATATAAATGTTTGGTTTGGACTTGCTCATCCATAACAATGATTAAGCAACCATATATATTAGAGTGGGAAAAAAACAATTCATCTTTCAGTAAAAGTAAGGTAGGTTCAAAATTGTGGTCACTTTATGATATTATGAATGCCTTTGTGATCATTATCGGTAAATATGCACCACCAAACGCAAATATGGAAGAGAACAGATTTGTTGAGAGTTAGTTTTCACAAACCATATAATGATTTTTAATACTCCCTTAGTTCCATAAAAGTTTACCCACTTTTCTTTTTTGTCTATCGCAACAAGGTTAAGCACTATCTAATCAAGGTAAGGGCCAATCCACGTTACACATGGTCTTTTATTTGTCATGGAAACGGTCTCTTATGACGGTTCATGTTAGCCAACCCCAAATCTTTTTGGGATTAATGTTGTATCCACATTATACATGATCCCCCTGATTTTCTCTCATATATTAGAAAGTACTCCACTACCTTTCCCCTATCTTGCACAGATACTCTAATCTCTCTCTCCTATATTGAACATATACTCTAATCTTTCTCTCCTACATAAGATAATAAGTTAATAACCCATTATATGTCTCTTACATTAAAATAATGGTCCACTTTTCTCTTTCCCACATTATAATAGTACACAACTATCACCTATCACCTATCACTTTCATCATCTTAATTAAATAACACATACAATGTCCTACCAATCTTTCCCCTAAAATTGTGTCCCAAAGAGGTAGTATTTCTTATAATTCATCTTGTTCAAGTCTTTTTATTGTTTTTCAACAGCATAATCTTTTCATACCCAGATAAATAATCCAAATTTAATGTTTGCAGTCAAATCTCATCCACAAAAAGACCTATTTGGCTACTTCCCCCGGGTCTTAAACAGTTGTTCTGGTTGCTTTGTCAAGTGACCGTATCTTGTACTAACACAGAGTCACACTTACATACATATGCATAGTGTTACATGACTTAAAGACTACCATACCCATTCCACAAAAGATCCCATTTCTCCATTCCGATTCACCAAATTGAAACAGATCGCAAACCATGTAACATAGCTCATATAGTTGATGTCAAAAGAAAGGATCCATACCTGCTTCAGAAAGAAGACCCGGTCTTTTAGGCTATCAAGAGCTTCATCATTTTCATGTTCAGTAATGTCACTTGAGTATGATGAGGAGGCTCCAAGGCCACCCTCTTCAATGCTATTGCATCCATCGATAAGACCAGCTTTAGAAGCACGAGTCTCCCTGAATACAAAGAGATGCACCACAACTTAGCCAATAAGGCCTTTCCAACATTACGAACAAACATGCTTTCCTAACACATGCATTACAGCTGCAGCAGACCCATGTTTACAGGTGATCAATTACAATAAAGCTTTACTAGTATTAAATGTATCCATACAGGTGATCAATTACGGCAGAAATAATCCTTCCCAAACCCCAACATCATTATCGCCCACAGATGTTAGGTTAATGTATTAAATGATGCATACTCATTAGACCTGGTTATTGGGCAGGTTGGTTCGGGTTGTTAGCGGGACACCTCAAACTGTTGGCATGTCGGGCAGGGTCAGGGCTAAATGGGTTAGGGTCGAGTCCAAGAAAAAGAAGGTTGCTAACAGTCCACCTCAAAAGGGTATCTTGACACGGAATAACATGTGAGCAACTTACAATCACAAGTCTTAGTACAACAACAGCAGAATTTGACAATCTATGAATTTCACCTATAAAACAACTTTCACCAAGAAACCTATGTTCTTTCACAGGATACTCATTTAAAGCATAAATTATAAACATGCAAATATCAAACCATAAAAAGATAATAACAACCCAGAAGAACCCATCATAATTCATCAACATGGTAAGTTACAAGTAGCACTCATATAGTCATATGAGACTGCCCCTTTCATATCACTTTGCAACTTACATTTGCAGAGACACATCTATAATACACAAAAAGGAGTAAAGTTAGCTTGTGCTATTTGAGTAATAAGCTCTAGTTGCTACAATGCCATAAAGTGCCCCAGTACGATGTAAACCGTCAGAAAACAGAAAGCTGGTCCTATTACTACACACACTTCCACCTCCTTTGCATAATTCCCAACCAAATTATACAACATGTTCAAATTGCTATAGCAAAAATGATGGAGTTAATCTAAATTGGAACCGCCTCTTAAACCTCCCGTAGCATTTCCAAAGAAAGATCTCACGTTCCCCATTTTCGTCGCCATTCATTCCCCTTTTTAATTACTTCATATTTACGATTCTACGAACAAAATCAACAACACATTGAAATTACTGCTGAATTTCAAACAATTCGATAATCACAAATTCAAACAAAGAGAAAGAGTAAAAACCTGCTTCAAACATAAACATAAAAAGGACCACTATACAGCTCAAGAGCACCATAAGATCACCATTGGAATTGATTATAAGCCTTATATAGATAATAATTGGAAACTTTCGCAGTACTAAATCTCGAAAAGGTATTCAGAAGAGTAAACTAGGTCGCCAAAATTCGTAAAATAAGATTAAAATTATAAGAACTACCAAATTCTATACAAATGAATCTAAAACCTAAATCTGAAGGAAACGAATTTTACGGGAAATGAAGGAAGATTCAACGACTTTTACCTCCTATAACTCATTATTGCCAAAATTGATTCAACTTTTGTGAGTCTTTTTCAACTATTACCACCGATAACGATCACAGAGTTAACGAGTCGGAGAATCATCAAGTTTGACGGTTGACATCCGATATGAAATCTCTATTATGGACGTGGGGACAGTACACCCTCTTCTACTATTACTCCCTCCGTTTTTTTATTGCTACATTGTATTTTGCGCAAGATTTTAGACAATGTGAATTTCAAACTCCATTTTTTTAATTGTATATTATGTTTTGCACAAGATTTTACACAATGTCAATTTCAAATTTTTTTGTAAAGTACTTTTTGAGTCTTTTAATATTAAATAAGGCGGAATAACGTAAAAAAAATATTATTATTTTTTGATGGGCCGTGTACTCCAAATAAAGAAAATTTATATAAGGTAACAATAAAAAGAAACAATCATTTAAGGAAAATGTAGCAATTAAAAAGACTGAGAGAGTATGTCCCCAACCCCAACTAAAAAACAACTATAACTTCTCCAATTTTTTAGTTTTTTTAATAAAATAAAAATTAATATAGTAAACTAAGGAACTGCAATTACAACTTCTCTAACTTTTTTTTTCAAAAAAAAATATATATATATATAAATATTGAAAGTTTTTTATTTGATTTCCCACGCATCGCGCGCATATTAAATTAGTGTCTCAAACTGAAAGGCCAAATGCGAAATTGATATTTAATATTTATTGATTTAGCTTTTGATGTAGTTTTTAGGTTTTGAAAATTTATTTTAGTGTTCGATAAAGTAACTTTGGGAGGGAGCTTATAGATAATTTTTAATTTTTGAGTAGCTTTTGTCAAAAACTATCATTTTACACATTAAAATTTTGTCAATAGCTATTATTACCGTACACTTATTAATGACTAAAAAAACTTACGAATTCTGAAATAAACCAATGGAAAAACTGGTTAAAATTGAAAAGTAATTATCAATATGATTTACCTCAAATAACAGTGGCGGAGGGAGTGTTGGTCCTGGTTAGTCACAAGACCAACCATTATCTGGAAAAAAAAATTCTACCCTTAACCCCTCAGTTTCTCTCTCTCTCTCCCTCGCCACAACGCTCAAAGATTAGCTTCTGCTTCCATTAATGGCTACCTTTCTATCTTCGATTCTCCTTGATCCTGCTTCTTCTTCTTCCTTCTCTCCTTCTTTTCATGTATGGTCCTTTTTTTTTTGCAATTAATTGTATCTATTTTATTTTTGGGTAAAAATTCATTTTGTATGAAACATTATATTATATGAAAGATTATATTTTTAATTGATGTTTATTGTTTCTTTCTAATGTTTATTTAGAATTTGGAGTCATTTAAATGTTGATTGATTTGGGAATTAAGTTGGAGAGGATGGAATTATTTTTTGAGCTTACTACTTCACGCAAGACTCTTCCTTGGAGTGGAGGGAATTACTTCACATCGGAACAGTTATTTCTATCAATGAGCTTTACAGAAAATATTTGTCAGATGAGCATCCTTTCCAGTTTAGTCATACTTGTCAATTAATTTGCTTTTGTCCATAAACGCAAAACTCTTCCTTGGAGTATAGTGATCCTGGATATCTCATACTATAATGTAAAATTAGGTTGGTATAACTTAGACACATTGGGTATTGGAGTGGCATAATTTGTGTCACATTTGTCTAGCTTAGTCCGATTATTTTATCTTGTTTAGTGGATTTAAAATTATTTTCAGCATAAATATGCTTTTTATTTTTTGGTGAAATTAGATGCAAACCATGGGTGTTGAAGTTTATTGATCTTGGAGGTGATATGAGGCGAGATGTTTGGCATGTGTTAATAAGTAAAGTTATTGCTTTTCACAAGTTTGTAATTTGTAATTACGGGCTAGAAAAACATTTATAATACAGAAGAAGAGAGTTGTAGACTTGTAGAGTTGTGGTTGTAGTTGTAATCTATCAAAGCGGATATGGGAATTAAGTTGGAGTGGAGGGTAAAATAAGACCGTATTTAGTTATTATGCTAGTATGTGGTTGTTTACAGTTTAGCTGGTTTAGATTGATTGTATGTGGAGTTGTGGAAGATGTGGTTATTTAGTTGTTATGGACTTATGGTAGTTAAAATTTGTAAATTGGAGAGACTTGGTTTAAAGAGCAACTAGCTAGTCATTAGTCATTGGTTGTATTGCGGATTTACGGTAGTGTGACCAACCATTTGCAAATCTCTAGATCCGCCACTGCTTATACTTTAGACAACTAGTTTCACAGTTTTAACTAACAGCTACCTCCACAGCTAAAAGCTCGCAGCTCAAAGCTAAAAGCTAAAAAGTTTACAACTAACAGTAGCTACATTTGTCGCACATGTATATATTCATATATCAGTAACATTTAAATTTTGAAGAAATGTATACAATGCTTATATAAAGATTTAAAGAATGATAAAGTCAAAGTTATATCCAAACAACATCTATAATAAAAGTCAAAACCAACAAATAATAAAATTCATATTATATTAGTCTAATTTTAGAAATTTAATATGTTGCGCATTATCTTGTCTATTAAAAGGTTACTACTTATTATGACTGTCACTTAATTAAAGAAATTGGGGAAAATAATACAAATGGTCACTATTATGTGCCAAATAATATGCTGTTATTTTTTTGAACAATACAAACTTTGATACTCATTGTGCCAGATAAAATATGGGCTTGCTAACGGCAGAATATTCCAAATATATCGTGCTAGAAAAGTAGGAATCTTTTTTTTTACATCGCGAAAATTTACATTAATTAAAATGCGAAATTACAACCTAAGGCTATTACAACCAAACATGAAACATGATCTTTCGAGATAGATTGATGTCTTCCATCTTGGTTTTTTTTAGGGGAAAGATGTATTCCATCTTGTTGAATCCTTTGTTCACAAGTTGATAAATTCCAAGGTCCTTTAGCATAAATTTCTTCCTGGGATTCTACTGATTCAAATACCAAAGAAGCCACATCATTTGGTGGCTTCTAACCCTGCTTCGAGGGTACCCTAGAGTTTTGCCCCGCAAGGCGAATATTCAAAATGCTTGGAGGTCGAAACTTACCCCAAAGTAAATTGGAGGGACTCCTACAAGATGCATTTTTGATGTGTGATGATTTCGGAAATCATCACATGAAATTAGGCCGAATTATCACGATTGAATTCGCCTATTCATGGGATCTGAAAATCCAATCCTGCAATTCCGAAACCAGAAGATTGAGCCACAACATACATAAATCATATCCTAGAAAGGGAATTGTCTATCATCTTATTACCCAACATTCGGACTCTTAAAGCTGCTTGAACCAAACAATGCCAGACTCTAGGAGCATCTTATTTATAGATTGGATTTCCTAGATCATTCCTTGTCATCGGAAACCAAGATCCTTCTATTGCCCACCTAGTACTACTAAGCACCACCATAGCACGCCCATAAACAATATGGCAAAGATAATTGAATCTAGATACGACTAAACTAAGACTGAAACAGAAACCATCACCAAACCAAACTATAGAACTAACCATAATAACCAAAAGTAACCCTCGGTTGCGGAGCTTCACGAGACAAACTGCACCCGCGTTTCTCAACCGAACCAGCCACGCCTCCAAAAATCGAACAGGGACGGCACTCAGGCGATTAGGCTCACAGCCGAACCAACTAACCAAAATCGTAAAACAACACCAACAAAACATCGAACAGGGAACGGGGAAGACGCGCGAAAAACGGGGAACGACGAAACACTAGGGGAATGGGGAGACGCACGAAAACAACAAGACACGAGGGGAAGAGGGAAGACCCAGCGACCAAACAGGGAAACAGGGGTACAAGGCCTGGGGGACGACCAAAACCGAGGGGAAGGGGAGGGTAGACGCACTAAATAGACGAAATCCTAGGGGAGGGGGAAGGGAGACGCACAACCATCGGGGGAAGGGGAGGGGAAGAACTCAAAACGACTAATGACACTAGTTACAAATCAGGAGATAGGCTGGCCGGCGACTAATAGAGCGACCGGCCACCAGTAGGGATGACAACGTGTCGGACTTGGACCGGATTATGCATAATCCGACTCCGACCTTACAAGAAGTCGGATTTTAAATCCGAGTCCGACTCCGATCCGACCTAAAATCTGAACACCCGACTCCGAATCCTATCCAACTTAAAATCCGAACATCCGACTCCGAACCCGACCCGACTTATTTTTTCGCCCATTTTTTATAATAGAAAAGTCTTCTATAATACAATTATCTAATCATTACAATTTTTTCTAATAATCATATGAAAATCTTATATAGTACAAATAATCTAAATATTACTATTATATAATACAAATAATCTTCAATGGGAAAATCTTATATAATACAATTGGCTGAAAGTCGATGTCAGGTTATACATAAATAATACTAAATACATTAACATAAATAAGAAAAAAGGATTAATTGACTTAAAGTCGGAGTCGAATTCGGGTGTCGGATTATTTTATGAGATCCAACTCCGACCCTCCTCCAACTCGGAGTCGGACTTTTTAAACAGAGTCGGATTCTGATTTTTTTTTTGTCGGAGTCAACTCGGATTTTTTCCTTCGGATTGGAGCGGACTAGGGTCGAATCCGGACTGGATTGCCATCCCTAGCCACCAACGAGCCTGCGGGGGTGGCGACTTTTAGGGTTTGAGTGTTGGCTGTTAGGGTCTGCGTGGGGAGAGAGAGAGGAAAGTTGAACGAATATTTTCAGGTTTGAAAAGTAGGAATCTAAGATCATTTGCATCAACATATATATATATAATATAGTCTTTAAAAATAAAATTCCAATAGTATACTATCAAAATATATCGTCGACCGTAACACCCATAGTATTTTTTTTGCACAATTAAGTATAAAATTCATATGGTTCACAGTAAATAGTTTGAATTGTGTTGTTTTGCACATATCAATGTCCCAAATTTATAAAGTTTAAAAGTAGTCTTTTCAAATTGTGAGGCTTCATCAACCCATTCACGTGGTACGCTTAACTGATGATGTGGCAACGCGAGCACCCCATACATTACATGCATTATCAATAACCCTATTTATGTTTGTCGATATCCTCATACATACATTAACAAATTTGTGTGTTTTCTTTCGATAGGATGGTAAGCAGATTGACATCAGATCAAAATTATCAGATAAGACGCTGGACTATCTTAGTATTTATTTTTAACGGGGCCACTTTTTATTTACATCACTTCTCAAGTGACCAATTTGACTCAAATAGTAAGATAAGACGATTTTCAACTAGACATCAAAGGCTAAACCAAATTTCCACAAAATATGGTTAATTATAGTTCTTCAAGTAATAGAAATACTGCTCTAATAGAAGCACCAAATAATGCAGCACAAAACTCCACTATTTACGCTTCAATCATTGATTAAGACTTTCACTTGGTTATAGTTACATGCTTGCTATTAACAAAGACAAGTTAGTGGAGAGAAGGTTTAAAAGGGGGGAGCTTACAGCCAAAAGTGGAGTCATGACTTTGATAATAATGAACCAACAAAGTGCATGTTCTAGCCTCAAATATTCTCACATCCCTGGAAACAGTACAAAAAGGTCATCATGTTCAAGCAAAATATAAAAAATTTAAATTTCTAATAAAAAATTCAGTGGAATTTATACTATATTATCCACAACTTCAGATACAAAAAGGCAATTAGAAAAGAAGAAGAAAAAACAATTCATATGGAGTAGGTTTAACGTGCAGGTTTGTGACAATTCACAAGAAGCCGTGGTGAATGCAAATGGAGCAGGTTTACCATCGTCACTACAGAGATCAAAGTGTAACAACATATATAAGAATGCATCAGGATGCCAACAAGTCACCTTTATTTGTTGCTTTTGTTTTCCTTTTTATGTATGGAAAACAATTCATAAGAAAGGAAATACCACACGTCCATTAATTAGTCTCTAGTGGGATGTCGTTTCCTCACAAAAGAAAATCTTCCTCAAGGTTGGTCTTTAAGGCTATCAAAATGCAGCTAAGACTGCCCTTTTCTCTTGATCATAAGCATTTCTTTTGTCCGTCGGCTTTAGTAAATAGCGGTGGAGGTTGCGAAACCAGTGAAGACGTCTCAAGTACAGAAGCTGCTCAGCTGCTACTGAGCATTTATCAATAACATTGCTCTAACAGTCTAACCAAAAACTAAGGTGGGAAGAAACAGAAGACCACTGGTCAATATTCATCAATAGTTTGTATCAGTGAATGTGTCTGTGTGTACTACAACAACGAGGGAACAGAATGTTAAAAATCATCAGATAGACTCGTGCAGACGAAGACAACTTCACATGATACAATCTGTTTGTAGAAAATGTTTCCACTGCATGCTAACTAAGAAATTAAATTTGATTGTACAACAATTACAGATTAACAGCACTCTCTTTTGAGAGGAAAAACAGCCTGACAGCCTGAACAATGTAATGGACAAATAGCGCAAAAATTTACAAGCAACGATTCGATCTACTGCCCAATTGCTTAACCACAGACAAACTGAGTTTACATGGAAAATAACCAGATTGCTCAAGGACAATTTGATTTCAAATCTGTAATCTTCAATAAGGTAAGCTGAAAGTGAAATCCAAGATAAAATGTGAGAAATTCTCATTACTATGTACAACAGTACATGCACAATGTTCACAAGAAAAATATACTTCCTCTAGTGAGAGAAAACTATGTACCAGAACTTGAGAAGCCAAAACCCTACAAGACTTGCAATAATATGCATTAATCATGTAAATCATCCAAGTATACAAATATGGAGCTCCTCGAAGCAGGGCTCCTAGATTGACATCAAAAACAAAGTGATCTGTATCTTTGTATCTGATTAAGCCAAGAAAAATGCCTACTTTTCACTTGTACTCCTCAGGAGCCCATTTTCCAGCCCCGTCAATCGAGGCAAGAAGACTGGTATTGCAGTTGCCACTCCATCCAATCACCAAAGTCAAAACTACTAGCACAATCTAATAGAGCATTTTGCTGATGTTCGTAGCGGCAGATATAATTCAGACCAACCAGAAGGTCGCAAATTGCTGCTTCTGTCTTGTCCCTATCCGCAATGTAAAGGGTCTGAAGTAGAAGAACGTTTGTTCTTGAAACAATTTGCTGTTGCTCAAAATTGCGCTCACTTTGCCACCTGATCATATTATGCGCCAAAGGAGCTAGCCACTTCAGGATCCGATCAAGGTTTTCCTTCCAATCATGAGCCAAGGCACCATCGAAAATTGCAAAGTTCTTGAAGTGTGATTTGAGATTCGTCCTCAATGACATTCTCAAGCTAGAAGGTAACATTTGATACAAATCATCCCTAGCTTCCTCACCCACCAAATGTGGGTAGCGAAGAAGTTTCTCTATAACTATTATAACATTAGCATAATGCAAAGCAAGAGCAGAACCTCCAACAGTGGACGGAGTAGCATGAGTGGCCAGCCTACTTTTGGGGGAAAGACGTGAGGCATTCATTGAATCGTGAAGTCGCCCTTGATCCCCATTAATCTGGGAGCGATTCAAGCAGTCCAAATGAACAACAGGATGGTCCTTCAAGCCACTCACAACACTGTATCCAGAGACACAACTATATTGGTCATTGCAACTAAAATCATCTTCGTCATCATCAACTCTTGAAGCTGAACTGCTTAAACTAAGGCACTCCATGAATATCCTCCCAGGGCTAGGAGCACAAGGATAAACCAAATCCTGACGCTGAAACAAGTCAATTTCCCCTCTTTGCAGACTCAATTGAGTCTTCAAATTAGGAGGCTTCTTTTCGCCTCTTTCACGAGGCAAAGAATTGAACCGATTCATTGGCCTAACACTTCGTCGATTCCCAACCTTCCCATCACCAACCAACGAATGTGATACTGAAACAACACTCGCACTACAAATTCGTGTCAAAGGAAGATGAACACTGCCAAATGCAACACAAATCCTAGCATAAAGGGTGCAAACAGTCCTAGCCAAAAGCTCAACAACCTTATCATATGTCTGATTCCACAGAGAAACATCCTTAAGATGCCTAACATCCTGCCTCTGCCACGACAACTTCTGCTCGAAAGCTCTTCGACTCTCCTCATATTGATTAGAATGGAACTTCTTAGTAGCCTGCTCCAACTCATTCAACACCTCTAATTCAGCATACAAATTAGCAGTAGCACCCACATACCTTTCCATCTTTCTAATCATACCCTCCATATCTTTCACCAAAAAACCAAGTTCCTTAACTTGAATCTTCCCACAAGTTAAATCCCCATAAATATGCTCAAAACCCAATAAAGCTGGTTCACTACACTTCTTTCCCAACCTAGAAACAACCTCAGAAACCCTATTTAAATCATCTATTCTCTCAGCATAAGCAAGCTCTAAAAGAAATGAATCATCAGAAGACACTAATTTCTTAACACCCTCTGATTTAGTAATCTCATTTTTCAATTTAGAGATCTCTTGATCAGAAACTGACTTATAAAGATGTACCAATTTTGACATAACATTTGCTACCTCAAATGACAAAATACCAATGCATTTTTTAGTAGAACAACATGGGTCTTTTTTTTTACTACTTGTTTGGTGTAACACAAGGGAATTCTTCAGATTGTTACTTACCTGATTCCCCATTCTCAATAACCAAGGCTCTGCTACCATTTCTTTGTGTTTGCTCCTTTCTTCAACTAAAAAAGATCCAAATTTTTTGCCAATTTTGAAATTGTGAAATGCAATTTGTAAAGAAAGTTCTTGAATTTTGGCAAAAATATAAAAGAAAAGAGTATTTGTTTGTATTAATAGCGCATTTTAGTGTAGGGTTAATTGATTGAAGGACAGAGAGGGTGGAGTAATGAAGGAGAGAGAAAATAGTGTTTGGCAATGGAGGAAATGAGTTGGGGGGAGAGCATTGATGGCAAAGGTTGAGTTTTTGGGTTGTACTAATTTGTAGTAGTGGTTTATGAGTTTTAAAATGTGAATTTTCAAAAGAGAAAAAAGGGGAAGAAGTATAATATGGGATTTTATTTTATGGGGGTTGGTTTGTCTCTAAATTGGAAGGAAATCATTAAAAATTAATACTACCCCATTCCGTTTTCTCAAAAGATAAATATATAAATGGAAGAAATCCATGGATGGGACCCTCAAAGCCCTTTTTTTTTTCTTTGAAATGACCAGACCCGCAAAGCCCTTTTATTTCTTTGAAATGACCGAAACCGCGAGATTTTTTTTTCATTTGGCAAAATTTGGATCCAAATCATCTCACATTTAAGGTAAGAGTATGTCAATGCATAACTTTGAATATAAGTATCTTTGATTACGAATAAATAAAAATTATAGAAAGTTGATATTTGGAAAATATATGCAAAGACGAATCTAACAAAATACTCCATCCGTTTTCTTTTGTTGTTTCCATTTGGAATCGGGGAAGAAACCAATGCAACTCAAAAACTGGACAAGATTCCACTATTTTAAATAACAATATAATGGAGGGAGTATCATTTGGCTATATTTTTCCATATGTGAACAGTGTCAAAACCAAAAGTGTGTAGATTGAAAAGAAACGGATGGAGTATGTTGTTGTTATTATTATTAGAAAATTATACATTTTGTTCTTATAAGTGCATATAAAGAGCAAAGTAATAGGCAAAATATTAAACAATCACTAAAAGTATTATTAATAACAATCTAACGTAATTCCTAAACTAATGTAGTGCCATTTTAGATTATATATCTAATACTTATTATACGTAATAGTAATAGATATTACCATACATGTATCAGATTAATCAGATCCTATTAATTTTTTATATCGACCTGCAAGACTTTGGTTCTAGTATGAATTAGGTGGGGGGAGGTTAGAGATGGATAAAGAAATGGAAATTATGGTAAATGTCCTTGTATTGGAGTAGGGTGGTCAATATAGGGCACTCAGATTGTCAACCACTATGACCTTTGCAGATGACCATTCCAATTTAGCGACAAGAAGTTTTAAAATTCTACACCTAATTTTATTTTTTGGAACTAAAGAAAATATCCACACAAGTCAACACATCTTCCTGTCACAAAATTAAAAGTTAAAAAAAAGTTCTTCAAGAATGAAATCTAATTTGTCCCAAATGAGATCAAAATACTTATGATAGACATTTTGTAGCCTAATTAGTCACCAATTCTATTTGTTTTCCGACACAGTGGGCAAACATAATCAAAGTAAGGGAGCATTTTCTTCACCTAAATTTATCTGAAGTGAACTTATTAGACCTGATTGAAGCTGATCAGCCCTGATTTTACCTTATGTTACACCTGATTAGACCTAACCAAATCTTATTAGACCTAACTTTTATTTTAAAATGAAAAGAACGCACCCGAAAATGTCTGAGGAGAGTGTAAAAGTCTTCTATAAGCATATGAATCTTCATGAAAGTACCTGCAAGATGTTAATAAGTTATGAATTTAGCACCTTCAATAGAAATTTATTGTTTTTTTTTTCAATTGTAAGGAGAAGGTCACTTCCGAGAATTGTGGCCTCTAATCAAATGTGAAATTTGTGCTGAGACTAAGTTAACATGCTACAACGACCTATAAGTCTCAAAGGACAACAATGATTGAGGAAGATTGAGGTATAAAAGATCAATCAATATTCAATTCATTGGTTACAACATGTTACATCATAACTTATTGTGTAACAAAATCTCACATATGCGAACTCATAGAACTGATTCATGTCATTATAAAACTCTTTCATATCATTATTGGCATGTTTCATATCATTTTGGAAATGTTTCCATGTCATTTATAAAATTCTTTCATGTCATTATTGATATACTTCATATCATTTTGGAAACGTTTCATGTCATTTTTGAATTTGTTTCATGTCATTGTTGGTATGTTTTATATCAATAAGAGCTCTATTTTATGTCATTATGGAATTGTTTCATGTCATTTATTATAAAACTCTTTTATGTCATTATTGGTTTGTTTCATATCATTTTAAAACTATTTCATGTCATTTTTAAATTTATTTCATGTCATTTATAAAACTTTTTTATGTCATTATTGGTATATTTCATATCATTTTGGAATTGTTTCATGTCATTCTTAAATCTACATCATGTTATTATTAGTATTCTACATCATTTTGAGTTTTACCATGTCATTTTTAAATCCACTTTCACTATTTGTCCCATAACCACATCTTATCTCACGAACATTTTCTCTCTCCTCCTTCACAATGGCGGCCCTCCCTCAATTCCTACTATCTTCAACTGTGAAATATAATGAGAGGCTCCACCCCAAATTAGGGAGCCTTGGCACTATATTTATTTGATAAATTAGGGTTTACACCTAGTTTATATAAATACCCTTAGATATACACTATTACACCCCCTCAATCCGTGCAGGGGAAACCACGTGCAGATGGAATTTCAAAAACTCAAAACGCTGACTAAAAATTGCCTTAGTCAAAATATCTGTAAGTTGAAGTTGGGTAGGAACATAACGAACAACAAGGTCCCATGAGCAATATGTTCTCGGATAAAATGATAATCAACATCGACATGTTTACTGTGACCATGCTGAACAGGGTTGACAATTAGATAAGTAGCAGAAATATTGTGACAGAGAAGCTTCACAGGGAGGCGAACAACAAGACCAAGTGCTACCAAAAAAGACCGAATGTGTAACGTATTTGTTACAGTATAAGCTACAATAACACGATATTCAGCTTCTGTGTATGATTTGGAAACAGTAGGTTGCTATTTAGAGTGGCAAGATATAAGATACCGAATAGTGCTTTTTTCAATTAGGAACCTATTCTATCAGTATGTGAGGGCTAAAAGGTTATAGATATCTTAATTATTATTTAATCTGTTGTTTTTGTTCCTTTGACTCAAGATCTATAGAGTGGCCTTCAATGCTCAATTCTGATCAGCTCATAATTTTCCTTCTCACAATAACCGAACCTTTTAAGTATTCATCCTATAACCTTTTTGTTGCCTTTTGATCCTGCTCCATTCTTATTTACTTATGTTTTTTTTTTTACTTTTTACACTACTTACTTATCTTCTTACCTATTGTTAAGTATACTTAACAATTACAAGTGACTACCTCTTCTCTCTCAAAACTTTCACCGCCGAAACCAAAGAGCCCCAACACCCAAAGGCAACCCTAGGGGCTCGACAGCCTTGTGAACCACCTTGGGCTCCTTACGACGGCAGTCGGGCCCCTCCCCTTTTTTCCTTTTTCGATTCGTTGCGTCGTTCCCTCCCCTATCCCTGAGTCGCGTCGTTCCTCCCCCGTCCTCGGTGTCGCATTGGTTCGCGCATCGAGTCTTCCCCCCTCCCCTGGTGGTGTCGTGTCTGCCCTTCCCCCTCCCCGATTTATGTTTGAGTTTTCTAGTTTAAGGTGTGGTGTTATGAATCTAGTCATGGTTTTTTAGTTTGTTTAATGTATGTTTCTTCCAGATCCAATATCCCTTACCTTTTTGTGTATGGTTGTGCTTGGGTGTTCGTTAGTAGTGATCGGTGGGCAGTGCAAGGTTCTTGGTTTCCTATGACAAAGGAAGATCTAGGAAACCTGGTGAATAGAGCCAATGATCCTGGAGTTGACCGTGGGGTTTATGCCGCTTTAGGAATTCGAGTGTTGGTTAAGATGAGAGGAGGTTCTCAATTCAGATCTATTGTGCGTCGTTCTTCTAGATTTGGGATTTTGAGGTTGGATCTTCGGATCCATAAGTGGGGCTAAGTTCATCAATCTAACTCACCCCAATTTCTCGTGAAGGCTTCAGGTGTCATCACACCTAAAAAATGTATCTTGTGGGAGGCCCTCCAATTGGATTTGGAGCAAGTTTCGACCTCCACGTCTTTCGAGTTTCAGTCTAATGAGACTAAACTTCGGGTACCCTCGCAGCCGGGTCAGAAGTCACCAAAGGACATGACTTCATTGTTAGTTGATTCAGTAGAATCTCAGGAGAATGTTTCTCTTCAAGGACCTTGGGATTTAGCGTCTAGTGGACATTGGGGTCTACTAGCTGTCGTGCGGCAGTCTTTCTCTGAAGATCGTGAGAGTTTCGTATCACAACAGGTTCCCTCTCATATTAGGTCTTTTTCATCAAGACATATAACCCAACCTCACCCGCCATCACTCAAGATAAACTTCTTTTGGACTAGACACGTAATAGTTAGTTTTTTCTTCATAAAGTATGTACGAGCTATTAAAGCTCTTGTTACTGTTAGTTTGTTTCTATTTGGTTGTATTAGCATTAGGTTGTACTCCAGTTTTAATTAATGCAAATTTTCTCAATGTCAAAAAAAGACTGATCTATATACATACACATGGAAAAGTTTGATCAATTTAACTCAATCTATATTTTAACTTTTACTAAACGATTAGTAAATATATTAATGGCCAAAGTTGTGTTTTAGCAAACGTGACAGTAATATGATAAAAGAAAAAAAGAACATATGGAACAATAAATATATAGATGATTTCTCATCGAGTAATATTTGACTTAGTGGTAAGAAATGTTCCTTATAATTTTAAAATTATAGGATAAAATTTTATTAACTACTTTGTGGCTCTAATGCCAAAGAGCCTTATTGACCGGCTAAGTTTGATTGGTTAATCTGCAAGAAGTGCAAGTCTATTAGCTATTTATCAAAGTGTTCTAATATCGTACAAATTTTGTCTCAATATATATATTTAAAATATTTCCTTCGTTTTTTATTAGATCTAAAAGTTTTTCCTTTGTACTTTGCCAATGCACAATATCATTAGTTGTGCTAAATAAACATTGTAAAAAGGTTAATATTTTGAAAATATTTATTGAGATATCTTAAAGGTTCCACATGACTATATATTTTTTCTCCCGTATAAATAATACAAGATGCATGGCCAAAGTAGAGTGGATGAATAGTGGCAAAAGGCGAAATGGTTATCAAATAGAAGAAGGAACAAGCTTCTTAGAATTTTTACTTATGTTTAATGATGAGTAACAATGCAATGACAAGTGTCTAATTAAGTTAAATTATGTAGATTAAACGAAAAGATAGTACATGTTAGGATAATGGCTTGTAAAAATCGTTTATATCACTTATGTACACGGGTTACTAGTGTCAGTCTGATTAGTCTAATTGAAGAAAAGGATTAGCTCTAGGATTATACCCGTACGAATATGCGATGCACATATTTTTGTTAATGTGGTAGAGTTAGAGTTAATGAAAAAAAATGAAACGATAAAGATAAAGAAATAAATAAATTTGAAATCATACACAATCTATATAATTATTATAGTTAAGAGACTATTCCGTGTTACTCTTTTTTAGAGATTCCAAATTTACAACAATTAATAACAACTTAACAAGTTTTATCTTCGTTTACAAATTGTATAACCTCCTCTGTTAGTAATCTGAGTTTGTGATCGTGATCCTCTATTTCCTTTTTGTTTATTCCATTGGGACTAGATTGTTTTCTAATTTTTTATTAGGTAAAGGTGAAAAAAGATATTATTGATGGGATCAAATATAGGTGCTTACAAGAGTAAAATGGTGAACTTTCACAATCATTTTCGAAGGATGGAGATAGTAGCATCCAAGTGATTCAATATTGTAATCCAGTATGGTTCAAATTTCATATGAAGATCCAATATTAGATAGATCCAAATTCCAAAAAAAGTTATCCACTAAACCAAATATTTTTTGTAAGGTACACAATACACGGGTAGGGATGGACATGGGTCTAGGACCATAGTCATACCCTGTTGGACCCCGACCCTAATTTTAGGGTATGGGTCTAATTTTTTCTGGTCCCTAAGAGACGGGGTGCGGGTTTAAGTGGACTTCTTAGGGTCCAGGTCTAGGTCTTAATATTCTAGACCTGGACCCTACTCAGAACCTACACTTGGACTCTAAAGTTATTTAACATTCTTTTTGTCTTTTGGATTTTATCCTAAAATTCCAACTTTTGCTATTTAGACCCTAGACCCTACAAATCATATGCACTATCTAAAGTCAAGGAATATTCCCGGTATTGAAAATTTGACAAAAATAAAGGAAATAGGCTGGACCTAGACCCTGAAGGCCCTGAGAATTTGGGTCCAGGTTTAACTTTTCTAGAGCCTCAGAGTCCAGGTTCAAGTCTGTGAGGTCTAAAGTCTGACCGGACTAGACTAAGACCCTATCCACTTATCCATGTCCATCCCTACACACGGGGGACTTGAAAAGTGTACATGACTAGTGTATCACCATTAAAACTATCCAAATTATTTTGCTTCCCAACCTCATGAAGGACACCCTCCCCCCCAAATAATGCCTACATTCATCTAACGGGAGATCTATTTTATAGACGTAGTAAAAAATTCGAGTATTATTTGTTTTTATTAAGTTGAATTTTGCAAATGCATATGGTATGTTTATCATTGATAAATATTAAATATTTGACCCACCCAAGTAAATATAGTCTTTTCCACAACGAACTACTTTTTGAGGGGGCTTTTGGTTTAGAATGGAATGGTATGATCTGTAGAGTTTGGGAAAGTTAATGATTATTATTAACGTAGAGTTATAGTATAAATACAAGCCTTGCTTAGCTAGGTAGTTACAAAAGATAGGAATATAAGATTACATAGATTACAAAGATCAGGATAGCTAGTATATCAGTAAGCTAGGAGATAGACTAGGAGGAGGAATAGCGAAGTTACAACAACTTGGAGGAGTTGACTTGCGTCAATTCTTATCACGACCCCGCAAGACGGACGACCTTTGGGTAAGTCCGATCTTGGACAACAGCATTTGTAGCCTAGGACGTGGGAGAGCCTTGGTAAGAGCATCGGCTAGCTGATCATCTTGAGCAACGGGGGTGACACGAAGGAGGCCACTTTGCACTTTCTCTCGAATGAAATGATAGTCAACACCAAGATGTTTCATGCGAGATTGAAACACGGGGTTAGCGCTTAGACGAGTGGCTCCGATATTATCGCAATAGATAGCTGGCTGTGGAAGACTCGTGAAGCCAAGCTCATGTAGCACATTGAGAAGAGAAACGACTTCGGCCGCAGTTTGAGCAACCGAACGATTTCCGCTTCGGTGGAAGAACGAACCACTGTTTTTTGTTTCTTAGAGCTCCAGGAGATTGGATTTTTACCTAAGTAAACAATGTATGCACCTGTGCAGATAAAATCGTCACAATCACCAGCCCAATCGGCATCCGAAAAGGCATGAAGATGAAGAGGAGAATCTCGATAAAGAGTGAGGCCATAGTCGAGTGTGCCGCTAAGGTAACGGAGCACACGTTTTAGAGCTTGCCAGTGAACCGATGTAGGGCGATGCATGAATTGAGATAGGCGGTTGACGGCGAAGGCAATGTCTGGTCGTGTGAGGCCCAAATATTGAAGGCCTCCAACAAGGGTGCGGTACTCAGTAGGGTTGTCGAGAGCAATGCCCGAATGAAGTGTGAGATGGTTGTTAGCTTCAAGTGGAATTGTGACTGGTTTGGCATCGAGCATGGAGGCTCGGTCCAATAAATCATGTATGTATTTACGTTGACTGAGGACAAGGCCAGCAGCGCAGGGCTGCACTTCGACGCCCAAGAAGTAATTTAGAAAGCCAAGGTCCTTGAGGGAGAACCGTTTAGCAAGGGCATCGATGAAGGATGTGATGGTGGGTGGGTGGGGTCCAGTGATGATAATATCATCAACGTAGACAAGGATATATATATGGGGTGGTATGTATTTTGAGTGAAGAAGAGGGAGGTGTCTGAAATGGCATTTGTGAATCCGGCACTTAGAAGATAGTTACGTAGTTCAGTGTACCACGCACGAGGAGCCTGCTTGAGGTCGTAGATAGCTTTCTTTAAGTGACAAACATGATCAGGGAAGGAAGAATCTTTGAACCCAGGAGGTTGGGCCATGAATACATCCTCCGATATAGTGCCTTGAAGGAAGGCATCATAAATATCCAGTTGGTGTAGGGGCCAACCGTGAGTGGTGGCAAGGCTTAGCAGAAGGTGCACAGTGGAGAGCTTGATGACGGGGCTGAAAGTTTCAGTATAGTCAAGGCCAGGGCGTTGGTGGAAACCTTTGGCAACTAGACGGGCATTGTGTTTGTCAATGGTACCATCGGGTTTGTATTTGGTGCGGAAGATCCATTTACACCCGACGATGTTTTGTGATGGAGTGCGAGGGACAAGGGTCCAGGTGTGGTTTTGGAGTAGGGCTTGGTGCTGGGTGTGCATCGCTTCACGCCACACAGGCGAGGCGAGAACGGCTTTGACAATAATGGGTTCGGGGGAGAGGAGTTGGGCAGTGAGGTTAAGCTTTTGAATGGGTTTGTGGATGTTGTGTGAGGCACAGGTGGCATAGGGATGGGTAGGATGAGGGAGGGAGGAGGGGTGTGGTGAGGAGTGAGCGGAAGCGTAGGGGAGATAGGGGAGGGAGGTCCTGGAGGGATCGAGGGATGTGGAGGGGTGAGAGGGGAGAGTGTGGACGAGTGCTTGGGGACTAGGCAAGGGTGAGGGAGTGCTGGGCAGAGGAGACTTGGGGGGTGAGCGAAGGGGCTGGGGAGCAGGCGAGAGTGTGCGAGGGGTTGGCGGAGTGTGGGGGGATGGGGGGAGGGAGTGGGTGTGGGAGGAAGTGAGTTAGGAGGAATGACGGGACAGGAGAACAAGCACCACGAATCAGTCGTGGGGAGGACTGAGGGTGCAGGAAGAGCAGCGAGATGAGGGAAGGAAAACTGTTGTTCGACAAATCGTACATGACGAGAGGAGTATAGGCGAAGAGTCATTGGGTCAAGACATAGATAGGAGTGTTGGGTAGGTGAATAGCCAAGGAAGACGCAAGGGGTAGAGCGAGGCTCGATTTTGTGTTTGGTGTAGGGACGAAGCCACGGATAGCATAGGCATCCAAAGGTGATGGTATTTTGGCGTGAGGCCGAAGAGAGAGAAGTAGGGCGTGTGGTTGGAGAGGGTGGGAGTTGGCATATGATTGATTAAGTAAGCGGCTGTTTGGAGGGCGTGAGGCCATAATTGAAGAGGGAGAGAGGCATGTGAGAGAAGGGTGAGGCTCGTTTCGACAACATGTCGATGACGACGCTCTGCATACCCATTGTGTTCGGGTGTGTGGGGTGGGGAGGTGAGATGGGATATGCCATGGGTAGCAAGGAAGGAGGCGAGTTTTTGAAATTCGCCACCATTATCGGAGTAGAGAGTAAGAATAGGGCAACTAAATTATTTTTCCACAAGTGCCTTGAATTTAATAAAAACGTTGGCTGTGTCAGATTTGTTTTTATGAGGATAAAGCCACAGAAATTTAGTATGATGATCAACGAATATAACAAAATACTTGTATCCATCATGAGAGTAAACAGGAGAGGACCATATATCACTAAAAATAACTTCAAGTGGATAAGTAGTAGTGAGAGAAGAATCACCAAATGGTAACTTGTGACTTTTATTAATGTGGCAAGAATTACAAGATAAATCTGAGCACTTAGGAACATCTAAATGATTCAAAAACAAGATTAAAATTTTGAGAGAGGGGTGGCCTAGGCGATGATGCCAGTCGATGGACTTGACTTGGGATGTGAGAACATGAGGAGAGGAGGCAGGAAAGGACGGCCACTGGTACACACCATCCTTAGAGGGGCCGGTGAGAAGTGTTTGCCCGTCTTGGGATCCTTCACAGAAAAAAAAAGTGGGTGAGAAAACAACAGTAACATTATTTTCACTACACAACTTAGAAAGAGAGATGATATTAGTGTGCATAGAAGGAACATAGAGAATATTGGAGAGAGTAAGAGAATGAGTAGAAGTAGGGAGATGAGTAGAACCAGTGTGAGTCATAGATAAGCCCGAGCCATCACCGATGACAACTTCGTCAGTACCATCATAGGGATAATGAAGGGAGAGATTGGCGAGGTCGGAGGTTACATGATCAGAGGTCCCACTGTCGAGAAGCCAAGTGGGGGAAGGAGTAGAGTGTGAAGAGGAGGCGAGAGCCGTGTGCACTTGAGGGGTGGAAGTGGGAGTACGAGGGAGGCATGGGGGGTCGAATGGTAGGGTGAAGGGATTTAAACGTGGGACAATAGGTGAGGGTGTGACCGTCACACCACTGGCAGCGGCCCTTGAATGGGTTTTT
Source organism: Beta corolliflora (assembly GCA_947648045.1). Taxonomy (NCBI): domain Eukaryota; kingdom Viridiplantae; phylum Streptophyta; class Magnoliopsida; order Caryophyllales; family Amaranthaceae; genus Beta; species Beta corolliflora. The sequence goes on from CANSZD010000744.1 coordinate 187,033, forward strand.
TGGGTTTTGATTCGGTGGTGGTGAGTGGGAAGATGAGGAAGGTTTTGGGGAATAGGGGCGGGGGAAGGATAACGAGTGTCGGTGGGGTCATTGTGACGGGGTAGGGAAGGCGGGGAGGGTGGGGCGGTTTTAGCAAGTTCCATCTCTTCACTGATGAGTTTTTCATGTAACTCATCAAAGGAGATGGGATGTTCTCGAGCATTCATAGCTTTAATAAGGGGAGCATAATCATCCATGAGACCTTGAAGGACAAAGTCAGTGATGTCTTCAACATCAAGAGTGGAGCCGAGAAGGGCAAGTTCATCCACAAGGCGCCTAACTTTGGCCATATAGTCATCAATGGTGGTGGTTCCTTTAGAGAGAGATTTAAGCTGCGATTTGAGTTGCTTAATATGAGATGGTTTTGCGTAGGTGCGAGCATGGATATCCCAAGCCTCTTTGGCCGTGTGAGCCCGAGAGACAAGAGGACCAAGAGCGGGAGAAAGTGTGCCGACAAGAGTGCCAAAAAGTAGTTTATCTTGTCGGATCCAAGTGACATAAGCAGGGTTGAGTTCGGTCTCACCAGATGAGTTGGTGATTTTGGTAGGGGGAGGGATGGACGAGCCATCAATGAAGTGGTGAAGGTCATAACCAATGAGAAGGGCCTCCAGTTGGGCCTTCCAGATGATGTAGTTGGAGGGGGTAAGTGTCTGAACAGATTGAGCGTTCATAACGGTGAAGGGTTTGGAGGGTTCAGTGGTGTTGGTAAGGGAGTGTGAGTCGGCAGCCATGGAAGCTGGCGAGAAGGGGTTCGAAAAAAAAATTCGAGGAAGGAGGGGTTTAGGAACCTTGCTGTGATACCATGTAGAGTTTGGGAAAGTTAATGATTAATATTAACGTGCAGTATAAATACAAGCCTTGCTTAGCTAGGTAGTTACAAAAGATAGGAATATAAGATTACATAGATTACAAAGATCAGGATAGCTAGTATATCAGTAAGCTAGGAGATAGACTAGGAGGAGGAATAGCGATGTTACAACAACTTGGAGGAGTTGACTTGCGTCAAATCTTATCATGATCATGAGAATGAGAACCTCGTGGGTAGGGATCCACAATCTATTTTTTTGCTCATTTGAAACCTCTAAATAAGCATAATCACATAATTGGTAGAGCTCCAAATGAGCAAATGAGCAAAAAATAGCCTTGGGTGTACCATGCATATGATACACCTGGGTGTATAATGAATGCACTCCTTTGTCTTAGTTGTTTGTTTGAGTTAAAAGTATGGATTAAAAAATAAAAAGGGGCGTTTGGTTCACAGGGTGGTATGAGTTTGGAATTAGGAATCAAACCATGGTGATATTGGGTTAGAAGTTGATTCCTAATACCATGTGTTTGGTTCAGTTATGCAATGCGTATGATCCCCATACTAGTGTTTGGTTTAAACCTTTTTGGAATCAAGAACCAGATCAAAATTATTATGTTTTTTCTTATTCTTTTGTTTTAATTAAATCGCATGTGATACAATAATGTCATTTTATTGGAATATTTTTACCCCTATTTATTCCCAAAAAGACTAGAATTTATGTTTAAAAAATAAAAAAAATCAGGCACGCATCGCGTTCATAATTTACTAGTGTTATAGAAAGGAATACCAAGTCTTATCATAGATTTTGGGGGGTAGGGTTAGAGTTGGGGGTGTTCTCTTACCACATTAAATTAATTTTGCCCCCACTTTTTGAACACGCACACATTTGTATAAAACTATAAATTATAATCAACCTTTTCAATCTGATATACTTCCTCCGTTTTTTTAGTTGCAACACTTTCCTAAAAGGGAAATAATTAATTAGTTGCAACACTTTCTACTTTTGCTTTTCCTTTTTCTCTATCTCTCTCCAATCACATGGGGCCCTCTTTTTTTTCCTCTCTACCTCTCTCCTACCCAAATTTTGCATTGGAGTTGATGAAAAAAAAAGTGTTGCAACTAAAAAAACGGAGGAAGTATAACGTTTGCAATCCAATACCAATATGCTATCAGAATAATTGTTATGAAGAGAAAAAGTTGGTACCGGTTGATAACCCTCGTCAATCGTCAAAATATACCACCATATGCTCTAATTCCGAAATTAAAAAAGCTATAGAGCTGTGGAAATATCTCTATTATCTCTATTATATAAGTGAGGGGGAGGAAGATGGTATCCCCTTACAAAAAGTCTGATATACCCTTAATGAATTTAAATTGCCATATATATTAAATAATATTTTGTTATTCCTACTTGCCATATATATTGAACAAGTTAACAATGGAAATGAATTTGAAATTTTAATTAAATAATAAATTAAGGAGAATGATTTTCTCTTCTTGCATATGTGTGAAAAACTCTGATCAAAAATTAATATTACAATATAACTTGATTGACACAATTAGAAGAAAAAAACTTGAATTTCATATTAATAATTATACTGATAATATCTTAAAACCTAAATGTTGATTATTATTCGGTAAACTCTATTATATAAATCAAACTCTTCTACTTTATTAATATTCAACGATTGAACCTGATACACAAACTCTTCCACTTTATTTGAGCACAAGATTTTTTTTTTGCTTTATATTTCCTTCTTTCAATACTATATCTGAATAATGATGAACAAATAACTAAAAAAACCAACAAAATATTGATTTAAGAAAAAACAAAAAAAAATTAAAAATGTATATTTGAATCAATTTTTTTGTACCACCGGATGAATAACTAATTGAGAAAAAAAAAACGCTAATATGACGCGCACGCATAGCGTGCAAAAAATGCTAGTACAAATGTGTGCTACATTATATAAATGCTACATCTAAAACTAAAAAGAAATTACGGAAAGCAACGATAAAAATTGGCTAAATCATGTAAGCACCTATATTTGATCCCATCACCAAGCTAAACTTGGCCTAGTGGTAAGGAAATAACCATCCAACCTCAAGGTTGAGGGTTCGATCCCCACTAGGGGCACTTTGGGATATAGATTCCCGTTACCAACCCCCCCACTCTCAAAGTGTCTGCCCGCAAACACAAGCCGGGTTAACCTGCAAGAGGTTTCGGCCTGGTAGGACCCTTCATCTTACCATGGGGTCCCAAAAAAAAATTTGATCCCATCAATTTTATCTTTTTTCACATTTATCTAATAAAAAATTAGAAAACAATCTAGTCCCAATGAAATAAACAAAAAGGAAATAGAGGATTACAATCACAAACTCAGATAACTAACAGAGGAGGTTACACAATCTATAAACGAAGATAAAACTTGTAAATTTGGAATCTCTGAAAGGAGAGTAACACGGAGTAATTTCTTAACCATAATTATTATACAAATTGTGTATGATTTTAAGTTTATTTATTTCTTTATCGTCTCATCTTTTTCTCATTAACTCTAACTCTACCCTATTACAAAAAAAATGGTGAACTTTCACAATCATTTTCAAAGGATGGAGAGAGTAGCATCCATGTGGTTCAACACATTATTTTGCAAGGTGCACAACACAGAGGGACTTGAAAAGTGTAAATGATAAGTGTATCACCATGAAAACTATCCACATTATTTTGCTTCCCAACCTCATGAAGGATACATTTCCCCCCCGAATAATGCCTACATTCATCTAATGGGAGATCTATTTTGTAGACGTAACATATAAATTCGAGTATTATTTGTTTTTATTAAATTGAATTTTACTAATGCATAGGGTATGTTTATCTTTGATAAATATTAAATATTTGACCCACCCAAGCAAAGTTATTAAAATCGCGATTCAAATCTTAAAATCTTACGATTTTACGATTCAAAATATGGTAGACGATTCGATTCACGATTCTAGATGATTCTATACATTTCTATTGACTAGCGAAAACCTCGCAAATTTAAATCATGCTAACAAAGCAAATAAAAAATATATAATGTTATTAGTTATTGCCAATATAGTGGGTAAACAACTATTTTTTCCAATTTTTAGGTCTTTTAACTTATAATTTTAGCATATTCAATGAAGATTGAATGCAATATCTTGATTATACGTGTTTGTAGAATCTTACGATTCTACGATTTGATTTTACGATTTGATTCTAAAGGTGGTTTCCGATTCAAACTAGAATATCGATTTTAACAACTTTGCACCCAAGTAAATATAGTCTTTTCCATAACCAACTACTTTATGAGAGGGCGTTTGGTTTAGAATGGAATAGTATGAGAATGAGAATTTCATGGGTAGGGATTCACAATTCATTACTTTTTTTTAGTTGTTTGTTTGAGTTAAAAGTACGGATTAAAAATCTAATAAGGGGGCGTTTGGTTCGCATCCTCGCAAGGTGGTATGAGTTTGAAATCAGGAATCAAATAGTGATATGGGGTTAGAACTTGAATCATAATACCATGTGTTTGAATTAGTTAATATGGAATGAATATGACTCCCCAAACTAGTGTTTGGTTTAAACCTTTTTGAAATCTGGAACCAAATAAAAATTAGGAAAATTTGTCGGAAACAACCTTTTCAATACAAGTTTTTGCGAGAAACAACCTTTTAAAAAGAATCTGGCAAAATAAGACCTTAAAAATATTTTTTTTGCGAGAAACATCCTTGACCCATTTTCTGGGCATTAACCAAGTATTTTGCGGCTTCGACTCATTGAAACCAAACATCGCAAGGCACGTAATCCAGATATCTTATGTTTCAACCCAATTTCCCTTCATATACTGATGAAGTCAACGTCGGAAAATACTTGGTCAATGACGAAAAATGGAGAAAAACAGGGTTGAAACATAAGAGATGCAGTTCACGTGCACTCCACATGTTTGGTTTGAACGAGTCAACGCTGAAAAATGCTTGGTCAATGCTGAAAAATGGGTTGAGGTTATTCCTCGCAAAATATTTTCTATTAAAGGTCTTCTTTTACCAGATTTTTTTAAAAGGTTGTTTCTCGCAAAAACTTGTATTTAAAATGTTGTTTCTGACAAATTTTCCTAAAAATTATTATGTTTTTTCTTATTTTTTTTAATAAATTGTATGTGATACTGTAATGTCATTAATTGTTAAATTTTTTTATTTTTTTTTGCACTGGTTGAATTTGCATAAATAAAAGAGAGTTTACACATAACTTGGGTCATTAGTGACCCTTACAACACTTAGAGGCGAAATTAAAAACAAATTACAAGACATTAAGTAGGCAGGATACATTCCTTCATTGGACCCTTGGTTGTTGGGATGGCTCTGTTTGCTACATCCAGACCTGCCAAAGCCATCAGTAATTCTTCTATTGGAGATGATTGAGCGCCAGTTGGGGTAATATCCATTGAGGATACATGAGAACCTGGGAAACTTTAAGAACAAGGATAGAGACGGAAAGGTAGTACTGACTCGAGCCGGAGACAACTGACTTGTGAATTGTTCACAAGCAACAAGACTCACTGAAAGTGACTCGGAAAGCATACTATGAACCCCCATAAAATGGGGAGCATCGTTGAGATAGAAGTTTTTGAAAGCGATAAAATCCAATTTTATCACTAACCGAAATTGAGAATTAACCTTAGTTAATCTCGGATACTGACTGACAATCCTGACCCGCAAATACTTACACCCCTTCCCCCTTAAGACTCTACTCCTTGACACACTACCCAGGATATAACATATGAGAGATTTAATGAATAAAAGAGGGTCCTCCTGACCAACAAACATAACTTCTTCAATCTCCGAATTCCATTCACCGGAGAGGTAGACAACAACAATGAGCAAATCCACTATGCTCCTAAGCCATAACTCCAACTGTTTAACATCATCAATCATCCAAGCTGAACTATCCTACACTAGATATTTAGAACTAAAACATAAACTCCAACACCATAAACTAACATTTAAATCAACAACCTTAATAAGGGAACTTCCAACAAAACTGAAGAGAAAGCAAAGTAACACTACCCACCAGTACATAGTAATACAAAGCAGCTGAAGAAGGGAGGTAAGCAAATCCTAACCACCTCAATACCAACAAAGGTAAAGGTAGAAAGTCAGTAATCACCAACACCTAATACCGAAAACAGAAACCCTAACCAAATCTTTACCTTCACCGTCAAGATCGGGGTGACTCCGAAACCGCAAGACGGCGGTGACAAGGTTAGCTTCGGCAAAAGGTAGACAATTACATGCACAGACCCAACAACCTCGAATTTAGCACTTCCTAACCCAAATAAGAAACCCTAACCCTAAACTTTACCTTTACCGGCGAGATTATCGACGACGGCGTTTGGGGAAGCTTTGGAGATAGGCTGCCCGAGGTTGAGAAACAGGTATCTGAGTAGATCCTCCCAAAACCGGTTGAGCTGATGGGAATCAGACCAACCAGGCGGCGAGAACAGCCACGAACTGAAGACAGAAAACGGCTATATCTTCTTCTCTGCTAAGCGACGAGTTAAGAAGGAAACTACAACAAAGTCGGTGCTCCGAACTGACTGAAAACAAAAAGAAACCGGTGAGAACCCGACGAGAAACCGGCGAGAAGACACAGACTAAGAGGCGACCCTCTTTCTTCTTCTCTGACGGCCGGAGAACTAGGAAGAAGAGAACTAGACACCCGACAAACCTTGGAAACACAAGGTTTGCTGGTAGAGTAGGCTCGCCGGCGACGTTACGGCGGCCACCAGCGAGCCTGCTCTATTCGGCTGGGTTTCGCTAGAGTTTCGGACTGGAGAGGTTTTTAGAGAGAGAAAGAGTTTTCGACTTTTAATATGCTATCCGTTTCATAATTGTTAATTTATAGTTACAAGTAACTCCCTTCGTCTCCTCCTCCTCCTTCTCCTCCTTATCAAGAATAATCCATATTCATCCATACCTGTATATGACCACATGTTTTAAATAGGAAGGACATAAATGAAATTCTACAAGGTTTAATAATCATATATTTGAAAGTATAAATCTACAATATTTATAAAAACGGTTTTTTCACCATATACCCCCGACAAATCAAAAAATTCACCATATACCCTCAATGTTTCAAATATTCACCATATACCCATGAGTTTTCAAAAACGTTCACCAAATGCCCTTTTTCTAACTGCCGTTAACTCACGGTTAGCTTTATTTACCATTTTGCCACCATTGATCCCTAACCCTAAAATCTAAACCCTAATCCCTAACCCTAATCTAAATCCTAACCCTAAAATCTATCCCTAATCCTTAACCCTAATCCCACCATTGACCCCCTCCCCAACCCTAAGCCCGGCCCAATGACCCCCCCCCAACCCTAAGCCCAGCCCACACCCCCCTCCCCTCCCCCTCCACCATCCCCCCCACCCCCCCCCCTCCCCCCGTCGCAGCCCCCCACCCCCTCCCCCCCCCCCGTCGCAGCCCTCCACCCCCCTCCCTCTCCCCCGTCGCAGCCTCCACCTCCTCCCCTCCCCCGCCGCAGCCCCCCGCTCCTCCCCCCGCCCCCAGGACCACCATCTCTACCGTCACTCTCTCTCTCCACCATTCGAACCACCATCTCTCTCGCCCCCGCTTCTCTCTACCGTCACTTCCTCCCCCTCCTCCTGCCTTGCCGCCTCCACCTGGATCCCCGAAACGTCGATCATCACCACGAGCGGCCACCCCTGTTTCCATCCTCTTCCCTCGTTGCATTCTACCTCTCTCCTTTCGTACGTGCTCTCTCTCTCCACCATTCGAACCACCATCTCCACCATTTGAAATCGAGCCACCCTAAAAATCGAGCCACCCTAGAAATTAAGCCTCATTCATTCGGGCGGAGGGGTTTTCGAATTCTACGGGGAGGGGTGAGGTGGGTTTCGAATTCTACCCGATTCGGCGGGGGAGGGGGAGGGGAGGGCGGAAATCGACGGGGAGAGGTGGGGGTGGGGGGAGAGGGATGGGGTAGGGGGCAGCGACGGGGAAGGGGAGGGAGGGGGAGGGAGCAGCGACGAGGAAGGGGAGGAGGTGAGGGAGGGGGAGATCGGCCAGGGAAGGGGAGTCGACGGGGAGGGGAAGGGGGAGGGCGTGGGGATGGGCAGCGACGGTGGAGGGGGGGGGGGTGGGGCCGTGGGGGAGGGGCTGCGGTGGTGGAGTGGAGTGGGGGGGTGGGGGGCTGGGTGGGGTGGAAGGGAGGTGGAGGGTGGGTGTGGGTGGGTGGGTGGGTTAGGGTTTGGGGGAGGGGAGGATGGGTTAGGGTTTGGGTAGGATTAGAATTAGGGTTAATATTAGGATTAGAATTAGGGATTAGGGATTAATGATGACAATATTGTAAATAACATTAACGGTAACCTAACGTCCGTTAGAAAAAGGGGGTTTGGTGAATATTTTCGGAAACTTAGGGGTATATGGTGAATTTTTGAAACATTGAGGGTATATGGTGAATTTCTTGATTTGTCAGGGGTATATGGTGAAATAACTAAAAAAGATTAAATAATACATTTTAATTTTCAATTGCAACTCAAACTTGTTTAACTATGTGTGCTCATGACTTTTTTTTATATTATACAGGTGGCTTGGGACTAACAATAGAAAAGAATGATACTTGACGATGTTGTAGATGCAGTAGAAAAGAAAAAAAAAGAAAAGAATTACCTACAGATGCAGTAGAGTTTGAGTACAATTATTAACAATATAATTTCTTAATAATACCTTGAAATAATAGAGTAGAAAGCAATTAACACAACAATCGTTGTGTACATGCTGTAGAAAAGAATTATACTTAATGATACCTTGAAAAAATAGAAAAGAAAATTTGTTATTGGATGGAGAAGATGGATGACTCTACTTCTTTTTTGTACTAACAATATATATCTCTTCTTTTTAAAATGTAACTAGTATTTAGGCCCGGGTGATGCCCCGGGGTTTCTTTGTGCTACAATTTAGTAGTAGTTAAATAAGTCATCTCATACTCATTTAAAAAAGTCATCTCATTCATTATATGGATTTCAAAAGTTTTCCATTCATATGTCATCATTAATTTTGATTAAATAAGCAATAATAGTATGGTGGAATGATGGTTGGATCTCTTTCTTTCATACTTGAGGTTGTGGGTTCGAATCTTCACGTTAACAATGTTTCTTTTTTTTACTATATGAGAAAGACGTGGACAAAATGTTGTTGAATGAGGGATGGTGACATGTGGCACATATACGTTCTTAGGAACGCTTTTTAATATATTAGTATAGATAGATTGATACTTAGGGATTGGTAAGCTAAATCCACCTCCACCCTAAGGGTTTCTAAAGTCTAAACCCTATACTTCATGGGATATGGGTTTAAGGTATTGGTTTTAAAATTAAAATTTCACTAACCAAACACTTGACATAGGTAAACCCATACCTCACACCTATATTTTGCAAACCAAATGCCCCTTAAGGGGTACGGGAATCTCAATCCTTAACAGTGTAGTGAGTATGAGATTTCATAAGTTTAGGAGAGATGAGAAGCATATGATTACGAGGTTCCATACCCAAGTTACCTCAACCAATCAAAATTTTTATTATTAATGGTAACATGGTATTACATCTATTCCATTTCATTCAACCAAACACCCCCTAAATTTATGTTATACTTCCTCCATTTAGGAATAGTTACACCTTTTTATGTTTTCACGCTTGCTGATTCATGGTTTCATATATTAATATCTTTAATTTTCAATAAGTATAAATTATAAAAAATTAATATGAATAGTAACTAGTATGCAAATGGGAGCAACTATTTCTAAACGGATAGAGTGGAATTGAATACCACACCGCGAGTCTTTTCATTTTGGGGGTAGGATTAGTGCAAATTAGTAGGTGCACACGTCCGTATAGTGTGCACCATACTCACAAAAGGCAACGACGCCGTTTCACTTTGGAGAGCTGGCAGCAACTTTTTAGGCGTCACTTGGTTGTTGTTTAAAAATTTCTCTCTCCTATACTGTTGCTGATGTTCTGATTTTAGTTGTTTCTCTCTCCTCTGCTGATTTATATACCTAGGATTCACTAATTCATTGTCAAATAAGTTTATCTCTCTCTTCTCTCAAAGCTTTCTCTCTCCTCTCTTAAAACTTTATCATTCCGCTAAAAGTTATCTTCCTTCAAAATTGCGAAAGGCTTGGTTTGTTTGATTCCTCTGTATTTAGTACGGTAAAATCCAGAGTATAAATTTATATTATCATGGAAAATGCAGAAATGGGTGATGGAATTATGTGTGAAAATATGGATAGCTCAGGTACGAGTGATGAAGATAAAAGTTTAAATTTGGAAGATGCTAAGGATTGTGCGTCAGAAGGTATAGGTAGGTTTTATTGTTAAACGTTGTCATGGTATTTGCATGTCAGTTGAGTGATGTAGCACGAGAAGCTGATAAGTACTGTTTATATTAAGTAAACATGATAGGACTTGAATGAATATGCATGCCTATGGTTTTGAACATAAACGAGGGTGTAGTGAACATTAGTTCTCGTATATATTTTAGTAATAATATAGTGGTATGTATGCTTGGTGTGTAGAAATCCGGGAGGCAGAGGTTTCGGAGTTGTTGCAAAAACAAGTTGCAAATGATGAGGAAGCATACACTTTGTATAACGATTATGCATTTAGGTGTGGTTTTGGTGCACGGAGGGACCATGTATGTTATAGAAATGGGGGGAAGATAGTTAGGCAAAGGTTTTTTGTTTGTTCGTGTGAAGGTCTGAAGCTAAAAGGAGGAAATCAACCCAAGGTTGTGACGATGTTCCTCTTCAATGAAATATATGTTCACTTAACGACTTTTATATGTTCATTGGGCGCATTATGTATGTAAGGTATGAGGCATTCTAGGTTTATGTTAAGTGTTCATTTGAACAGTAATATATGTTCATGCCACCTTGTGCATATGTTCATTGGAGACCTAGTATATGTTCCCTAAGCACATTATGTATGAATGGTATGAGGGATTGTAGGTTCAAGTAAAATGTTCATGTCATCAGTCACGTATGTTCATGAGACCTATTTTACTGTGTTCAATGGTTGTAGTAATATGTTCATTAGATAATAGACAAATGTTCATGAATTCAGCTGGCGGTTTTGACAATGTCCCCTTCAATGAAAAATATGTTCACTCAACGACTTTCAATATGTTCATTGGAGACCATGTATATGTTCACTGAGCACATTTATGTAAGTATGGTATGAGGCATTGTAGGTTCAAGTAAAATGTTAATGTCATCAGTAACACATGTTCATGAGACATATTTGACTGTGTTCAATGGCTGTTGTTAATATGTCCATTAGAAAAGTGACGTATGTTGATGAATTCAATTGAAGGTTTTGACGATGTCCCTCTTGAATGAAACATATGTTCATTAAACGACTTTCAATATGTTCATTGGAGACCATGTATATGTTCACTAAGCACATTATGTCTGTATGGTAGGAGGCATTGTAGGTTCAAGTAAAATATTGATGTCATCAGTAACGTATGTTCATGAGACGTATTTTGTTGTGTTCACTTGTTGTAGTTAATATGTCCATTATAAAAGTGACGTATGTTGATGAATTCAACTACTCGACGACTGTCGATATCTTCATTGGAGACCGTGTATATGTTCCCTAAACACATTATGTATGTATGGTATGAGGGATTGTAGGTTCAAGTAAAATGTTCATGTCATCAGTTACGTATTTTAATGAGACCTAATGTGTTCAGTGGTTGTAGTTAATATGTTCATTAGAGAAGTGACATATGTTCATGCATTCAGCTGGTGGTTTTGACAATGTCCCTCTTGAATGAAACATATGTTCACTCAACGACTTTCAATATGTTCATTGGAGACCATGTATATGTTCATTAAGCACATTTTGTATGTATGGTGTGAGGCATTGTAGGTTGAAGTAAAATGTTCATGTCATCAGTAAAGCATGTTCATGAGACATATTTGCCTGTGTTCAATGGTTGTAGTTAATATGTCCATTAGAAAAGAGACGTATGTTGATGAATTCAACTGAATGTTTTAACGATGCCCATCTTGAATGAAACATATGTTCATTGAAAGACGATCAATATGTTCAATTGAGACCATGTATATGTTCACTAAGCACATTCATGTATGTATGGTATGGGGCATTGTAGGTTAAAGTAAAATGTTCATGTCATCAGTAACGTATGTTAATGAGATGTATTTTACTGTGTTGAGTGGTTGTAGTTAATATGTCTATTAGAAAAGTAACGTACGTTGATGAATTCAAGTGAAGGTGTTGACGATGTCCCTATCTAATGAAACACATGTTCATTAAACTATTGTCAAGTGTTCATTGAGGGAACTTGAAATTGTTATGGATTTTTTTATTTTTACCACCTTTTAAAATCACGATTTTCAAGATAACTACCTTATAAGTTCATTTTTTTAAATAACCACCTTATATGACCTAAATCTCTTTAAATACATACCAATTGACAGATTTCGTCTAAGAAATTGGTCTTAAAGAAGGGTTTAAACCTTATATACATTCTAGTGAATAAATGTGAAGGTTGTGGAATTGTTCTTAAACCCTTTTTGAGGATGATTTCCTTGACAGAATATGTCAATTGGTAGGTATTTAAAAGGATTTAGGTCATATAAGGTGGTTATTTAAAGAAATGAACATATAAGGTGGTTAATTTGAAAAACGTGATTTTATAAGGTGGTTAAAGTCAAAAAATCCTTTCCTTATTAATGTATGTTCATGATACCCATTTTAATATGTGCATTGGTTGTAGCTAATATGTGTATTCGACAAGGAATATGAAATTGTGCAAGGAGAAGTAGTTGGATAAACTTTTTATTAATAACATGACGGGAAAAGGCAAATGGAAATATGATAAATCACAATACAAACAGTAAAATAAAAAGCACCACGTAGATCTACTCTTCGTTGAGTTGTTATTCCCACTTAGCAACAGCGTCCATTGCTTTGCTAGAAGGGTCGTTGAAGATGTTATGAACACGGGCGATTTCACTTATTATGTCAAGTGTATCTTTCCCTTCATTTTGCTTTATTTTTTGTAAATTGCTCATAGCTTTTGTAGTCTTTGAATTGAAGACCTCCCATGCTTCTAAGTATGCCTCTATGGCCTTCAAGACTTCTTTTAGGTGTGTTTTAATATGTGAATCCATGTGAGGAGGTCAAGGCTTTCTTTGTGGGGGAAGGGAAAGGAATGATGAAGCGATTTCAAGTATAAAGGAGTCTTTTTATAAGGAATTTTAGGATCAGATTCATTGACTTATTGTATGTGAATTGGATGTTGGTTGTTAGAGGCGGATATAATGCAGTCATTATTGGGGGGTAGTTGACGGGTGTATGAGTGATGATAATGATGGTGGGACTTGCGTGAGTTATATAAAAGAGTTTGTCTTTTTTGTGGTTATATATTATGAAATTTAAATATTGGAAAATAAACTAAAAATAAATGGGAAATTCAAAAAGATGTAATGTAAAGCGGAAATTTCATAAAAATACTGAAGAACAATGGCCCAAAAAAAAGTTTAATAAAAGAGTTCATGCTAGAACTCGTTGGACTCAAAAAAGTTAAACAAAAATAATTATGCTCCGCCCTTAGTCTTCCTTGAAGAGACAGCTGAAGCCATCAAAGTAGTAGCTCATATCTTCCTCCATCCATGCTTTGAGGTCGTAGCCGTCGTTGTAGATTATATCTTTCAGAATCCACTGCCTCATTTCATCGACAGGGTGGACGTAGTCTATGGGTATGTGGATGTCCCTTGCCCAGGTGCGCCAATGCTTGCACGCCTTCTCCACAGACCACCTGTCCGCCAAAGCAAGACGGGGGAAGACGTGGTGTTTGAGAATGTCGCTGTTTTTGCACAGGGGATGGGCGTTTTCGAAAGCTGTTACACCATCCGGCGGAGAGAGTCTTCGTTTTTTGGCGGGTCGAGGTACTTCCCATCTAGACATTTTTTTTTTTGTAAGTTATCGGGAAAAACTACGAAGGTTTAAATTAGAAAAATGGCGAAGGCTTAAGAGAAGATTGAAAATGAACTGAAGTTAGTGGTGGAGAAGGAAATGTGGTGCCTATATATTGGGGAAAGTTAAAATGATGTTCATTTGGGTGCAAAAAATAAACCGCCACCTCCATTAGTGCATCGATAAATGGGACGCGTTGTTCGAGAATGTAGTGAGTGGTGTGACAGTTGAGTGTGGAAGTGTTCATTAACAGCTAATTATGGTTCTGCCTGAGTGTTCATTGAGACGGAAAATAAACCGCCAATTCCATTATTGCATCGCTTATTTGGGACGTGTTGTTCGAGGGTGGCAGGTAATGATGGTACCGCCTTATCGCTGATTGGGCAGTGGCTCTGCCCAGTGTTCATCGGGCAATGTTTATGTTGTACATGTAAATGGGCTATATGTTCATTTGCTTATGTTCATGTTCATTTCAATGTGGACATGTTCATTAACTCTGCGTTAATTATAGTACTTTTATATGTACTTATATGTACACATGTAGATTAATGAAAAGCGTTGTAGGGGCATTATAGTACCTGTTCGTTAAATATGCATTCATTACAGTACGTTATATGTTCCGTAAGTAAATGTGCAGGGAGTATATTAGCATAGATGTGTTCATGCAGGAGTACTGAGATGGTCTGGGTGTTATGTTCCCTTGTCGCATAGATATGTTCATTTTATTCATGCAACTGTTCATCTTGACCATGGATACGTGCTGTTTTGTCCTCGCATAGTTAGGTCCATTTGACATGTTCATTTAATATGCATTACTTACAGTACTGTTCCTTAAGTAAATGAACATGGAGTCATAATAAGGTCCATCTGTGATTGTCTGCGTGTTCATCTTTGACGTTCATATGTTCACTTGTCTGGAAATAATGAGGGAGTATGTTCATTACTGTTATGGCCTGTGAGTATGTTCATTGACACATTAAATTGTCCATTGATTTGATTCCCATGTTCATCAGCCACATTCCCTTGTTGATTTTGAGCTTTTCAGATGTTCTTTTTTGAGTAGTTTCACAAATACTCTAAATAGAACCATTTGACCCGAAATTATTTTCAGTTATGTTCATTGTGTACTTTGCATAAGTTCACTCTATGGAGGTAATGATTTTTAGCATTTTGCATTAACCCTTGAGATTAGTTCGATGTTCACCCAGTATGAACATATGTTCACCTTGTGCTATACGCATGTTCATCAAGAACGTGCATTTGTTCAATTCACATACGTTCACCTTGTGTTCATTGAGACGGAAAATAAACCGCCAATTCCTTTATTTCATCGCTTATTTGGGACGTGTTGTTCGAGGGTGGCAGGTAATGATGGTACCGCCTTATCGCTGATTGGGCAGTGGCTCTGCCCAGTGTTCATCGGGCAACGTTTAGGTTGTACATGTAAATGGGATATATGTTCATTTGCTTATGTGCATGTTCATTTCAATGTGGACATGTTCATTTGAACATATAACTTGTTCATTAACTCTGCGTTAATTATAGTACTTTTATATGTACTTATATGTACACATGTAGATTAATGAAAAGCGTTGTAGGGGCATTATATTACCCGTTCGTTAAATATGCATTCATTACAGTACGTTATATGTTCCGTAAGTAAATGTGCAGGGAGTATATTAGCATAGATGTGTTCATGCGGG
Source organism: Beta corolliflora (assembly GCA_947648045.1). Lineage (NCBI taxonomy): Eukaryota > Viridiplantae > Streptophyta > Magnoliopsida > Caryophyllales > Amaranthaceae > Beta > Beta corolliflora. The sequence continues at coordinate 202,638 of CANSZD010000744.1, forward strand.
AGTATTGAGATGATCTGGGTGTTATGTTCCCTTGTCGCATAGATATGTTCATTTTATTCATGCAACTGTTCATCTTGACCATGGATACGTGCTGTTTTGTCCTCGCATAGTTAGGTCCATTTGACATGTTCATTAAATTGTCCATTCATTTGATTACCATGTTCATCAGCCACATTCCCTTGTTGATTTTGAGCTTTTCAGATGTTCTTTTTTGAGTAGTTTCACAAATACTCTAAATAGGACCATTTGACCCGAAATTGTTTTCAGTTATGTTCATTGTGTACTTTGCATAAGTTCACTCTATGGAGGTAATGATTTTTATCATTTTGCATTAACCCTTGAGGTTAGTTCGATGTTCACCCAGTATGAAACATATGTTCACCTTGTGCTATATGCATGTTCATCAAGAACGTGCATTTGTTCAATTCACATGGGATAAGCAGTTGACTAATTGTTGCATTTTGAATGAAATACCATATCATTTTATACACTGTCATCAATGTTGCCATGTACAAAAAAATGAGGTTAAATGTTTTTCATGTGGTGGATGTGTCATCCAAGGACAATTCAGGCAGCCCATTCATCCTCCTTGTTGCATTTTCGATGACCCGATCTCGCAGCTTGTTCATTTCATGGGTGAGGATGTCAATTGTGTACCTTATGCGGAGCTCCCTCAGCATGTCGTACTGTCGGCATTTTGGTCAGTTAATATATGGTAACGAAACAAAATGGAATGTGGGGAGAGTAGTGTAAGATGTACAGTACATTGTTTTTTTCGAACCCCGTTTCAAAGTTATGCTCCCACTGCCCGTTGTATGTTTCCATGTGGCGCATCACGTACACACCGCAGTCGGTGCTGTTTTCATTTGTACGCCACGGCATGTCAATTACCCGAATGGGCAAGGCGTTGATATGACTAACGTGATTAACGTCATGGAATTCCAACAATAAGTTGGACAACAGGTCCCTCTGCATTCATAAGTTAAGGCATGTGAATATAGTGTTATTGAGGATTTCGGGGAAATAAAAATTAACAGATACATGTAAGGTGGTTACCATCTTTTGTGGGTAGTCACTGTACTTGGCAGTGAATGGGATGCTGGGGTCCAAAATCCTGTTGTCTATGAGATCAAGTGTTTTTTCGGGGAAGTTGAAGCATAACAGGTAGAAGTGTCCATGAGCTGCGATTGGAAAAAAAATTTGTTGCAATAGGAAAAGGTGAACATACTGTGGCGTAGGTACGACAGAGTTCCAATACGCATCAGACATCGGCCGGGTTGTAGTGTGGTAATCAATTTAAGCAGGAAGCAATGCATTATATAAGGCGAGTATAACATACACTAGGAGTTGTTGGGAAGAAAAGCCGGGTTGCTGAACCTGGCAGGCGTTGTGCACTGCGCTTGTTGAGGTGTGCAGCCCACACATCAATGAAGGTGCTGTAGATTGGAACATCATCTGCCATGCTCTGTATATTGTCCCTCAAGATGAAGTCGTTGGCGTCGTTGTATAGGCAGTCCCTGGCAATTGACAAACAATCATATCAATGAATATGATTGTAAAGGACAAAGAACATTACAGGGACTGACAATGGGCAAGACTACTTATACTTATGAACATATGTATTACTACCGGTGAACATCGATGTCATTTACACCAAGTGACGTGAACATCCTCAAAAGAGTAAATGAACATTGGATCCAACAAAACGAACAACAGATATAGCGGCTCCAAAGTTAAAGTTGAGCAGTAACTATATTAATGAACATATCACTTCTAATAAGTTAAGTTTAAAATATACTCACATGAACATTTGAAGGGTACATATTGTACACACGCCAATTAAAGTAATTATGTCTTAAACATATATAACATGTAAATAGAACGGGTGGATGGTGTTACCCATCATCCCCATCCCCAAATGCGTAGTCTGCTATGTGACTGAGATCCTTTTCTCGTCGACGTCGCCTTCGCTCGAGCAGATGTGAGTACTTGATCATGAATGGGGACCTGTACTTCAATGGGAGGCGTGTTTGACGGTGTGGCCTCCCAGTTTCTGTAAGACTGTCAATCCTGTTCAAATTCAAGGTAAGCAATTATAAGCAGGGTTTCATTGACACCTGGAAATTTATGGAACGTAGGGATATTAGGTCACCTCTGCTCCTCTGCTTGATTGATTTCCACCCCCTATGAATCCGCTTCTTCTGCATCTTGTATCCTGATAGTTCAGTAAACAAAGGAATGAACATTTGGTGCAAACATATGTTAAAAAAATACTGCACATTGATATGAAATATCTTAGGAACATGCCTCAGTACACAAATGAACATGCGTCAGTACACAGATGTGTGAGAATACCTGATTGCGGCTTCGAATGATTGGAAATTCTCCATGCATGCATCCATGGACTCACTGTATACATTGGACTAGTTAGTTATTGGATAACCTTTAATTTCAACCATTTATTATGTGTGTTCGGTTAGGCATCGTACCAGAAGTTTGGGAGTCCGCAACAATAATTATACGTATGAAGTAATGGTAAGAACAAAGTGCAATCAATTAAGTGGATATCACACATAACATCAAGGAGCAGGCGTATTAGTTGTATGTAGGTGAAACAACTAATAGAGTATCAATGAACAAGTACCAACACTTTATACATCCACGTAATAAAGAGAGCAAGTAAGCAATGAACAAACCGCATCACAGGATGAACATCAACCAATAATTAATGAACACAATACCTCCAAGGATGAACATCAACCAAGTAGTTAGAATGGTATATACCTTGGCAATGTGTGAAAAACCTGCTGGTCTGTATAATCATCTACGTCAAGTGTATCATTGGGGAACAAATAAGTAATTGTACAGGATACATTATTATTGTTTCCTTAAAAACAAATAAGGAATGTAATGTAATGTAATGGGGTGGGGGTTCAAGGGGATCACGGGCGAAAATTGTGTAGGGGGGAAATTTTCTAGGGCTCCCGTCCAATGATACACTTAAATTTTCCGCAGCGAGCAAACTAAATTAAAATTATTAGTTACTGCAATTCATGTTCAATGGGCTTGGCCTTGTCATTGTTGAGGGGATGCACAGGAGAAAGTTGATCAAATATTTGTTCCATGGTGGGGTCCTCCTGTTGTTGTGGTGTACGTTCCCGGCGATTTGGCGTACGGCCCACAGTCAACTCGAGGTTCAGTAGGTCAAAGGTTGGGCGACCATCATCTAATTCATTCCTAGTGAGGTTGGGGTTAAGTTGTTCTTCAACAACTTGGTCAATTATCTGTAGCAGAGAATCGGAGGAGAATAGATCGGCATCCTGGCTGAGGATTGAGTCCCCCCCTCCAGTTGAGTCGAACAGGGACGCTTGTCTTCACCAATCTATCGAGGATGGATTGGATTACAGTGGGTGACACGTCCTTGCTGCCCTGATTGGATCCCAGGAGGGGGCCTTGGTACATGAGTGCATTCAGCTCAGCAAGATCTGTTGTGATTTTAGCACAACAAATCTTGAACCTTGACTTCCAACCCTGTTGAACATAGGACCAGAAGGAATTGAAACCAATCAGTTATATGAACTCAAAGAACATGTTTGGTTTTACAGTTGAACATGTGAACAAAGGAAATGAACATATCTTGATAACCAAGTGAACATTACCGTCATTCAAGTGAACTTCATGGGTAGATAAATGAATATGTGTTAATGGAAAAATGAACGTATAGGCAACTTAAGTGAACACTATGTTTAATTCAAGGTTACATCATGGTTAGGCATATGTACATGTGTTAAGAAAATGAACATGTAGACTACGCAAGTGAACTCTATGTTCATTCAAGTGACCACCATTGGAGGCAGTGATCATGAAGGATGGACATACGAACATATGGTCCATGTTAAACTTGATCAACATGTTGGTCTTTACAGTTTAACATGTGAATTATACAAATATGAACTTCACCATCATGGGTTGCCAAGTTAACATATTGATGAAAAACATATTGAACATGTATTCAACCCAATTGTTCATTACAGTCAGTTGAAGTGAACACCCCGTGTTCAGAATGAACATGTACAGTAGCACATGAACATTAGTCATACTATAAATGAACATTTATCATGTAATCAGATGAACATCTTGTTATATGTGAACATATAGCACATTGCATGTCAACATGTAACTAATTACAATGAAAATAGGTCAGATGATGAAATCACAGAAGGTACCTCAAGGTCTGTTGGAGGGGAGCTGACTTGTGGGGGCGGGATCTGTTGTTGTTATTGTTGTTGTTATTCTTTGTTGGTGTTGTTATTCTTTATTCGTTGTTATTCTTTATTGTTGTTGTTAGTCTTTGTTGTTCTTGATGGTGTTATTCTTTGTTATTCTTGTTGTTGTTGTTGTTATTCTTCTTGCCGATTGAGAACTTCTTTGGATGGCGGGGGGAATTGGTATCCGGTCAAGAACTATGCCACCTCCAAATCCATGGCGCAAATCTAGGGTGTTCCGCCTCTTGACCAATTCCCTCCCCCAGACGCTGATCAATGGGAAGTGCCGAGGGGCTGGACACAACTGATTCAGAACTCGGTCAAAGTAGAAGACCTGCAAATAAGAGATAAATGAGTGGTAATGGTAACATGTAAACTGGTTACATTGCATGGACAAAGGACTTACGATCAAGAAGGGAGTGGGGCCAATGAACCAGCGGTTTGGTTTCTCCCTCCAGTAGTCGGTGGCATGGATGACGGCGTCTTTGGTGTACGTGCACCAATCGTAGTTTGCAATTTGGTTGACGTCAACGGCCGTGACTAAGCAGGCTGGGGTGGGCTGGGAGTTAGAGTTGCTCTTGATGCAGGAGTTCACGGCAGCTACCAAGAAACTCCTCTTCCAGTTGTCACTCACCCCGTCAGCCAGGAGCTTATCAACAATGTGAGTCAAGGACGGACAACCATTTGTCCTCAGTCCATGGTACCCCCTCCAATCCAGCATCATCCTATCATAGTCCGAAGTTGTACCAAAAGGTGTCGGCTCAACAATGGGCAGTCCTCCCATTGGCACGCCGTACACCAGGTGCACGTCGACGGCCTCTATTTTGATCTCCTTCCCACGTTCCAGCTGCAAGCTTCCACTGGAGCAATTGATGTGGGAAGTAATGGATGCAAGGATGTTGGTGTTTTACTTCTCAAAGTCCATCCCTAAAAGTCCGCCGAACCCAATGTCTTTGCCTCGTCATTGGCAATGTTCGTCAATAGCCTCACCAAAGGCTAGACAGAGTGGCGCACCTTGATCAGGGTATTGGCGCTAACACTGCTGACCCCCCGGGAACCACTCTGCACAGGCAGCACAGATTGTGGAGCTGTCTGCATCTCCACTGATTGGGTCTCACTTAATCTGAAAACATGGGGCACATCTCATTTCAATAAACGAAAGTACTGTCCATTAAACTTTGCCATTAGAACACACGATATCACTTGATAGCCGGAACATGTACACCTACAGTCAATATATTTTCCACTGCCCATGTGATATGCATGGAATTTTGTTATTTTCACATGTTCATGCACTAGCGAAGACATGTTCAACCTAGAGGTGCTTCTAATATGTGATGAAAGACATGTTCATTCGAATGTTGTTCATATTCAATTTGGATCAATGGCAGTGAACATGTTCAACTAGTATTTGATGGAATGCAGTATGCATGTAATGTTCATCTACACTTTCTACAAGTGACAATGCACAAGTGACAATGCACGTCTACACTATTACTAATGCTCACATGATAACACACGCACAAGTGACAATGTTCATCTACACTCCCAATAATGTTCCCCTACACATTTTATAATGGTCATTAAAAAAAATCATGTTCAATACAATTACTGAATGTTCATTTGTAAGAAACGGTTTTATGTTCACGTACAACGGATCATGGGTGGCTGTAATCCCAGCACCTTCACATGGGAGCTGCTGGGCTGGTCCCCTTGCCCGACCACCGGTCTTTCTTGCTACCCTGCATGCCAAAGTGTATTAAATTAAATGATGGTTGTTGGTGCACGTCACAATATGGATGACTAACTGATTACCTCCCGACAGCCTTGGTCCTCTTGCCCGGTGGGACATACTCAGTGTCTTCCTCGTCGGGAGCCTGCCTACAATGCCATAAAACATTAAGTATCGCTGCACAGGATACGTAATGTGAGTATGCAATTTATGTGTCACTGTACATGTAATACCTCTTCTCTGCAGGAGCCATCGGAAGAGGCTTGGTAATAGGCGCTTTGGGGTACCAGGGAAATTTTGAATAGGGGTTCGTCCCCTGCTGTGCAGCTTGCACGCCCCTGCAAATATGTAATTATGGTAATGTAACATTGATGTCATGTAAACGAATGCGCATGGAATTTACAGTCGATGAACGTACATGAGGCTTAATTACAATGGCCACGTGATTGACATAATACCAACATTACTAACCTGCTTTCCTGCGTGATCTCTTCTAGCCACTGAGGATGACGTTCTTCCTCCTGTTCAGGCTGGCTTGCCTGATGTTCATTTTGTTGGGCCAGGTGTTCACCCTGTTCAGTTTGTTGTTGGTGTTGTTGTTGTTGTTGTTGTTGTTGTTGTTGTTCTTCGTTGTTTTTCTTTGTTGTTGTTGTTGATGTTGTTGTTGTTGTTGCTGTTGTTGTTGTTGCTCTTGTTGTTGTTGGTGTTGGTGTTGTTGTTCAGTTGGTTGGTCTAGGTGTTCACCCTGTTGAGGATGTTGACCTTCATCATTTTGTTGGGCCTGTTGTTCAGATTGTTGCTCAAGGCCATGTGTCTCGTGATCATCCACCCTTAACATGGCAGGAGTTGACAATGGGAATTATGATTAATCTTCATCGCAATGAACATTACAAACAAGACAAATGAACATCATCTTTCGAAAAGCACATCGACTACACTGTAGGGAACATACGAGGCAAATGTTTTGAACATCAGAAAACATCACTAGTGGAAAAAAGTCCATCTGATGCGGTCAAAACCGGGCTTACTGATTCGGTTTTGGTCCGCATCGGATGGGCTCGCAACAGATCCAAAATATTTACTGATCCGGTTTTTAGTGAAAACCGGATCAGTTAACTAGGGCCCGTTCGGTATTATTGTGGTTTTCTGTTTTTTGGTTTTTTGATTTTCAAAGTCATGTGATATATGTCCTATAATGAATAAAAAATTAGTCAAATTTATCGGGAACATGATGATTTTGAAAACTGACAACTAAAAAGTGAAAACCACTTTTTCTGGTTTTTTGTTTTTGGTTTTTAGTTTTCAAAAAAACTGAAAATTGAAAACAAAAAACGATAACGAACGGGCCCTAGGTTATCTGATCCGGTTTTTAGTGAAAACTGAATCAGTTAACTAGGTTAACTGATCCGGTTTTCACTAAAACCGGATCGATAACCCCCAAAAAACCAAAAAAAAAAAAAAAAATTGTGTGCATTTTTTCATTATTAATCAATACAAAATTAATAATATATATAAAAACGCATTTTATTAAGCATATTATGCCCAATTGAAGCATAAATAATTAAATACATAAAAATATTAACATACACAACTATGACATTATAATTTTATACTTCAATGGCTCCTATTAGATTTAACAATCATTCGCTATCATAGGCTTCTTCAAGCTTGCAATACATGCAGTTATAATCTTGCGGATGGAAAATCGATATGGGAGCAGATGTCGTAGCATCTGCAAGGAGAAACAGAAGTTAAAACAGTCGGTCAATTTGACACACACATACCCCACTTTTGCAGCCGCAGACTATAGCATCAAACAATCTTGCAGATGATGGAGTATCACCAGCTGGGCTCAGGCAAAAGATAGACCTGACAAGCAATAAAAACTACTGAGCTGCATCCTCAATTTGTTACACGTAATATATGTCAAACCACTCAGCTTAATATCTTAACAGTTCAAAAAACCAATTGTTGAACACGGAATTAAGTCAACAAAGTCTAATTGTAAATTATAGGTGAAATTCATATATCTCACTTGCGCATTCCATTTTGGTGCAGCCTTGCTTGCCTCTCCCACTGTTCCTTCCTCAATAACTACACCATTAGCACCGGACGGCTCGAAACAAGTTGTGATCGGATCTTTCCTCCCTGAAGAAAAGGATAGCAACATAAGATACATCCGACAATATTCTTTTTTCTTCCCCAAGCATAATCAAACAAGTGTTTGTTGTTAGTCATACCCATTCTTCTCTAATCACCAATGAATGATGTAAGACTGGATTGGATCTTTATACATAGTCCAATCCTCCCTTAACCTATTACTTAAGCACTAAGGACCAAAAGTTTTTGGATGCGGCAATAGATATAAATTTATTTTAGTAACTTCTTAAATCTCAGGAAGCAAAGTTGAGCATATTACTTACATAAGTAAAAGCCTCGAGGGGTGAAAAAGGACCCCGTATAAACATAACAAGATAATGGAATTGTGTATAGCAAATCGATGCAAGTGGACACATTGTGAGCAAAAAGTATGCATGATAGAGTGTAGAAACGCTCTTAACGGATCGGGCGAGTATAGACTTCGGACGTAAAGCCGAAACTAAAGCGGCTCTTTTACGAGAGTGATAATTTTAAGCTTCAACATCTAATATACCCACTGGGTTAATCGGCTCAAATTTGTAGAAATGGAGGAGGTTATTTGGAAATCTGATACGATACTGAAGGACCCAACAGAACTTCTTTAGTCGAACAATGTTCCCACACCTCAAAATATGAACCTCCTAAACACTAACTAGTTAAGTATTCTCAATTAGTTGCTGTCCGAGACTAGCTTTAGTTGTATTCACCAAAATTGAAGCCACAAACAGACAACATATGAAGATATGCAAGAAGGTTTCCCAACAAAAAAAAAATTAACAGTGAAATAATTGTAAACAAAGTAAATGTGCATATCACAAACCAGACACCAATAAAAGGCTTAACACGAATAAGAATAACTATGCCCAAGAACAAACTAAAATGAATACCAGAGAAGCACTCACAACCTGTAAAGTGTTTTGCACTGCTGTTTCTCCAACAAGAAGAATCTGATGATGGTGAAGAATGGTATATATTTTATATCCACCTCGTCTTGCTTGTGAACCCGTATCACATTTTTTAACAGCCTCTCTGACTCCGGAGCTATGAGATCAGCCCAAAGCCAATAATCAATACAATGCTGCAAAAGAATGAGTAAAACAGTTAAATCTCAATTGTCATCTTAAAACAGATTATTTGCAATACGCGAAACTCATAATTTCTCTTAACTTTCAACTTTCAAGCTAGTGTTTTCAACAATTTTCAAAGTAAGCAACGAACTCTACAAATTAAACCTTCGAACTACAACACAGAATTAATAACAATGCAAATTAAGAGTAGTAAAAATGAGGTTGCAGTAACAAGATATAGAAATCACAGAGTTGCAGTAATAAGGTTGCAGTAACAAGATATAGAAATCACAAACAAGAAATGATCTCCATCTTTATACAGGATTATTGGAGATAAAATGAGGCAGTATATTTTCCAACATGTCAAATAGATAATGTTAAATAACAATAAACTTTAGGGTATTTCACCAGCTATAAGAGACAGAGCCTATTTTCCATTAACAGAGTTCCACGTTGTCATGTACAATAAATTAAAGAAGGCAATTGTCCCATACTAAAGCTCACACTGCATCATTGAGAAAAGAAGAAAGAAATAGAGAACACAGCTAAAAGAATCAGACAATCAAGTCTTGTTACATTGTATATTACTCAATAAGTCACCACCAGTGTACGACAACCGTCAACCTACAGGCATCAGATTAAAATAGCAAGAGTAAGTAGAAAGTGACCTTTATCAGCACTCTCATTCTGTCTAGCAAAATTATTGATTTGACAATGTGCTTCAGAGTCACTGAATACTACCAACATGTAACCCACCTGACGTTCTCCTTTTCACTTCTTCAACCCCCTACCCCTCTCTCCCCTCCCCTCCCCTCCCCCCCCCCGATCCCTCCGGGCTCCGGCTAACATTGAATCAAACAAAAAGAAAACCATCTCTAGCAAGCAGTATCGGGAAATTGATTACCATGTAGCCACTTAAGATTTGATGATGAATCGGAAGTTACGATGGTAAATGTGTAGATAATTTCTCCGCAAGATACATTAAAAAAAAGATATAAGAGACTATAGGGGCAAGGACACCCGGATCTCGTTCAATACATATTGCAAAGTAATATAAAGATAAACATGTAGAATAGTTCAAGAATAACATGAACCCATATCTTTCCTTCTTTGACCACGGTAAGGAGTAACAACTCGCACTTATAAATCAACATGGAGAATTGGAGAGTAATGAATTGAGTGGTGACTGATAAATCACATGCACATTCCAGGTATTTGAATCAAAGTATGACAAAGACCGAGTAATCTAAACCCACATAGAACTCGGATAAAGTAAACTTTACACATTGAACGGAACTCCACAATTTGTAAAGAAAGTAGAATAGAACCGACCTTCATAATTTTTCGGGGAATCATAGAGGGCAAAGAAACACTAGAGGACGATCATCCTTAAAACGAATGTAATATGTCTACGCTTCTTAGGACCTTTCTTCCTCGTTGACAACATACTCGATGCAGTCGTCATTGATGACGAAACGGAAAAGAAATCCAAGTTGAAACAAAATTCACATAAGCATCACCAATAACCGCAAAAGATTTGCCACTACAAGTAAAGGCCATTTGGCTCAATTCATAACACACCTCAAACACAATTCACCCTAATTTACATTCAATTCCGACCAAACTCCAATTAAACAACACAAGTACACAACACAACCACCAAAATTCACATAGATAGCAACAATCTCTATGTAACATTTATGAAAACTCCACTCCAAACAAGGAGCAGAAAAACAAAATCGTTAAATTTTTCTAAGCAACATGTTTCATAACATCATTATTTCGGATCCAATAGAAAGAGTTCCACTCTACCGATCAAACATCAATACAATTTTTCCAATTCTTGTTCCAATTTATGATAACAATCGACAAAAAAAAAACATATATTATGAATCGGCACCTTCAAGAATCGATCGATTTGATGATGAAGTTTTGACGACTGATAGGGTTCATCACCACTGGAGATCCAGCAGTTCGCAGCCATGCCTGGAATTATTTGTCCGTTTCTTCAAACTATTCTTTGTTTGATACAGTTGATGGCGTCGTTCCTAGAAATAATCGAAAATCGATTTTTTTTTCAAATTTTCTCATATTTCGCTAGATCGAGAAAAATTGAAGATAAAAACAGGAGAAAAATTGCGATTTATGTTAAATTTCAGTTGAATTTACCTCCGAAAATCTTCTGGTCAGACATTATGTAACCGCAAGCATAAGCAATGACAAAGGATCCGACGAGAGATCCGACGATGTATTTACCCGCCATAGCTGAACTTCAAAGCTGTAAAAATGGTGAGGTGGTCGGCGCTATCGATGAGAGGGAAGGAGTGAGGGTGAGAGAGGGGAAAAATGGATTAGGTTTCGCGGGATATGAAAGGAGATAGCTGGGCTGATAAAACGCGAAATGAGAGGGAAGTGGGCTTGGGTTGGGTGAAGGAGGGAAACGCGGGTTTTTCCTTTAGAAAATTAACGGAAAATCTGATCCGGTCTTGTGAACCGGGTCAGATTTTATAAAACCGGAGCAGTTTCTAAAATCTGATCCGGTTCACTAAAGGACCGGATTAGATTTTCCGCCCAGATTTCCCTCCCATTTTTTTAATGATTTTCGGATGCGGTTTTGTAAAAACCGAATCTGTTACTAAGTGACATATAAGGTTTTTTCCACTAGTGCATCTAACACCAACCGCACAGTATTGAACATGCGACCTACAGTTTAGGAACATCAGTACACCTATATGAACATGCATCATATGGTTATGCACATGTGAGTTGTGGCTAACATTTGCAATCATACTAGTGAACATTATCCACGGTAGTGAACATGCGACATACTTGTTGCATAGGAAATCACAAGTGAACAACAGACACACAACAAACACCCGTTAGTGAACATGTGACATAATGTTGTAGGGACATCAAACTCATGTATTTGAACATGCAATACACTTGTATGTTTAAATCTAATGTCCAAGGAACATATAACTAACACAGATGAACATCGTGCCGGATATTTCAGCTATACTTGAATGAACATGGGACATATTCTACTGAAAATAATACCACCAACCGTACATTATTGAACATGCGACCTACTATTTAGGAACATCAGTACACGTATATGAACACGCAGCATATGGTTATGCACATGTGAGATGTGGCTAACATTTGCAATCATACTAGTGAACATTATCCACACTAGTGAACATGCGACGTACTTGTTGCACAGGAAATCACAAGTGAACAACAGACACACAACAAACACCCGTTAGTGAACATGTGACCTAATGTTTAGGGACATCAAACTCATGTATTTGAACATGCAATACACTGGTATGTTTAAATCTATTTTCCAAGGAACATCTAACTAACAAAGATGAACATGGTGCCGGATAATTGAAGCGAACATCAGCAATACTTGAATGAACATGGGACATATTCTTTTGAAAATAATAACACCAATTGCATAGTATTGAACATGCGACGTATTGTTTATGAACATCCGTACACGTATATGAACATGCATCATATGGTTATGCACATGATGTGGCTAACATTTGCAATCATACTAGTGAACATTATCCACAGTAGTGAAGATGCGACGTACTTGTTGCATAGGAAATCACAAGTGAACAGCAAACACACAAGAAACACCCATTAGTGCACATGTGACCTAAAATTTTAGGAACATCAAACTCATGTATGTGAACATGCAATTGACTGGTATATTTAAATCTAATTTCCAAGGAACATATAACTAACACAGATGAACATCGTGCCGGATAATTGAAGCGAACATCAGCAATATTTGAATGAACATGGGACATATTCTGTTGAAAATACTAATACCAACCGCACAGTAGTGAACATGAGACCTACTATTTAGGAACATCAGTACACGTATATGAACATGCATCATATGGTTATGCACATGTGATATGTGGCTAACATTTGCAATCATACTAGTGAACATTATCAACAGTAGTGAACATGCGACGTACTTGTTGCATAGGAAATCACAAGTGAACAACAAACACACAACAAACACCCGTTATTGAACATGCAATACACTGGTATGTCTATATCTAATTTACAAGGAACGTATAACTAACACAGATGAACATCGTTTTGGATAATTGAACCGAACATCAGCAACAGTTTGATGAACATGGGACATATTCTTCTGAAAATAATAACACCAACCGCACAGTATTGAACATGCGATTTACTGTTTAGGAACATCAGTACACGTATATGAACATGCATCATATGGTTATGCACATGTGACTAACATTTGCAATCATACTAGTGAACATTGTTTAGAGTGTAGATGAACATGCCACGTACTTGTTGCATAGTAAATCACAAGTGAACAACAAACACACAAAAAACACCCGTTAGTGAACATGTGACATAAATGTTTTAGGACATCAAACTCATGTATTTGAACATGCAATACACTTGTATGTGTAAATCTAATGTCCAAGGAACATCTAACTAACACAGATGAACATCGTGCCGGATAATTGAAGCGAACATCAGCAATACTTTAATGAACATGGGACATATTATTTTGAAAATAATAAAATACGAACTAAAATTGTAACTGGTGCAAGTGAACATTCAGATGCTAATATAAACATCTATCACACAAAATTTAATATACGACACATGAGGTACGAACATTCAGAAGTCCATGAATTATACTAGATGTTCACTTCAATTTCTCTGATGTGCAGGCATCACATATTTATATATGCTTTCAGTAAATGTATGCATGCTTCCAGTGAACATAATGCACACATACCAGAACAAGAATTCCAACAAACGGCCGACATTTTTGTCTGATGTATGTGAGTATAACATCAACCACATAGAATTGAACATACGACACATGCAGTTTGAACATCAAGCCATTAATTTTGTCGAAACTAAAATATCAACAGTCAGAATTCACCTGTGTTCTTGATTCAACTCTTTGAGTATCAATGGGTCAACGATCATTTCTGTCGTTGGGTCAGCTGTTGTGCCTGTTGTTCTCTTCTTGCTGGGTCTGGATTGAGACTTTTGGAACTGGGCCAAGGTAGTTCCAAATCCTGCATCCCCCTCATCTCTGCACGAAGAACCACAATTAAACACATAATTACACACCATAATTACCTTCTATAAACTACATAATTAAACAACATAATTCTCTAGTTTCAAAATATCATACGCAGGCGCCGGAAATTTCGAATTCAATGGGGTTACGCTCAAAACATCCTCTTCATCCGTCCTAGAATCCATTGCCAATAACATGCAATTAAAAATTCAATCTTTTTCTTATAATAATGTTTTACTAAAATTTTACTGGTTCAAACTTGCCTTTGGGTTTCAGTTGTGCCGGTGGTGTTCTGGGATTTTGCGTTTCGTGGCCATCGTTGAGTTGAAAATTGCAGGGAGACATTTTTTGGGGGGAGAAAATTTTTAGAGAAAGAAAGTTCAGAGTTCGTAATTCGTGCAAATGACTTAGGGCGGTATACTGTAACTTCAATTCATTGAAAACTGTCAAATCAGTTACTTTTCTAATTTTTAAATGATGTTCATTCGTTTATTTGTGCATGTTCATTGTGCCACACTATGCCTTTAGTTGGTTGCATTTTGTTTTACTTTACTTGCGTTTTGGGGCGTGCGCACCGTCCTCACCATACTTACGTGTGTATAACCTACGGATTGTAGGATTAGGGTTACGGCCTTTGGGGGGTTCTATTACCAATTTTTGCCCCACCTTTTGAACACGCACACATTTGTATAATCAACCTTTTCAATTTGATTACTACTTTCGAAACTAAAAAAAGCTACGGAAAATTACAGAAATCTCTAAAATTCTATAACAGTGAGCCATAAAAGTATAAACAATCGTTTGGCTACAATATCATAAAGAAATAAATTAAGGAGCCCTCTAAATTCTAATACAAAAAGAAACAGAAAAAAAAAAAAAAAAAACATCCTCAATTAGTCAAATTAGCAGCTATATAAATCATCATCTACAAGAACCAAAAGGAGTAAGAGAAGGACCAAGATCATAACAAAACGGAGCAGCAGGATGTTGCCACTTCTTAAAAACCACCGTTTTATTTTGCTGATGTTCAAACTTAGACGACGTCGTTTGAGGAGCAGGTTCAAATCTTGAATCAATCTCAGACGTCCGATTAATCGACGGTGGAGAACATGCCAGCGGGGACAAAAGTGGAATTGCAACGTTCCAATCACTAGACCGGTTTACTTCTATTGAAGCCGGAGCTCGGCGTTGTAGCCGGCTCGATTGACGTCGCCGGTTCGATGATGCGTCCGACATAATTTGGGCTTTTTTTTTATTTGATAAGGAAAAATTGAAAAATGGATGAGGAGAGAGATAAGAAGAAGACGTATGTGTTGTGGGGAAGGAAGATTGGGGAGGAGAGATATATAGAAAAGATTGGAAAAAGTGGAGAAAGCATGTGGTCTACACGTTTCGAGGTGTAACACATAATAAATCCAGTCAATAAAGTATAATGTGTGTTTGTAGTGTTGTGGTATTAATAAATATTAATTGTTTGTGGTTTGGAAATTGGAATCTAACAACACTATATAATGGCAAGAGAACGAGATTTTTGAAGATATGTTTCCAAGTTTTCTTTTGGACTTAACCACTCATGGTTGATTCTCTAACTATGCTATATACCTTCTTTTATCAACTTATTCTTCTTTGAACTAGGTCAAATCAAACTAGATGTTTTTTCAAATTACGAATAAGGGAACTTCCGTATCCTTCTAAAATTGAGCTCCTTATACCAAATTTGATAATTTGTGAGTTGTGACCTCATAACACTATGTCTTGATTTCTTTTTCGCACTATATAATACAGATACAGTGTTCTTGGAATTACAAGAAAATGATGTCTATTTCCCCCCAAATATAAGCCCGTATTGAGATTAATAATTCTTAGCTCAATAACTCTATATTCAGAATACATTTTGGAGTTTATATTTTCTACAAAATGCTGACTTTTTCAAGCTCTACAATGTCAGATCCTTAGAGTTACAAAATAGTTTATTTATCTCCAATGATCAAGGCCCTATGTTGATTTCATTAATATGTGACATTTCATGTTTGGAATATAAATTGGAGTGATTATTTGACAAAATGCTCATTTTTTAACGCTATAGAAAGTGATATCCTCATAATTGCAAAAAAAATGAATTAATTTTTTTTCAAATCAAGGTCTTGTATCGAAATTGATAATTTGTTGGGCGATAGTTCTACATCTGCATTGCATATAGGAATGTAATGCTTTTTCAGGATGCTTAATTTTTTCATGATCTAGATTACCATTCCTTATAATTGCGATTAAGAGAAGTTCTTTCTCCTCCCCCAACTCCCCCACCCCCAAATCAAGGCCCGATATAGAAATTGATAATTCACGACCCCATAACTCTATGTCCAAAATATATTCTAGAGTGATTCTTTTCTTAAAGTACTTATTTTTCATGATCTACAATGATGTATCATTAAGTGCCGAAAAAGAAGTTTGTTTTTCCCAAAATCAAGGATCTATATCGAAATTGACAATTCATAAACTCAAAACTCTATGGTCGGAATACAATTTGGAGAAATTTGTGTTTATAAAGTGCTTATATTTTCATTAACCTTGAATTATCGAAAAAGAGAAGTGCATTATAATATTATACCCCAAAACCAGGGTCCTATATGGAAACTAAGGGTGCATTTTCTTCACCTATAACTTATATGAACTGAACTTATCTAAAATTATTGGACCAAATTGGAACTTATTGGACCTGATTGAAACTTATCGGACGTGATTGGAACTTATTGAACCTGATTAGAACTTATTATACCAATTGGAACTTATTAGATAATTTTACAATAGTTTATCCATTAAAACCCATATAAACATCAATTAAGAAATTATTAATAATAATAACTATAAGTTACTCCCTCTGTCCCAGAATAGTCTGACATTTTCCTTTTATGTTTGTCCCAAATTAATTTGAACACATTTATTTTCGGCATGGCCCCGTTATTATTATATTACTTTTTTTTACAGTCTTTTGGCACACAAACTAACTTTATCAATACAAAACTACCTCCGAGCTTGCCCACGCACCCTGGAAGTTTGGTCTGCAAGTCCACTAGCAACATGTCTTAGCATGAGTCCAGAAGTGCCTATACAACAATGGCTCATAGCGTGGATCATGAAATCACGCAAAGATGATAGCATGGAAAGAACTCGTCTCCCAACTTTCATTGCAACATTGTGGGGAATATGGTGCGCTCGTAATAATGCTGTCTTTCGACAACAACCAGCCACTACCGAGACAATTTGTTGTATCATTAAAGAAGCGCTCAGGCAACACCAAATTTTTGATACCACCTCCCCTAATAGGCAGGCAGAATTACAAGCTCCACCATTCCCCCCAGGATTTCTGGTGGCAAATATAGAGGATCATACACATGGGGGTCCTCAAATTACCCAGCTAACAGATGGATCCTGGGATCATAGGAGTATAGGAGTATAGGACACACCAGGGTGATTACGCTTGGGTAAGCGATTCTGGACCGCACCACTATCTGGAAGGGGAAGGAGTCAATAGCCATGCAAACTCAGCACTACAGACGGAAGCCATGGCTGTTCATTGCGCTATTGCATGGGCTACGACACGTGGATACAGACAACTTCAAATAAAAAAGGATTCAGCTCTTCTTGTTCAATCCCTGTGATCCACACGAAGACATGATATCTCAATCCAATGGATGGTAAGTGCTATGTAACAACTGGCAGGTGCGCTGGTGCCAGGTAGTAAAGGTCTCGAGAGATCAGGTCAAGCGTGCGCATGAGTTAGCTCAGTGGAGCCGTTTAAACGGTAGTTTTACCTTTAATATTTAGATTGTATGGTTTTTTGGATGTTAAAAAAAAGGGATTTTTCACCAGGTACCCCTGAGTTTTACGAATATTCACCTAGTACCCTCGCAGTTTCCAAAATGCATAAGATGCCCCTGAGGTTTTTAAAAATACATGACTTGACCCTGCCGTTAAGTTTCCGTCAATCCTGTTAGTCCTAAAGGCCAAATTCTCAACTGACGGCCTAAAAGCCCCTACTCAGCCTCCCATCCAGCCACCACCACCCCGGGATACCGCCCCCTCCCTGTCCCAGGCCCCAGAAAACCTCCCCTTCCCCTTCGCCGGCCCCATAAACCACCCCCTCCCCTTCCCCACCCCGCGAAAACCTCCCCCTCCCTCGAAAACCTCCCCCTCCCTTCCCCGACCAGAAAACCTCCCCCCTTCCCTTCCCTCTCCCCGAAAACCTCCCCTCTCCCCTTCCCCATCCCCGAAATCCTCCCCTCTCCTCTTCCCCAACCCCGACAACCTTCCCCCTCTCCTTGTAAAAGCGGTTTTCGGGGTCGGAGGAAGGGGAGGGGGGGCATTTTCGATAGGGGAAGGAGAGGGGGGAAGGTTTTCGAGGGAAAGGGGAGGGATGAGGTTTTCGGGGGGGAAGGGGGAGGTCTTCGGGGGTGGTGGTGGCTGGTATGGTGGCATGGCGGTGGTTGGGGTGGCTGGTAGGTGAGGAAGGGGTGGGGATTTAATTAACTAAGGTTAATGAGGTTCAATGAAAGTTAATTAGGTTTAATTAGAGTTAATTAGGATTAATTAGTATTAATTAGGTTAGTTAGGGGTTGATTTAGCCTTAATGAACAACAGAGGTGACGGCCGTAAGTCATTAAGGCTATTATGATGATTTTTCAAAACCTCAGGGGCACCTTGTGCATTTTGGAAACTGCGAGAGCACCCGGTGAATATTCGTAAAACTCAGGGGTACCTGGTGAAAAATCCGATTTTTTTAAAAAAACACTAGCCTCATATGCACGCAATGGGTGGGTTAATTTCAGAACTTGTTATTCTATTATATACTACATTCGTACTATATTTATGATCAAACTTAAAATGTGAAAGATTAATAAATAGATAAATTTAGATATATTAATTCGCTAATGTAAAAAACTAACAAAGTTTGTGAGTTATTTTGAATATTAATCTTTTGTGAATGAATTTTGAGCAGAAAGAACAGAAATAATGAGTTGGTTTGACTGAATTAAAGAATATCAAAGGTAGTGAGTGTTTCAAACTTTTCAGGTGGACGTCATATATACCATCTTTTTTTTTTTTTTAAATGGTCAAGTTATTTTGTCCATTTAATATTTTGATTGAAATATTTGATACATATACCATTTTTAACTTGTTTAGAATGGCAAGTTGAATTGAGGATGTGTTCTTAAATTGTTTTCTTTTGTAATTTTTTTCATTCCATTAATTAGATCATTAAGGGTAATTTAGTATTTTCAGACTGGACACCATCTTCCCCCCCTTCCCTTATATAATAGATAAATAATTTCTCATTAACTCCTATCACATCTATTTTATAGTAAAAATACAATTTGATAACCACACTACAACTTATCACCATAAACTACGTGTTACAACGATTGTTCATATCTTTCTGGACGAAGGGAGTATATCTTAAATGGATTAATTAATTGATCATTATAATTGAATAATAGTAATATCTTTCATTATTAGGAATGAAAACGTGTGATCTATAATCATTTAAGAATGATTTACAAAACAGTAAGATTATGATTATTATTAATATCGTTGTAATAACATATTACTTTTCAAATAATAATCAACCACTAATTACTACTCCCTCCATCCCATTTTTAATTGATGAAGTTTTCTTTTTTGGAAGTCCTAAAATAGTTGTCAAGTTTCCATTATTAAACTTTAAACAATAAAAACGATTAATGTACTACGGGAATATTTTTTTTTATCATACATGCGGATGTACTACGCCATTCAGACACCTAATCTTTATTTTTTTGGTTCATTCTTTCGTTTGAAATCTCGAAATAAGCATAATCACATAATAGGTAGAGTTTGAATGAGCAAAATGAAGCGAAAATGGGCATGCACCTGGTTGTATGGTAAATGCACCCATGTGCTACTAAACTTAATCTTTACAATAAATAATGTTAGAGTGATTAGTCAATTAAATGCATTAATTGTTCCCTCATTATCACACAACTGACAACTCCATGGCCAAAAGAAAATGCATGTTAGAGTAAGTAATTCTTACTTTAAAATGCTTATTTTTTTCACGATCTAGAATAAGAAGTTCATTCTCCCAAAATCAAGGCCCTATATCGAAATCAATAACTGGTGAATGAATCCCATAGCTCCAGCCTCCATATCCGGATTTAATTTTGGAGGAAACCCAAATATTTTCTTCACAGTGCTTGACCATGAGTCATGACACCATAACTCTATAAATCTACATGAATATCCTCATCTTTCAAAACATGTGCATTTCAGTTTTCCCCATATCTCTTATCTCAAAACCGTAACTACTAACTAACACCATTCACCATAAACACAAGATGTGCACAGTAGAAAAACGAGGCAACATCTTCATCCTAACCCTAACTAGCAACAAAGAAAACGACGAACACCGCCTAAATCCAACCCTAATCACCTCAATTCGTTCCGCCATTAACGACATCAAATCTCAATCTCTCTCCTCACCAAACTCCTCCTTCGCACTAATCACCACCGCCACTGGGAAATTCTTCTCCAATGGCTTCGATCTTCGGTGGGCCCAATCGTCGGGAGATTTCCTCAAAAATCTTCATCACATGGTGGAATCATTCAAGCCGTTGATCGCCGATTTTCTCTCTCTTCCGATGCCGACGATCGCAGCACTCAACGGCCACGCAGCCGCCGCAGGATTTGCGCTCGCACTTTCGCACGATTATTTGTTGATGAGGAAAGATAGAGGTGTTTTGTATATGAGTGAGGTTGATATTGGGATGACTTTACCTGAGTATTTTAACCTTCTTTTTAGGGAGAAAGCTGGGTGGAAAGCTAGGAGAGAGGTTTTGATTAGAGGGAAGAAATTGAAGGGAGAAGAAGGAGTGAAGTTGGGTGTTGTTGATGAGGTTTTTGAAAGTGGAGAGGAAGTTATTCAAAGAGGTGTGAAGTTAGGGGAAGAATTGGTACAGAGGAATTGGAATGGGGAGGTTTATGCTGAGATTAGGAAAGGGTTGTATCCTGAATTGTGTCAAGATTTGGGTTTGGGTAGGAAAAGTTTGGTTGTTCCTAGGCTTTGATTTTGTGCAATTTGGTATATACGCGAAAAATAATGTGGTTGGAACGTACGCAAAAAATAGCATTGGGGGTACGATATATGTTCTGTTGATTCGGGTGCTTGTTATTGTATGAACTCTTTGTTTATTTTCCTATATTTGTAATGATATATTGTTATTTTTGGCAATAATAATCTTCCTACAAGTTTTATCTAAAGATTTTATTGCTTTTTACTTTTTAGGTGCAAATTGTGCCAGTTCCTATTATAATTATGTTAGGTGTTATAAAGAGGATAGGAGACACTAGACAGTAGAGCCATTTGATGATTAAGTTGGTTAATCATTCGAAAGCGAGGAAATATTCATTAATTTGAAGGTGTTAAATGGACACATTTTTGTTGAGAGAAAATGCTGATTTTCTTAGATTATAGTGAGGGAGAAAGAACATTGAGTTTCCATGACAAAATACTGTGTCATCTCAGAGATACATGAGTTTTCAGGAAATTCAAGTCTTGAAACACTCTGAGCTAAAACGTTAGGTTGATGATATTAACAAGTAACAGAGAATGGTGATCTCCATTCGGGATTAGTTGATCCATCAGCCAAATAACACAGCTGAAAGTATAGTACATTTTTCTGCCGGGGAACCACTCACGAATTCATATAGCACATGGGCTGCGCTTGTATATAATAGGAATCTCTGTACTTCCGCTTACTCCCGATGTACAAGCCACCGCTGACCCAATCTAGACGGTGTATCCAAGCCTCATGAGTAAAATCAAGAATGCCGAGAAGCTGTTCAGAGAATGCCATGAGGCATCACAAGTGCTTAGTTAAATCTCCACAAACTAATACTTTGGGGCGAGGGAGAGGCGATGCCGCGATGGATGCATTACAAAAATCATAATGAGGGTCAGAATATATAAGCATTACTTACCACACCCCCTTTCCATGAGACATAGGCAGGATCGTGTCTTGATGGCAGAACCTAAACATGAATAAGACACTATTAGTTTGTCTTCGGCAATATCATTTGTAACAAAACCCAGGGCCCAGGGGATTATATATTTGCAGAATTCATGAAACCCTAATCTATCCCACTAGAGAGCCTAGCCCAATTCAAACTGGTTATCAATAAATAAAGGAGGTAAATAAAGGTATACACTAACCTCAACAGTGTCAATCGCTTCATTTGGAGGAATTGCATGCAACACCCTGCAAATACGAAGTAGAGTTTGTCAATGAAACCTTATGACTTCTTTTTTCTGTCAGCATTTTTACAATTAGACTTTTGGATAAGATAATATATCTTCAGAATCCTCGAGGTTGCAAATTAAACTCACACTTCAGGAGTAATCTGATTCATATAATACCAATTTCTTTTCTGGATGGCGCCAAGCCAATGAGCAGCAACCCAAGTGGCGAATCCAGAGATTCTGAAATGAGGATGCATAGCGATCTTTCAACTTCTATATATACTTTTTTTTTTAATTGCAACCTTTTTCACTTTTGACAATTCTCTATTACTTGCGACATTTTCATTTTTAGCAATATGTTCTCTCTTTCTTTCTTCTAGCACATGGGTTTCTTCTATTATATCTCTCTATCTCTCTCCTCTCCTTGGTCCTTGTGCAAAGAGAAACGTTGCAAGTAAAAAAAACGGATGAAGTATTCTTTATCTTTTAACTGATTTCTTTAAAAATGGGGTATGACAGCTCGCAATGTGAGCTATGTCAACGGAGGAGGAAGTCTTCCCCACTGGAGGGGTCCTCTAAGGTTTAATTGCATGTACTTAAATCAGATAATATGATATTCTACACACGTTCCAGGGATCACGGTCAAGGGCCGAGATTCTCTTTCAGTTCCCAACTCTACAATAACAATTTGATCCTCCCTGCTGAAATAAGGTTTCCCTCCAAGTAAAAACCAACATGCTCCTCCACTACAAATAAAATAAAATTTGACGGTCCCATCACAGTGAAAACAAAAGAGGGAACTTTCTTTGATGGAAGATGAGATGAAATTTAACTTAGAGAAGACAAGTGAAACTTAAATTTCCCCTCCAAATTTCCTGACTGCCAAGTCTTCACTGATTAGCTCTGTGGATATTCAAGTCTCTCTAATCTCTAATGAAACTAGCCTGTACGTTCAATTTCTTTATATGTACGGGACTCATTTTGCCACATCACATTTCATGCAGACATGCAAAGACCGCTAAGTTTGTGATGGCTTTCTCTTCTCCATTGTCTTGTGGAAACTGAGACGAACTGAATACAACAAACAGCTTTACAGGTTCCAGTTAACTGATCCTCTCCTTGACCCCTCTCTCTCAATAATACAAAAGGACTGAAACACACATAAGACTTTCATTTTTGTGTAGTAGCTACAGAGTTCCTAAAAAACTGCGTAAAATTCACACCATCATCACTAATATTAGCATATGCTAAATCAGGATATATGACATCCACATGATTTTTGTGTAGTAGCTACGGAGTTCCTAACCAACTGCATAAAATTCACACTATCGTAACTAATATTAACATATGCCAAATCAGGACACATGACACCCCCATGATTTTCCAGCCTAATTTAAGCTTTCCACTAGATATTGACAAGACCTTTGCTATTTGATAAAGGTAAATCCATCTAAAAAGAGCCTCCAAAACCCTTAAAGCTGACACGTAGCCTACAAAATAGGGCAACTGTAATGTGGGAGAACGGGTAGATTGGTTCAAGGTCCGTAAGTGAGTTCTTTAACTATCTAATACCAAAATATTGCTTATGCAGTCATGCCATATGTAGTTGACAACTTCATGGAGCAATCAAAGAATGCACTCTTGCAAAGGATTTTCTTAATAATTTCAGTGGACAAGTTAGCCAAGGTTCTTTCAAGCATTATTGCGAGTAGGGGTGCTGATCGAGCGAGGCAAGCCCGAGCTTAGGTAGGCTCAACTCAACTCAACAAAGTATTAATCAAGTTCGGCTCCAACTTAAATTGTTAAGCTGAGCTCGAGCTCGAGCTCAAGCTCAAAATATTAAGCTCGGCTCGAGCTCGAGCTCGTCGAGCTCAAAATATCCAGATCAAGTCAAGCTAGATTTGTCCATGTAGCTAGGCCCACAGCACAAAAGATTATGTCTTTATCTTACCTTTGAACCAGGCGTGCAAGGCCCATCAGATCTAAGATAAAGTTCTGCCAAAGGTGCTTTTTAAGTTGCCTTCTTGCCTCTTATCATTTCACGTCTACCTTTTATTTTTATTTTTTTTAGATAGGTAAGTTGAAGTCTTTTGCAAGGAGGGGGGAAATTAGGGATCCCTCTTGCAAGGGGTGAGACATGATCCCAGAGGTGTGATGCCAATGCCACTAGGCTATCACCTGTTGCTCTTCACGTCTTCCTATTTGGAAGTAGGAAAAATGATAGCAAATTTGCATTTCCCCACCATTAAGGATAAAAGCGTTACATTGAATATCAAAGTGCCGTTGCAGCGTGGCAACTATATAGACTTAGTTTGCCCTAACTAAAGGATTAGTGTTTTTTTCTTTAATTTGTTACTTTATATGTTTCTTTAGTCAGCTAGTTTATATTTCTGTTACGTTTGTTGTTTGCTTTTCTTCCGGGAGACTTCTCTCTATCAACAAAAGATAAGTGCAGCTAGAAAATTAGTAAGAGCATGGAAGTATTTTTGCAAATAATAGTAATGGATATAGTTCTTAAACTATATATAATGTGCAACTAATCTTAGGTAAATATTTTTGCAAAAAAAAATTTCACGAGCTTTTCGAGCCTAGACTGGGCTTGCTCGACTTGGCCCGTTAAGGTCCTGAGCCGAACTTGGGCCCCATCAAGCCGAGCTAGAATATATTGCGAGCCAACCTGGCTCATTATCACCCCTGATTGTGAGTGAGAAATATCAATCAGATCAATCTACAAGCTGAACCACAAAGGGAAAATTTACCTGTCTTCCACTGCAGCGACAAGACCATTTGTCAAAGACGCTCCACCACCCTAAAAGAAACATCAGTTTAGCTCTTCCAAGTATCAAATTGTATTAAGCAGATACTAGTTTAAATATCAGTGCAGGGAAACTCACCAATTGTATGCTGCAAAACAATTTTCTCTGAAGGTCTATACGCCCTGCCGAAGACAATAAAAATCTTGTATTAAACATCATCTCTCTTTTTGGTTAGACATGAGCAGTATGATCATTGACTAATATGCACATTACACTTTACCAGTTGAGAGTATGCTTTTTGTGATGGCTTCAGCAAGGCCAATGTTTTCCACCTTCTTGGGCTTATTAGTAACAATCGGATAGGTCTCCCACATAGGAAGTCCTCCATTGAAGCCAGGGTACAAGTCCGACCCATCAGGTCTCCTAGGGTACTCCAAATTCAAAGTATCTTCCAACATATCCTCATAATCATGAAACCTGGTAACGTAGAAAATAAACACATTATAGTAAGGAGTAAATGTGAAGACAAAATCTCAACATATAGATGCACGAGGTACAAATTAACAAGCACTCTGTATGTAATGCTCAAGGGAGATGCTCTTACCATGTACGGGGCGGTGGAGGATATACTTCTGGGACCAAAAGCTTGGGATAAAACAAGCCCATAGGAGCAACCTAATTCAAAAAATTGTTAAAAAGTTGACTACTATATACACCTTGTTTTATTAGTAGGGAAGGGTGGGCGGGAGAAAGCAGATGGCAACAAATTTCACAATATCAATCATATAGATCAGTAAAATGAAAGTTAATAAAAAGATAAGACAGAGAGAGAGAACCACATCATGCTTCGGGAAAACTTAGATGATTATATAAACTACCCAACCAAAGATGACTAGATGCTAACCGAAGGAGTCTGCTAAAATCAATAACGTTAAAGTCACTAACCCATGAATGAAGCAGATAATATATGTTCAACTGGTAATAGTCCTTGCTACTGGAGCAACAGAAGAGTTAAAATAGGATGAAGACATCCAGATATTCATCTGAGAGCTTCTCGAACTAGCCAACAATGTAGATACAAATGCTCAAGAAAGCAAGTATAGGGAAAGCAACAATGTCATGATACAACATCATTGCAAATCATTTAAGATACAAACAGACAGAAACATTAACATGCCAATTTTCTGCAAGGTAGTTTGCTCTACTCACCTTATTGTCACTTATTTCAGGGAAAGTGAGTTTTAGTAAGTCGTGTTCAGGGCCACTAAGTGCAGAGAAGTTCAAGTAACTCAAGTTCAGATAATGACCAAGAAGGTTACCTTTCACAACTACAATAAGTTCATATTCTCCTCAGTCTGCTTTTCCTTGCAACACGGGGAGAGGGGGAGGCACAGATACCAAGGAGAGAAGAGAGATAGAGAGAGATGAAAAATGGGACCCTTGTGATGAAGAGAGAGATACAGAGAACTCAATGTTAAAATTAATAATGTTGCAAGTAATTTGAAATTTCCATAAAAGGGAAGTGTTCCAAGTAAAAGTAAATAATGGAAGTATAACTTAAGCTCAGGGCTAATAAGTTCGAATAAGTTCAAATAAGTTAAGATATGTCAATATAAGTTCAGATGGCTATTGGCTACCGCTTTTTTTTTTTTAAAGATAATGGCTACTGCATAATAGAATAAGATATGTTCTGTCACTTACCATCAATGATTTTGATAGAATAATTACACTAACAAGTATAATCTCAAGAAAGATCATCTCTTTCTACTACCTTTGCCTTTGGGCTATTATCATTTTTGTTTGCACTCCATAGAAGTCCGCACATTGTCTCACTGGTTTGTTGATTAAATTTAAACCCCGAAATGCTCTCAATGAATCCTAGAAAATTACATACGGAAGAAGAGAAGTGAGGAGAGCTTAAACCCTAAACTCCACAATTCCTCTTCCTTCATCCAAATCCCCTTGGTCAGAATCATGGCAGCTATCTTGCCACCATATTTTCTACTTCTTTCTCATTCTTGCAATAATAATTCTTCAGTCATTACACAGAGTTGGGATATCAAATTCTTGAAGCTGAACGTAATCTCAACCAGTTTATGGACCTTGATGAATATTGGTGAGTAAATGCAATTTCCATAAATCATTGGTGAAGTACTCAACACGAAATGATTTTTTAACTTTTTATTTAAAAAAAAACCTTAATTTTCAAAATTTGTGAAAATTTAAACTCTTACAAGGTCGTGCGTATATACCACTTCCCTTAGCTTGTCTCCAGAACATTTCGTTCTGAGAATTAGAATGGTAATTTGTTGTTATGTGATATATTTTGCCATGATAAGGATCCCAAATTTTAAGGGAAAAAAATGGAGACCTGAAACAAGATAATCAAATAGTTTCCAATTAGACAGGATGCTAGAATATAGCAGTATTCAGAAAAACTTACATTAAGAGCCGTTAGTCTTATCTTATGAGCTACAGCTGGCATGCCATCCTCATATGAGTGAACTACTGCAACAGCATCAATCTCGCTCTCCTGTATATATTAGATGGCTGAGACAGTCACATCTGACCTATTCAATATTCTTCAGTTTCAAATTACAAATTTAACAGCTACGTGTATCGCTTTTAAATTTTCTACTTTCTAGGCCCCAGGAAAGCTTCTAAGAAGCGAGCCTTTGTATAAACGTACACAACCCCTTCAATGGTTATACTGCAATAACATGTACATGCAAAATTTTCCTAGTCTGTATTTTGTGACATATGAAATAGATATGCCGATATGCCAACTTCTCTGAGAGAACCCGCTCGTCCTAATACAAGAGAGGATGGTGACACCAAAGACTGCAGAATATGGGTCTTCGCCCTTCTACTCAGATCAAGAGTTGCAGCAAATAGAGTTTGGAGGAAAACCCGGCAAAATCAACAGGCTGATTAGTTGGGAGCAAATGTAACGTCCTAGCTACATCCTCAAGAGCAATGTCCTCGTACCTAGGTTAATGACTTATGCCATGCTATCTCACACAATATTAGCACTATCATATGTGCATCACTACTGAAAGTGCTCAGGTCCTTCTCTGAAGAAATTTGTCATACTGATACATCATAGTAAAATTACTGCTATGCAAAGACATTAGTTTCTCTAACCTCACAAGTCACAGGGCCAAAAGTTCTCACAGTGACTTAGCTATTTGAGCAATCACCTTAATCTGACAATAGGACTCCTTTAGTCGATTAAGCATCAAGAGATCGATAGGTTTTGCCACTGCATCAGTTCGAATTGGTGGCCATGTCTGGTGATGCCTTTGGGTCCACAGCATGCATCTGGATATATCCTGAACATAAAAATCATAGATGTAGGCATGTAGCTAAATCACAAAAATCTAAGCTGATTGAATAATTTTAACTAAAAAATACAAACTATCAAGGAAACCATACCTCTCCTCCGAAAGACAACGTAATTTCTGTTGTGGGCAATGTAACTCCATCCTAATGATTCATGCCGTGTTAGTATCAATTATGACAAGTGCCAAGTGATTTACTCCATTAAGCTACACATATTCTGACTACTCACTTTGTTTCCTTCAAAAATTTCACATTTGGGTTTCGCACAAGTAGTAAAGATAGTTGTTAAAAGTGACAAATTTGGTAGTGATAGAGAGAGAAGTGTTATGATGGTGTGAACGTTTTCTGGGGGGACAACCAAAATTGGAAGTGTGAAATTCATTTTGGGGCAGAAGGAATGCTAGTTTGTAATATATAATTGACTCGGACCAAGAAACACATAATTCCACACACATTTCTTCTTAGAAGATAATGTAACCTTCTACTGTAATGACAAATTGGAATGAAACGATGAGATGGTGAGGTTATTAAGTGCTTCAAAAACTTCCACCATATAGGCTATAGCAATAATTTAATCTTCAATATTGTTGTAAAGCCTAAAAATACATTTCTTGTTGGAATTAGGTGATCGGTGATCCAGACTCATATAGAAATTTGCAAGATGCACACAATAATAGCAACTCTAAAACTTCCTTAGATTATAAACAAAAAGCATTTCATAGCTAATGGAGGAAAATAAATTATAAGGTTTACTATGGCTGACATTGTATCATCTTGCATTCTGTTGCAGAAGGGCATTTAGAGGATGCTCATATATAAAATCATATACAAATAACCATAGTGAGAAAATTGTCCACGGCTCTCTAAGCTTTATCATTCCCATTAGGAGCTCTCTGAGGCCTCCAGGGAGCTGGCATCTTGCTTCTCCACCATGTTTTGTTTTAGTACCACTTCATCCCCTTTGTGCAACAATGCTGACTTTTCTCAATGCAAAGCCACTAAATCCATGTATATATAGTATTGTTTGACTCATCAAAGCCAACAATTCTCAACCGTCCATCCTCCTATTTGAGGCGGTTGTTTTTCTTTAAAGTCGGTCGCACCCTAGCGTCCTACTTCTCTTAACTGGCCTTTGCAATCTCAACTACCAGCTATAGCAGCCAGTCAAACATTTCTTCCACTCTTTAATCTGGTTAAAATTTTCAAATTAAATGTTTCGTCCAAGTTATCTCCTATCAGGCTATCACTTCTCAGAACTATTGTCCATACAGCAGAAGATCATAAAATGCAAATTCTAGTAACTCGGTTATCAGATTAAATGTGTCGCCAATGACTATACATCTAATTCATTCAAAAATTATAAATTACATCATGCGTTGCTTTAAATTCTTCATCCATTGATGCACGTGCACATGCAAGTGTTGATGAGCTCTATCACACAGTATTGCCTATAACATGGAAGTTTTTCATCACTGACATTTATGAGTTCAGGGACCAATTATTTTTATAAAAGGCAGGACCCTAGATTTCATAGTTGCACAAAGGTAATACTGAATTTATGATCCACTACCCTTTTTTCTTGTCATGATTATCATGAAAAATAACCATGCCGAAGCCTTAATCCTACAAGATCGGGTCAACTATATGAACAAAAAAATTACCCTTTGTGCCAAAACCTATTTTATCATATGGGTTTTAACCAATGATACAAGGAACGAGGGGAGGCGAAGCAGGGGAAAGGGAAGGGGGGGGGGGGAACGCCCCGGGGGGGGAAAAAGAAAGGGGGGGATTTTTTTTTCAATAAATTTAAAATATTAGAACTCTTAGTAATCCTATTAAAGTATAATTAAAAAAAGATAATTTAAATAATTTAAATCTACAAACTAAAAAAGATCTATTACTTTCACACTAAAAAAAGAAAAAAAAAAAAAATTAGGGAAAGAGAGAAAAAAACAATACTGAATGGTCGCCTACCAACCGACCATTCCACGTGACTACACCCCCTTTTTTTTTTTTTTTTTTTGTATGTGCTTAGGTGCTAGAAAATTAATATTGAAAGCTTCCTTAGGTGCCTTAGGTGCCTTGGCCCACGTGAGTAATATTGAAAAGAAAAAAAAACGTAAACTTCCTTAGGTGCCTTGGCCCACGTCTTTTTAGATTATAAAAAGTAAGTCTTTTGGCCCACCAACTCTCCATCTTCTTCCTCTTCACCTTCGAGCCTTTTAACCTTCCCCCCTTCTTCCCCCTTCCCTTTTCTTCCCTCCTCGCAATTTCTAGGTTTGAAATTTTTTCCCAATTATCTTGACTTAGGCTTCAACCCCTCTCCCAAAAGGGTTCGCTTTTCGATTTGCACCCGATTTGGGACCGCCCTGGCGGTTGTTCCGTCGCGGGAACGAACGACCAACGTCGGAAAACGTGGGCTCCGTCCCGCGTTCCTTGTATCTTAGGTTTTAACCCATCACATCCATACACGTCATCTTTTTTCTTCCTTACTTCTTCAAAAATCCCCATAGTCTCAACTCCCTACTTTCCCTAAGCAACATTTCTTGTCAACTTCGCACATGGCCAAACAATACAGTCATTCTCCCTTATCGAATCCTCAATATCGGCAACTCCAACCTTCCCCAGAATATCCATTCTGAATCCTATCCTTATGAGTGTTCCCACACGTCTATATCAACATAAACATCTCTTACATCCATCTTCATAATATAATCTATCTTAATTGCAACATTCCAACCTATATAATGACGTTCGTCTGATAATTATCCTGTAATATTTTCCTTTAACTTCAGATGTACTTTACCGTCACACTCTTCATTTGAGCCACCCAATTTAAATTTTCTAAGTCATATCATAGTCAATATCTTCATTCCATTGAACAATCGACCTAAAGTACAATATGCTACTTCATCCTGGATAGACCATATTAATTCATCTATTATTGTTGCGAAGAGAAAAGGACTTAATTACTTAATGCAGGCTCTTGGTGTAGTCCGATCATGGCAAGATAATCATCATTTATTCCTCTGCATATCTTGATATTTGTTTTCACTTCTGAATACATAATCCTAAGAAACGTGGTATATCTTTTGTTTGTCATTACCAAAGCAGGTCTCTCAGTACCTTGTCATTATCCTTCTCTAAATCAATGAATATTATTTGCATATCTTTACTCGTGTCTCTGTAATACTCCATTGTTTGTCTTGTAATTTGTAAGATGGATGACTTTAATGATAGATCATCCTAACAGAAGCCCAAACGGTTCTCTCAAAAGCTGGTATTCTCAATATATGTTCTACCACTCTCCCACAATTACATTGTATGTCTCAGAAGCTTGATCCCTTAAAGTCTAGTGCATTTCATTTGTTCTTATAGAATAGGTACATAAGTGTTCATACTCCAATCCTGTGGTATCTTGTTCGTCCTACAAATCTTAATTAAATATACTTGCTAACCAAATAATATCAGCGGCACTTAGGCATCTCCGCACCTCAATAGGAATAACATCTGGCCTCCTAATTTCCTTACTTTCATTGTCCTCATTGTCTTCTCGACCTTCATTTCTCGAATTCTCCGCACATAAGCCTTCCGGTCCTCCTGTAACACCCAATTACCTTCCCTTAAAACAATTCCTCAAAGTATATACTCCATCTTCTCTTAATCACTTTATCCTGGAAAAGAATCTTTGGGATTTTATCTTTTCAATATTTGTCACATTCTAGCTGTCTTATAGATATCATTTCACCATCACTTGAGTCTTATTTTCTCGTATACATCCTCGTGGTCTCCAACTTTTCCTTTCAAACAACTTTATTACCATATCTTTCATGTCCTTATAATTCTCTGTTTAATCTTCATCCGTACATTTCCCAACGGCTAAGCAGCATTATCTTCAAAGTTTAGAAGTCGGTTTTACATCCTCATTCCGTCATGTTGTATCCTATGTGTTTTACCCTTTGATTCTCCAAGACCCTCCTTGGCTACTCTAGAGATACTCTTCAAGGGTTCAGCCATAAACTAGTAGATTCATGGAAGTTGATTAATATTGATGGTGATCATTCTGCAAAGAGGACCCCAAAGCGGCATTTGCTTATAACTTAATGCTAGCAACTCTAAATTACAGCAACTCAATTTTCCTTTTGCTCTCATACTCTGATTTTGCCTGCCCTCTCATTGCTGGTACCAAGCCCGATAAATGAAAGCCAGCCTAGAACTTAGTCACAACTCACAGCATTGCCTACTCATGTGTTGCCCATCCTAGACCCATGTATCGTGATCTATGTTACCTGGACTCGTATACCCATGTCTGACACGGGTACGTGTCCAGGTGTACTCTGCAATTCTATGAAAATCTTCACTGATTTTGGCCCAAAAGGAAGTGTCCAAGTGTTCGTGTCCACGTCCGAGTGTCAAGGATCCGACACGGGTACTTGAGGTGAATTGAGGAGTCCATGTAACTAAGATCGTGATAGATATGCAAGGGCTGCTAGGTTATCACCTGCAATGCGCCACACCCTTGCCCGAGTGTGCTGATAAATGGGCAAAGGCTTCTAGGTCTAGGACATAGGCAAGGGAGACTAGCAAAATAATATTTGGACTAAGTTGTGTATAGGATCTCTTAAAGGATAGTTAGTAGAATTGGTAAAAGTGATGAAGAAAAAATATGTGAACATTATGAGTCTCAAATAGACCAAGTGGATGGGAGGAAAAGAAAGAATTATAATGGGGTGTGGTTGTGGACTTGTGGTACTTAAGTCAAGATGAGAGTGAAAATGAAGTTGGTATACATATAGAAAATAGGCTAATAAATGATTTAGTTAAGGTATAAAGGAAGGGCGTTAGGATTGTGAGACTAATAATCGTATGCGATACAAAGTTTGTGCATATTATTAGTGCTTATGCGCCCCAAGTTGATGTAGAAGAAGCTCTTGGTCTCCCCAAGCAGAAAAAGCTATTTACTGGTGAAGATCTAAATGGACATGTGGGAGCTAGGAAAATGTAGAATCGAAAAAAAAAAATTGTATAGTATAAGGGCACTAAGGTGAAGGCAAAAGAAGTCGCTCAACAAGCCAAGTCAAAGGTATATCAAGAGGTATACGAAAAACTAGACTCTGAGGGAGGGTGAAAAGGAAGTTTATAAGATAGCTAAAAGAAGACAAGGGTTTATAAGATACTCCATGAAGAATCTAACGCATTACATGAACTAAAATTGGAATGCCCAGCTTTCTCATTCTACATCCTATTCCTTTATCTCCTTCTTTTCTGGTGAGTGAATTGCAGATGAAAGTTACAGCCAAAGTGAGGCAGAGAAAGAATCATACATAAGACATACCTCAACACATATGACTGATGTGGCCTGAGCACCAATGTTTACAACACATGCTGTTGATAACCCATTCCCAAAGACAGTAGCAAGAGCTTCCTGAAAAATCAATTTAGATACATAATATTCGCCAAAGATCTTTAATTTATCAATCAGACATAGAACCAAAAAGCTGACATCAGAAAGAAGTAACCTGGCCCATGATAAAGCCACAACCATATGTGGTATACACAAGGAATAATGCCAAAAGAGTTGTTCATGAATTGATCTACTACTAAATATAAGCCAATAATTCATCATTAAATGATAGCAAAAAAAGCAGCATGTCAAACATTAGTTTTAAATTAATCAGACCGTGTGTAACCACTTTACCAAACAAATAAGCCGAAAAATAGATTTTAGAAGCCACCTTCATTAAGTTTAGTTAAAATGTCAACTATATCATCAAGTACAAACTGAGAACATACCAGTGTGCACTATGCAAAAAAGAAAAGTTAAAAAATAATAATAAAGCATTAAAGTAATCTAGCATCCCCAAAAATAATCTCAGGCGTAATTGATTTCTAGCTCATTGGTCTCTTCAATTACTACTGAAAGTTCCTCAAAAATGTATACATATATGACTTAGGCAATGAATTAAGGTATCAACTATATGGAAAGTCCTAAAAAAGAAAACATCAAAGCTTGAAACATTATTATACCTGGTGAACAACTGCTACATTAAAGTGCAGATCTCCCAATACTATGGACAGCAACTCTTTTATTTCTGCTCATAACAACAATAGCAATAGAGTGAATCATGAGACTGTTCAAGTCTCCATGTATAACCATCATTAAATTTTAGGCTCAACCCAATTGCATTGAGTCTCATGAACAGACATAGCTGCAAAAGTTCAGGATAAAAGGGAGATGAGAATTAGGGCTACCGCCCTAGGCATCTTAATCTAAGCAAATGAGAAAAAGGTCATCGTGGCCCAGATGATAAGTGTTATTACTTAACGCCGTCAAGGCACCCAGCTTCCAGCGTGACAATTTCGTCAACAAATCAGGGACCATCCGTAGGACTTAAGCAGACTATTTACTCCAGTATTACCTATTTACTCAAAAGGCAAAAGTAATAATTAAGTCCACCTATCCTAACCACATTTCCGATCCCCTTCATTCAATGCCTTCGTATAAGCGATTTAGTCCAGAACCACGTGATAAGGACTCAAAAATAGCCAGGAGTACAGAAACGGAAATGAGGCAATGAAGACCCTGTTGCATGCATCAGATGCTTATGCACTATGATCATGAGCCTAGTGAAATGGACTCAAATAATGCCAGGAAGCACAGATATGGAAATCAAGCTATCAAAACCCTGTTGCAATATCAGAAACTGATGGAGTCCATGATCTAGTAGATTTGCCTGAAGCTTCTATAGGCAAGCAATAAGCATAGACATACTAGTTGAAATACCAAACAGGAGACACGTGACGGAACTCTTCCTCAGAGTGGGAATTTCATAGGACATACATGTCTATCATGCCAACCACGAATCATACAACCTTCCCTCTCGTAAATATGTAATATGTCAAAATATCCAGCAACATAAGCCTCTTTGGCTCACTGGCCTCAGTCTTAGAACAAGGTCAACTGGTCAACCAAAGAAGAATAAGTTTCCAAGAAGCCATATATGCATGCTGATATATTATAACAGGAACCTTTGATGCCACAAGCGAAATCATCATGCATCTATATTTCTTTTTCTTCATCTGTTTTGATTTACTTATTTTTATATTTATGAACTTCTATCATGTTATAAACCTCATTATTTTCCCATAATATAATGATTGTTTTTTCTTACATATAAACACCTCTTCAACTTTCAGTTATTTGAAAGTTAAATATGAGTTTTATTCTCTATATTAACATTCACTAATCAATTAGTCTTCCCAATATAAATATCATACTTGCTCCATTACATTATTTTTCATGATATTTGCAAAAGACAAGTTTATTATTTGTTGTGAACAATCACAAATCAATTGATCTCCCGGATAAAAAAATTTATTTCCGTACTTAACCAACTACACCAACATATAATTTCTTATAATATACCATATTAACAAAAACAATATCGACTACAATCACTTAAAGAGCCAAAATCCATGCATTGCACGCGACTGGAAACTAGTTTATTTAATATAAGCCAAAGACACAATAAGGCATGACAAGGCTATCCTTCAAGAGAGGAGAGCCATCATGGAGCTCCAGCACAGCAATTTTCTGAAGGCCACACTTCAGCCATTATACGATAATGAGGTCAATAAAATATTTAGCAAGGGAAACAATAAAATTTAAATCGGTAAGGGGTGAAGGGAGTTCAAAATTTTAAAGAGCAAGTTCCACAAATATGCAGAAGAAAAGCAGCGCTAAATTGCAAAAGGGAACACGGCTAGTGAGTGGTGAAATATTAACGCCGATAATAAGGCCATTGACCTAGGAAAATGAACAAAAAGGCAGAATATAACTTGTACCACGATTGTCGAAAGTTTCTGGCACAACAAGAATAGCAGAATACATGTTTCTTCGACTTAGAGGAATATGCAGTTTCTCAGTCAAAATCCACTCCCAGAGAGCATGCAGGTCTTCAAGTACCTGCAGGCAGTGAGAGAAAAAAGAATGAGCAGAGATATTACTAAAGAACGGATAATAAATGTGAGCAAAGTAATATGGGTAGGTGTAGACGCCTTCTCATGCAGCCTTCAGATGAGTGGATGTCTATACATAACATATGGTATCATGTCTATGCTGACCTAATATGGGATTTACTCATTTTCAACATACGCAACAATGTCTGGTCAATTCAGAGATTTAACTCAAAATTGCTCCAGTGGCTAAATTGTTAATTTCAAAGGAAATCAGACAAGAAACAGAACAGAACAAAACCAGATATTCCATTGAGAAATAATGATCATGAAATAAATAAAGCAACAACGCTATAATTCAGTTCCATGATAAACCCGCCAATCATACCAGCACCGCAAAGACGAATCTAGTAAGGGCCATGGGTGGCACAGGTTCAACAACAAAAGTTAAAATTTCTATATTTGTTTGTTCGTCAAACCATTATTCAAGGGCCTGATCATCATCGGTTGTTGTTTTCAGTTTTCAGTTATTCTGGAAACTGAAAACAAAAATATGAAAACTAGAAAAAGCAGTTTCCAGTTATCAGTCCTCAAAAACAGGATTGGTATTAAGCATAACTAATTTAAATTCTTTATACCACCTACATCATATGACTTTTAAAATCTTAAAACCAAAAACAAAAGGCGGACAATGATGCAGAACAGGTCCTAAATAATTGAATAGGGTTTAAATCTAGCAAACATCTAAGTTGCCCTTTTTTTCCCTATATTCTCTTATCTTCTTTCCTTTTCTCTAAGTCCTATTTCTTCATTGTCCCTATATCTTTTTCTTCTAGCCTTTCCTTTAGGAAAGAGGATGTTTTATTATCAATTTTATTTTCTTTTGCTTTGATTTTCACCTACAACCATCCTATTCATAAAATGTCCACCTCTAGCCATTTTTTTCAAATTCCTAACAATTACAGAAAGAAAATTAATAAAATTTTAGCCTATCATATGATTTTTAGAGTTGTTAAGAGTCAAATCTATATTTTTCACTTGACACCTTGTGATGAAATGGTTGGCCAGTCTTTATGTTAGGCCTATCGAGTAATGTGTACCTCTACTTAGTTTATGTGATTTGGTAATTGATCTATTATTTTGGTTAATCAGCCCTCCACAACAACCTTCTATAAGAAAGACATTTAAAATCCTGGATTCGCCTCTACAATAGCATCTTTCAAAGATCCCAAACAAACATATGATTGTTAAACACATCAATGACCGCAGATCTACTACAAACACAATTGAAGAGGAGAAACTGGAAATTTTGAAATGCTTACTTTATCATAGAATTTCTTCAGCAAAGAGATAAACTTTATTATTTACTCTTTTAACCTGTGCACAAGTTTAGTACATACTTCCTCTGCTTCTAAATAAGTGCAACAGTTTGACTTTCACATTTGTCAATGCTAATATGGTAATATATTTACTTATGTATTTGTAAAGATTATAAAAAGTTGATATTATGAAAATATCATTGCAAAGACAACGTTATATATGATCTTTTATATACATACATGTGTGTATACATATATATATACATACATGTGTGTGTATATATATATATATATATATATATATATATATATATATATATATATATATATATATATATATATATATATATATATATATATATATATAAGTGAGTTCATATGAGAATGCATACTTACATGCGAAATGA
This sequence comes from Beta corolliflora, assembly GCA_947648045.1. Taxonomy (NCBI): domain Eukaryota; kingdom Viridiplantae; phylum Streptophyta; class Magnoliopsida; order Caryophyllales; family Amaranthaceae; genus Beta; species Beta corolliflora. The sequence goes on from CANSZD010000744.1 coordinate 240,988, forward strand.
GAATGGATTTTACGCACTATAACTCTAATGAACAAGTGATGTAACTCTAATGAAAAAGTGATGTAACTCCAAAAAGCAAATATTAGAAGAAAAAAATATTTTTTTTTTGGCTCAAAATTTTTTCGGGGGTATAACTCTAATGAACAAGTGTTGTAACTCTAATCCAATCGTGATCCCGCCCCTATATATATATATATATATATATATATATATGTATATATATATATATATATATGTATATATATATATATATATATGTATATATATATATATATATATGTATATATATATATATATATATGTATATATATATATATATATATGTATATATATATATATATATATATAAGATCAGGATCCAGTGAGAATGAGTCCTTATGTGAGAACATATATCATATGTGACAACATATTTATGTTTAGAACATACGCAACACTTTTTAGAACGTATGCAATACTTTTTAGAACATACTTAACTTTTTGTCTGTAGAACATATTCAACAGTTTTTAGAACATATGTGATATCTTGTTTATTGCTTTACTTTTTGATAGTTTTTAATTGGTATTATAGTTGTTTTGAGTTAGTTTAGGCTAGTTTGTTAGCTATTTCCTTAATTTGTCCAATTTTCCTTCTTGTATGCACTTTCTTTGGGCGATTTGTTTCATTTCAGGACTTAGGAGCATGCTTGGAGGACACTTGCACAACCCCGAATATTAATATCGAAGAGGAAGGTCAAGGAAGCATCAAGGAAGCATAACCGAGTTCCGGGGGCAAATATAAGAAGTTTTGGAAGGGTTTGCGCACAAGGGTCAACTTCAAATGGCCATAACTTTCATCACACAAAACATTTTTGAGCGATTTAAGTTGGAGATGAAAGTTTGGCTCAATATCTTTCCAACAAGTGGCCACAAGCTCAATTACGATGAAAAACGAGTGAGATATGGCCGTTTGAAAATGAACTGACGAAACTGAAAACTGACCCGAGCGCTCGGGTCAACTGACCCGCCCGGGTCAATATGCGGAAAACTCAAATTTCAATCCTGATTAGTTGACCCGCCCGGGTCAGGCCACCCGAGGGCTCGGGTCATCTCACCCGCCCGGGTCGGCCAAATATTTCCGGAACATTTTTGCGACTTTGTTTGTTTTAATGCGGGGGTTGTTTTGTAATTTTCTGTTTTATTTCTTATGACTATATAAGAGGGACTCCTCTTATTTTAACTTAGGCAATTATTAATTAGAGATTAGAGAGAAATTAGATCTTGTTTTAGCATTCAAGTTTAGAGCAAAACCCTAGGAGAGAGAAAAGTGGAAGTTTGAAGCTTTTGGATCTCCATTCTTCATTTATGAAAGCTTAAAGTTGGTAATCTTTGTTTATTTTCTTCTTTTCTTTCATTATTCTTGCTTATTTCATGCGTTGTTTGTTTAGATCTTGCTTTATTAGTTGATTATTTGTATTTTTCTCTTTTTCCTCCATGGTTATGGTGATGAAGTTATTTCAAGCTTTGTTTTGTTTTATTTCCATAATGTGTGAGTAGTTTCTTACTAAGGGAAGGGATGTAACCTTCATTTGCTCTTTGGATCCTAGATCTAAGTTAGGGGGTTAACTTTTGGGGTTGAACTTGTTGATCAAACTTGTTTTACTTGGTTTGTTGGGTGCTTGATCACCACTTAACTTGCATATTTGGAATTCCTAGTGAAGGATCGAGAGATGAAGCTAGGAATAAACTAAGTTTGGTTGCTAGACTAGGATCTCCATGAAAATAGGCATTTTTCTAGTTTAGGAAGCTTGATTAATCATGTTGTGCTTGATTTGGCTAGATTGGTTGCTCATGCCATGAGAATAGGTCATGAGTGACTAATCAAGCTCCTCTAATTAGCTCGAGAGAGTAATTAGAGTTCCTATGTGCGTGATTTTCCCTTTGTGATCCCCCATTTGTTTCTCCTTGGTTTTGATTGTTGGATTCTTGGATTGAATGTTGGTGAATCCCCTAGTCCTTTTACCCTTGTTTTATCTCCTTTACTTGCTTGTTGATTTACTTTGCAAATTTCCTAGTTTATTTAGATTTTAGAATCATTGTTAAACTTTCAAAAACCCAAAAATTGATTTAGCTCATTGTAGTTAGCTAATTAACTCTTGATTTAACCCTACTTCCTTGTGGATTCGACCCTATACTTATCCTATATTGGATAAATTAGGTTATATTTGGCGAGTATACAACGACCAGTCAATATGCAAAACTTTTTAGAACAATAAGTTATAGAACACATGCTATGATTTCTAGAACATGAACACATCTTTTTACGTAAGAACCTATTCAACACATATACATATATCGATATATACATGTTTTCAAGCTTATGTCCTAAATTATTTCAAGTATGTTCTAAATTATTTTCAGTGTGTTCTAAATGTGTTGCATATGTTCTAAAAAGTGTTTCACATGTTCTAACAAGTTAAGTATGTTTCCTCGAAAAATGAAATCATAAATTTAAAACAAAAAGTATGTTCTACAAAATGTTGCATATGTTCTAAACCTAAATCTGTTCTCACATAAAAAAGTATTCTCACATAAGAGATGTGTTCTCACAAGAGCCTTCCCCTATATATATATATATATATATATATATATATATATATATATATATATATATATATATATATATATATATATTATATAGTAAAAGAATTACGATCAAAGCGAGGTGTGTGAATGTGTAAAAGTCAAAGTGTTGCACTTAAAAAGAAAAGAAACAGAGGAAGGTATATACACAAAATTAGGATAATGATGCTATATATCATCAGCACATGACTGTTGCCAAATATACCTTTCCTACAATAGGTTAACAAAAGAAACCTATAGTTCGTCAAGCCAAATATATTTCAACAGAACTTATAAGCTAAGAAGAAAGTGTAGAGTTTGCTGCTAATAACAACTGATATGGTCGAAAAAAATGTAAAAAAAATAAGTAAAAGGCACGCAAAGGTTGCCATGTTATTGGACAATGCTTGAAAGGAGAGACTACCTGTTGTGCAGGATAATATGGAGAAACATTAAAATGACCTCGCCGAATAGGCCTTCTCAAGCAATATGGCTCAGATGGTGAAATTCTCAGTGCTTCTTCACCACAAATGAACTCTCTGTATTTACGTCCACTAACGCCAGCAGCCTCCTTAAGCTCAGCATCATCAATGAGATCAGAGGACTGCTGCACGACATCATTGTTCACTGAAGTTCCTGCATGCTTCAACAAGCATAAGCCAAAAGAGAAAAAAAGGGAGCGAGCAAAACATCCCACAAACTTGTCCCTTTCCATGTTTAAGAAAACAATCAGATATGCAAAGCAATGCACGATCAGAAGTCTCAAAGTCATACTTCCTCTGTTTACAGTACTTGCTACTGTTTGAATTTCACGCTTGCCTATGCACATCTTTGACCATTAACTTCTCCAATTATGAATTAGTAAAAGTTATAAAATTTGATAGAAATAAATATTAAGACTAACTTAACAAAATCTTAGTTAATAGCATTTTTAATTCATATATCATAAAAAAGTTATAGTCAAAGTTAACAGATGAATGGTGCAAAAGTTATAGTCAAAGTTAACAGATGAATGATGCAAAAGTCAAACGATTGCAAGTATTAAGAAACGGAGGAAGTATATGACAGCTCAAGGACAGTTCCAACAGCCAGAAGCCCAGTAACATCAGATTGGAAAGAGAGACAAAAGAGAGGTAATAATGAAGTACCCACTGTAGAAGACGAATCACGTTTCTTTTCAAGAACATCAGTCCAAGTGAATGCTGGTACTTTATTAGTTGGGAGGTTAGATCCATCAAGACGGGCCATCTAAAAAAGACAATTAAACAGAATAGCATTAGACAAGTTTATAAATATTACCATGCAGGGGATGAGGATAGTTTTGCTGATTAGTCAAAAGCCAAGGTGTTAAAGTCCGCCTTATCTTTCCTTGAAATACATTTCCAATTCTACTTTTTTATGTTCGACTTTATGCTTTCTAGGCTTACTTTCATGATCTTCTACTCCCTTCAGGCATTCTTTAAGTACTTCAAGATTCCACCTTTGGGCGTAGCTTGGTGCTATGGAACTTGTTACTAACTGAGCAATTAATCAAAAATCTTAAACCTTCCACCATTTCACGACCTCATCTTCTCTACTCTTACCTCATCTCTTCCTTTCTCTCGCATCCTAATCTAATTCATTACAAGCTCGTTGACTAAACTCAAGACATGGTGAGGCCATCCATGAAACAATAGATTAGGGGAATATGGATTACCAATCAACATCAACATCTGATATACGCCACATTAGAAGCACACCCTCAAAAGAGATGTCACCACCGCCATACATTAAGATGCAAGAAACTCGAAGATAGAAGCTAGATTAGACTTTTTTCTCGTTGTTGTAAGTTAATGAAGACGTCGAAAAATTAAGTAGGGGAGGTTGTTAAAGTGCACCTTATTTTTCCTATATTTTCCGTCATGCTTTTTATGTTTGTCCTTATGCTTTATAGGCTTACTTTCATGTTCTTCTATGACCTTTAGGCATGCTTGTTGAGTATTTTGTGAACCTTAAAAGTAACCAGTGCTAGTTTGGATCCATTACTATACTTCCGTTGTTTCAATGTGAGGAAACAACTCTCTTTCTGTGAAGCCTTTTGTGGGGTCACGATTAATAAAATCAAATTTTCATACCCTTTGTCGAAGAGCTTTGGTTTGATTGTTGTATCTAGTCTCAAAGCTCCCCCTCTCACTTGTGCCTTATGTAAACTCTAGCCGAAGGCGAATTCATACTCTTGTCACTAATAGGAAGAGTGCAATTTCACTTCAGAAGTCTTTGTTTGTCGCTAATATGCGTACAAAAGACTCATGCTCTTGTCATTAAAAGGCGATAGTATGAATGAATGTTAAAACATTCCAACAAATACAAGGCCTTCTCCATATAACCTACAATAGAATTTATTCCCAGAGCAATAAGGCTCTGTTCTTTTGGACTTATTTTCAGTTCGGTTCAGTTTCTCTCTGCAATTCAGTTTCTATCAGTTAGTTAATTTCAGTTCAGTTCATCTCAATCCAAAAGAACGGGACCTAAGGTCTCAAATTTCAAAGCTTCATATCGAGATGGCAAGAAATTAAAATAGTGCACATTAAGTGTATGTGTATCATATGAAATTGACAATGGAACAACGGGAAAACATCTGTCATAAAGTCTTTTGTGAATTCAATAGCAAATGTGAAACTTGATTCAAATGCAAAAGAACCACAAAAAAAGAATGAGCAATAACACACCTTCCTCGAATATGAATTTGAAACTTCTTCATTCAGGGATGGAATCTTCAAAAAAGAAGCAATCTGCAAAGAATAGACCAAAAGCACAACATAAATCAATAAGAAGTATGACACTCACGCATCCCTCAACCTTGGGGTGGAAAAAGAAACAATAGAAAGGACCACAAAGCATAAATGGGACAAATTGTGATGATATTTTCATCGCCCTAAGTCTTACATAAGACAGTCTTACCATAATTTATGGTAAGACATGGGTAGCTTGGTGTCTTAAAGGGGTCACTTATGGACTATGGTACACTCGACCCCTTTAATACACGGGGTGACCCATTATCGAAAAGTGACCCCTTTAATTCATAGACTGACCCTTTTAACTTACAAAATAACCCTTTTAGGGAACAAAGTGAGGTGGACTTACACTAATTTTATGATAAGGTGGTATTATACAAGACTTACTATTTTCATCGAATATAAAGTCACAACTATTCATGTTTTTAAAAGGTTGTAGATCAAAAGTTCTAAGCCTAAGCTATATTTTTCATGACCAAGTCTAAATCTATAGGATGAATTCAGAAATGACACAAATGAGTACAAAGTTCCTTTTTTTACTTCATCCCCTGACCCACAAACAGCATTCCTGGAATGATTACTTTTGAAGAAAGTGAAGCAAAATTCACTCACAGTATCGTACGCTCGCTCACGCTCCACATGCTGAGACGTCGTAACCTGATGATTTAGCATCTGAAAACCAGCACCATAACAAAATTCACAATACACCTAAAAAATAGATTGAAAAATATTGAAAATGAACTCTAACATAGTAAATTCAAGCAACCTGATCAATGACATTTTTTCTAGGAGGTAAATTAGCTCCAGAGGTTCGACGAGCAATGCAATGAGGGATGATTAATGGAACATCCTGAGTAGCAAGGCCTATTTTTATATTGGCAGAACCTAACCATAATGCAATTTCTAATTTCAGTAATCGAAAAATGCAAAATTATTCAAAACAATCAAATTAGGGTTTTATAAGGAATTTACCAGGGTTAATGACGACTAGATTAGCGCCTCGCTCAGCAACGAATTGAGAAGGAACAACGGTTTTTAAGTAATCCTGCAAATCAAAATTTAAAATTAGGCATTTGAATAGTTGATGTTGCAGAGAAAGAGATAGAGAGAGTAGCAAGGTAACCATAAGGATGCCGATAAATAATGGAGGATGTCAGTTTAGCACAGTTTCTAAGTTTTGTACAACTACAAGTATTTCATTAGCATCAGCGGCAAGCTTTTCAAGTTTTGGGAGGGAGAAATCCACCGAGTGCATTAGCAACTACAAGTAGCAAGTAGCAAGTAGCAAGTAGCAACGCAGCATGGACTAGTTGGTGTTGGTCGAGGTCTCGCGACACCTGGGGTTGGTATTTTGGCACTCTCAAGTCTCACCAATAGTCACCATCATTCGTGTTTTATACATTGAAGAAAAAATCGACATATTATGACATTTTATTTGATTCGTCTTAGTATATGAAGTATCTTTGAAATATCAACTTTTAAACTTTACAAAAAGACATAATGAGATATATTAATGCTCAAAGATTTACGTTGGCAAGTGTGAAAGTCAAGGTATAATGATTATCCAAATCTATTATTTATCTCATTTCATGCACATGAACCCTAAAACAAGTCTTAGATGGACCGAATTCATAGTAATTTACAGTGAATGTAAATTGTTTATATCGCACAAAAATTAACTATAATAAAGAAAATTTACTACTTATATCATACGGAATTGACTATTATCATACGATACCTGGTGTCCACTTTACGATACCTGGAGTCCGCTAAAAAACGTCCCCAAGGCGTTGAATAAAAAATATACTATTCTGTTTAATTAGTCGTATATATATAAAATAATTGAACAATACATAATTATAATGTAAAATCATTTAGTATTTTTTTTCCTTAAAAGCAATAAATATTTTTGTCTTTCCTCATTGATCAATTCCTTAGTGGGGCCGAATTAAATTATATGAATAAAAAATAACAATATATAGTCTAATTTCATTGGAGAATGCCCAAAATATTATTAAACTTAAGGTTCATTTATCATATAGTTGTACACTTAGACTACCTATAAAAAAATCTTGATGAACAAGAATGCAGGTTTAATCTCATTTTTAACCTATTTGTTGAAGCATCTAACAACGATTAACGTATGAAAAAAGTAGAAATATGATTATAAATGAATTATAATGAAATTGGAGTATGATATTATAACATTTTCTTTTATCTTTTAAAACTAAAATCTTTCTAACCATAGTAATATATTATAAGGCGTTTCTAAACAAGGAACAGTGACACGTGGCACTATCCTTTTGGGTGTCTTACTCCATGTAAACCACATATAATTAAGAAAAGTAGAAAATGCATTGTATAAGTTTCATACTGTGACTTCAAGCTTATATAATAAAGTTTTAACCACTAAGCCAAGTGATATTTGGTGTTATCATTAATAAAATGTCAATAAATGCAAAATATAATTAACCAGCAGGGTATAGTTCGGACCTTAAAACTAGTTAGTTCGTTAAATTTGAAGTCATACGATATCTACAAAAAGTGAACCAAGAATTCTCTTTCTTCCTCATCAATCAAATCACTACTCACGGCCCAAGATTCTATTTTATCATCAATCCAAAATTGTTTACCCTTTTTCTTTTTTCTTATCAATGAAAGATCTCTTTACTTGCAAGACTTTAGATGCCTCATATTTCTCGTTAAATATGATTAGGGGTGTAATTTATTCTATAATATTTAAAGTCAATTCCAATTCGTACAGAATAGGTAATTTGGATTGAATTTTTTCCAAATCAGTTTAGATTCCTACTTAAGTTTGCTTTTAAAATTGAACTTTTGGATTGTTTGGGATTGAAGGTGTTTGATTCTAAATAAATCGAATAGAATAAACTTTCATATAAACCTTATTTAAAGTTTTAAAAAAATCGTAGATCTTTGATACATATATATCTAATCAAAATATTAAATTAGTTATAGTTGCCATCAATTGTAGTGTTCTTATATTTTTAATTAATTTTATGGATATTTAATCTACGTTTTAACATGCTTTATGATATCAATCAAATTTGCATGCGCATTAGTTATGTTTTAGGATTTTGGAGTATAACTCTTACCAAGGCTTGTGGGTCAATGTTTAGGCTTGTAATAATTATTTCAAAATTAGAAAATAAAGCTCTTTAGCGTTACACTACCTGAAAAAAAAGGTTTAACAATTTGAAGTTTCGTGTTGGATCTAAAATAACAAGTGATAATTCAACTTGAATCCGGTTGAAATTTGATTTGGATGTGGACTTAAAATTCAAAAAACGAATTGATTGATTATGTTGCTAGAGAAAATCAATAAATACAAGAAAGTGAAAGTCTATTTTTTACAGTGACAAAATTAAAGATGGAAATAGTTTGTGATCATGATGCATTTTAAGGGATATCATATATTAGTTAGAATCTAAAGATTATGTGTTTTAGAAGGTGGCTAAGGAATGAGTAATTGAGCATTGGACAATTTGAGTGAATCTCATTTAACCAAACTGCAAAACATTTCAACTTGACATTTTCTTTCAAGGCTTATGAAAATGCTTTACGATGACACGATATAAAAAATCCACAAATATTGAGGAATTATGGGAATAATGTGTATATTGTGTCATATATACGTAGTCCAAGAAGTAAGTATTAATATTAAATAAGTTTTTATTTAGAATAGTATTAACAATAACTAGTTTAATTTCCTTTTTTTTAACTTTAGAAAAAAGCAAATAAATTAACATACTTTTTTTTCATCTAGAGATAAAAGAATAAAAAGAAAGTGAATATCACTCTCCACTCAAAGTGACTAAGCAATTATTTTTTTGGTTCACTAGTATGTCATAGCAACTAGCAAGTATTATTGATGGATTGATGCCTTAGCAAACTAAAAAACTACTTAGGTGGCCTATAAAAATAATTGGTACCATTTAGGGTGTTTTCTTCACCCTAAAAAAGTGAATTTTGATTTTAATAACGGTTTGTTCTCTTCACATTAGTTTTTTTCTAGAACTTTTCTTATTGTTTAAAACTTTCCTTACACAAATTCTTATATGTGGTCCGCCATACCTATAAGATTATATGTGACCGGCCCATATATAAAGCCCATACGGATATAATACACCAAAACCTCCTTCCTTTTTTCCCACTTCTTCCCGCATCCCCGTAAAACAACTTGTACGCTTCAAATCTGTCAACAACAATGGCATCCTCCTCACGCCACACTTTCTCTCTTCTCCATTCTTACCATCACCTTGAGGCCACGACTTTAATGGAAGTCCTTCGAAGTCCTTCAAATCTGTCAACAACTTGACGAGACGCCGCACTTTCTCTCTCCTCCATTCTTACCATCACCTTGAGACCAGGACTTTAATGGATCGAAGTCCTTCAAATCTGTCAACAACAACTTGACAAGTGTAAATCGCAGCTTTAATGGAAGTCCTTCGAATTCATCGTCGTCGAGAAGTTCGGTGGGGTGTTGGGTAAAAGGAGGAGGACTTTGATCTGTGCTCTGGATTTGGAAGGAGCCAAGTTGTTTGGTATTGAAAATGAATTCAAAGGAGGTGAGAGAATCAAACAAAAGGGTGGCTGGAGTGGTGGTGTTTTTTTGGTGAGGAGATGGTGGTTGTTGGGAGTGTGGTGTTGGTTAAGGGGGTGGTGTGGTGTATGTTAAGCCTTGAATGTTGTTGAATTAATTAGTATCTTCTTCTGTTATATAAAGTAACCCCATTTGTTTATAAGAGTAAACTTAAGAATATTATATGAGTAACCTCGTTTAGTCATAAAGTAATGTCGTTTAATCTATGAGTAACCTCATTTATTTATACGAGTAACCTCATTTTAATCATACGAGTAACCCCAATTGTTAAAAAAGGTAACCGCATATATTTGAACGAGAATCCCATTCATTAATAAGAGTAAACTGATTAGTTTAGTCATACAAGTAACCTCGTTTAATCTATGTCTATGTGTAACTTCGTTTAATATTATGAGTAACCCCACTTATTCATACTAGTAACCTCATTTATTTATACGAGTAACCTCATTTTAATCATACGAGTAACCTGGATTGTTCACAAAAATAACGACATTTATTCAAACGAGTAACCCCACTCATTCATAATAGTAAATTGATTAGTTTCTCATTTTCTCGTTTAGTCATACAACTAATGTCATTTAATATAGGCAAAATTGGCCTCAACGCCCTAAAGTTTGGCGCAGGTGCACCAAACACCCCAAACTAAGGCTTATAGCCAGAACACCCCAAAGTACGGGCTGGGGTGCATTGCGTACCATAAATGAGAGTTGTCGCCGGAAAATTCACCGGTTCTGGTGGAATCTTCATTTTTTAATATTATTTTGCTTTTTACCCCCCTTTTCCTATTTTCTTCTTTTTTCTCTCTAATTTTTTAAATTTTTACCCCATTTCTCTTCCTCCATCTTCTCTCTCCTCCCCCTCTCTCTCTCCAAGCATTAACATAATTAACATCACGAGGATGCAAACACCAGGAGCGATTAGAAATAATACGAACTCAGACGATCAGAAGCAACATAAGCTACACTTTCTTAAAACAATATTCCACACCAAAAATCAATCAACATCATACAATTCCTACATGAAATTCACAGTAATATAATCAACATATTCAAAATTTTCCACTATCTACATCAAAACAAGCATTATCCAATCAAATCAATGAGATTAAAAAAAAGTGACAATCTGGAAACAACATTGCAAAAATTGTGTGATGCATCACAGGAAAAAAAGGATATCTAACGGAAAGAACCCAGGAATCGACGACATAGGCGAAGACTAAGCGTCATCCAGGTGCAGCAAGACGGCGAAGATCGATTAGAGAACAGTAAACGAAGTTAGTAGAGACGAGATCTCTGGCCGGTGTGTTGGTGACGATCATAGTATCATTCGACATTCGCCATTGTTGCGAATTTACAGAGCTTCGAGGAGAGAGAAAGAGAGAGAGATCGTTGATTGAATTTCCAGTACTCTGGATTTTATTATAGGGTTTTAAAATGAGAGAGTTTTAAGAAATAATAAGAAACTTCGTTCCTTCGTGCCAAAGAAAAAGAAGAGTTTCCAACAAGAAACTCAGATATTAGAATGAGATCATCGCCGTGGATTTGTAGGAGGAGATTTTACAGCGTTGGGGTAAAATGTTCTTGAAGAGAGAGAGAGTGGGAGGAGAGAGAAGATGGAGGGAGAGAAAGGGGGTAAAAATTAAAAAAAATTAGAGAGAAAAAAGAAGAAAATAGGAAAATGGGGGTAAAAAGCAAAATAATATTAAAAAATGAAGATTCCACCGGAGCCCGTGAATTTTCCGGCGACAACTCTCATTTATGGTACGCAATGCACCCCAGCCCGTACTTTGGGGTGTTCTGACTATAAGCCTTAGTTTGGGGTGTTTGGTGCACCTGCGCCATACTTCAGGGTGTTGAGGCCAATTTTGCCTTTAATATATGAGTAACCTCGTTTAATCTTATGAGTAATCTAATGTATTCATACTAGTGACCTCATTTATTTATACGAGTAACCTCATTTAATCATACGAGTAACCCCAAAGGTTCATAAAAGTAACCGCATTTATTCAAACGAGTAACTTCATTCATTCATAAAAGTAATTAAACTGATTAGTAACCTCATTTATTCAAACGAGTAACCCCATTCATTCATACGAGTAACCCCCATTTATTCCCTTTTGTAATAAAAGTAACCATATTTGTTTATAAGAGTAAGACCCTTTTATTGCTAAGAGTAACTCCATTTGCTCACAAGAGTAACTCCATTTGCTCACAAGAGTAACTCAATTTGTTCATAAGGGTTTGTGCACAAGGGTCAACTTCAAAAGGTCATATCTCACACTACACTTAATATTTTTGGAAGATTTAAGCTGGAGAAGAAAATTTGGCTCGATAACTTTCCAACGCCTGGTCAAAAGCTCAATTCCGATGAGAAATGAGTGAGATATGACCATTTGAAAATGAACTGATGGGCTGATAGGGTGTCGCGCGCGCGGCCACACCTATAATTTCGCGTGTGGCCGGTTGTATGCAAGGCGCGCTGCTTTCCTTAACATTTGTTATGAACTTTTTCTTACTTTTTTTTGGAAATTCTACATGGTGACATTTTGTTTTGCAATTTTCTGTGCAGTGGAAACAAAAATTTGATATTCTCTTAAGTGATCCTGTGTTATTGTTTTACAAATAAAAGTGACATTAATGAGCCAAGTTCAGCAAAAAATCGTTAAGTAATCTAAAATAAAGGAAATTTTATTTTTCCCCCAAACACCCCCTTCCCGACCACCTCCACTTGTTTCCTGTATTTTTCCATCCTCCTTTTGTTTTGCCGGCCACTGGCCAAACTCGACCTCCACCAACCACCTCCATGAAGCCCCTGCATGTCGTACCTTATTTGAACCCCACCCAAGACTTAACCCCTACAAAATACCATGTATTATATCTTCTTCAACACGGCTCTCATCACTCGCAATAGTTCAATTCAAGAACCTTCTCAAACGTTCGAATTCTCATTCTTTGAGAGATTATGCCAGTAAAAGAGAGAGAGAGAGAGAGAGAGAGAGAGGAGAGAAGCAGAGAATGGATGAAAGGCTAGGGCTGTAAAGGGGAGAATGGAGGGTACGAAGGAGAGCTGGAAGAGATAGCTTTGAGGATAAAAATTATCCGCGAAAAAAGAGGTGTTGTTTTGCACCATTGCTAGCAGTTGGAGTTATTAGTTTCCTTTGATTGACAGTCATTAGGGTATACGAGAACCTTCAAACCTTCGATTGCTCCGATAAGAGATAGCTTTGAGGATTTATAATGCGACGGAGGGGGCGGGTCAGATGACGGTGCAGGGAGGAGGAGATGGGTGGTGCGATGGTCACAGGGTGGTTGGTAGAGGAGGGGGTAGGGATGGTTAAGGAGGAGGGAGGAGGGAAAAGGGATTTTTTTTTTCAAAAAGATTAATTAACAGAAAATTGGATGGAAAAACTTACTAATATCTTTGTAAAATAACTATATACAGTCACCTGTTAGAATGTCAATTTTTAGTTTCCACCGCGTACAAAATTCCATAATATGAGGTCACCATGTATAATTTCCCTATTTTTTTATAAACTTTTCTTATTTTTTATAAACTTTTCTTATTTTTTTGAACTTTTCTTATGACGTCAGTTACGGTCAAAATTAAGCTTAAATAGATTCCGTTCAATTGAGTTGAGAAGAATTAAGATGTAGAGAACATACCATTAGGACTTTTGTTGAATTGTGGTTAGGGATGACAATGAGTCGAGTCCACCTGGACCCACACCCGTTTATATTTCACGGTCCAGTCCGGTGGGTCCAGATTTTCCAGGCACAGACCCGCTGGGTCTAGATTTTTCAGACCGAGATCCATTGTGTCTAGCGGGTCCACGTGTTCTAAATGGATCCTAAATGGGTCCTTCTTAGTTTTTAGTTTTCATCACATTTTTTAATCTATGTAATTAAATTTTTTCGCCCTAATATATATAGGTTCTGCATACATGGGTGAAGTATTATCAAAATAAAATTTTTAAAAAGAACTCATAAAATCTTAAAATGTTCCAACTTACAAAGTTACAAGTCTTAGATGGAGTCATAACACTAATGAGTTCACAAAATCAGAACTCACAAAACCTTAGAGTTTAGGTAATTTTTTTTAAAATATGTAAATGGGTCTGCGAGTCGGGTATGGACCGGGTCTGAGACTGGCTTATGTGGACCGGTGATGATTGGTTTATATGCTTGAATTATGCTTAGTTTTTAATAGTTTTTGTGATAGTTTTTAGGCTAATTTAGGCTAAGTTCGTTCCGTTTCTTTCTCTTTGTGCATTTTTCCTCCCTTGCTCTCTTTCTTTGGGTGTCTGTTTACATTTCAGGACTTGGAAGCACGTTTGGAGGGCCTATGCACAAGCCCGAGGCAAAGCATTGAAGAAATGGAGCACCAAGGAGCTCGAAAAGAGAAAAGAAGGCAAAGAAATAGCTGACCCGAGGGCCCGGGTGTGTGGACCCGCCCGGGTCAGCCCATACAGACAAACCATCAGCGTTTTTTCCAGACCCGCCCGGCCCGTTGACCCGAGGGCTCGGGTTCACTGACCTGCCCGGGTCGCTTTGATTTGGGAAAGCTCCATGTTCCTGGCATTTTGACCCGCCCGGGTCATGTGACCCGAGTGCTCGGGTCATCTCACCCGAGTGCTCGGGTCATTTCACCCGCCCGGGTCGGGTTATTTTCCGGAAACGATTTTTGCGATTTTGTTTACTTTAATGCGGGGGGGCTGTTTTGTAATTCTCTTGATTTATTTCTTGTGACTATAAAAGAGGGACTCCTCTTATTTCTACTTAGGCAATTATTAACTAGAGATTAGAGAGAGATTAAAGTTTGTTTTAGCATTCAAACTCTAGAACAAAACCCTAGGAGAGAGAAAGTGAAGGTTTGAAGCTTTTAGATCTCCATTCTTCATTTATGAAAGCTTAAAGTTGGTAATTTTTGTTTATTATTCTTCTTTTCTTCCATTGATCTTGCTTATTACATGCTTAGTTTGTTTAGATCTTACTTTATTAGTTGATTATTTGCATTTTACCTCTTTTCCTCCATGGTTATGGTGATTAAGTTACTTCAAGCTTTGTTTTGTGTTATTTTCATGATGTGTGAGTAGTTCCTTACTAGGGGAAGGGATGTAGCCTTCATTTACTCTTCGGATCTTAGATCTAAGTTAGGGGGTTAACTCTTGGGGTTGAACTTGTTGATCAAGCTTGTTTTACTTGGTTTGTTGGGTGCTTGATCACCACTTAACTTACATATTTGGAGTTCCTAGTGAAGGATTGAGAGATGAAGCTAGGAATAAACTAAGTTTGGTTGCTAGATTAGGATTTCCATGAAAATAGGTATTTTCTAATTTAGGGAAACTTGATTAATCATGTTGTGCTTGATTTGGCTAGATTAGTTGCTTATGCCATGAGAATAGGTCATGAGTGACTAATCAAGCTCCTCTAATTAGCTCGAGAGAGTAATTAGAGTTCATATGTTCATGATCTTCCCCTTGTGATCCCCCATTTGTTTCCCCTTGGCTTTGATTTTGGATTCTTGGATTGAGTGTTGGTGAATCCCTCTAATCCCCTAGTTTCTTTTATCCTTGTCTTAACTTCTTTGCTTAATTACTTGTTGATTTACTTTGCAAACTTCCTAGTTTATTTAGATTTTAGAATCATCGTAAAACTCTTAAAAACCCAAAAATTGATTTAGCTCATTGTAGTTAGCTAATTACTCTTGATTTAACCCTACTTCCTTGTGGATTCGACCCTATACTTATCCTATATTGGATAAATTAGGTTATATTTGGCAGTATACAAGGACCCGTCAAACTTTGGCGCCGTTCTGGGAAGTAGCGGTTAACATTAGCTAATAATTGGTTAATTTTGAGACTAAATTGCCTTTTTCTTTATTTTGGTGTGTTTACCTCTTGGTTGTTTTTACTAATATTCTCCTTAGCTTTGTTGGTTGCATGTCACGGAGATTGAGGGGCGATCCAACCATCCCCATCGATCATAACCTTGAGAATACTTTGAGGCAATTAAGGAGAATCTTTAGGGAACCTACGGTCCAACCGGGTGTTGAACAACCGGGTTTTGAGCAAGAGTCTTCTATCTCCACTACTTCTAGCACTATGGGGGATGAGGCTCCTAGAGCATTACAGGATTTTGGGCATCCCGAGGCATTTGAACTCAAAAGTGGTATTCGCCGCCCAACTACTACCGCCAACTTCGAATTTTCTCCGCATTTGATTCGCATGATCAAACAAGAGCCCTATGGGGGTATGACTCATGAGTGCCCTCTTGAGCATTTGGCTAACTTCTTGGAGCTATGTGCCACGGTGAAGCAAAATAATGTGAGTCAAGAGTTTGTAAGGCTCAACTTATTTCATTTCTCTCTTGTGGGCAAGGCTAAGAAATGGTTGCAATCTATTCTGGAAGACTCTTTGACAACATGGGCACAAGTTACCACGGCTTTTGTGGATGAATTCTATTCTCAAGAGAAGACCTCCGAAGCTAGGAGGAAGATAGCTAATTTCTTTCAAGAGGAGGATGAGACATTGTATGGAGCTTGGGATAGGTTCAAGGATCTTCGACGATCTTGTCCTCACCATGGTTATAGTCAATGGATGCTTATGCAAAGCTTCTATGATGGTCTCCTCCCTATGACCCGTGCAAGCCTTGATTCGGGTACGGGAGGCCAACTAACAAAGCTTCCGGTCGACAATATTGAGCCTACAATTGAAGAGGTAGTACGACACTACTCTTGGGGAAATTCTACTAGAACCGCAAGCATGAAGAGTGCAAGTAAAGGCAAGTATGACCTTGATGCCATTGACCATATCAATGCAAAACTTGATACCCTTGCAAAGAAATTGGAAAAGGTAAGCTTGGCATCTCCTAGCCAAAGTACTTCTCAAGTTTTTTCTTGTGAGATTTGTGGTGGATCGGACCACGCTAGCTCTTATTGTGGTGGGTCTATGGACCATGTTGCTTGGGTGAATACTAGGGGTGAGGGAAATCCTAACTTCAACAACCAAGGGAGATGGAATAACAATGTAAGTGGAGGATGGAAGAACCCCCAACCACCCCAACCTTACCAAGCTAGACCACCCGGATTCCATAACCCCCAACAATCATTCACACAACCGCCCACTAGAGCTCCCTTTGAACCAAATCAACCAAAACAATCCTCCCTTGAATCCACTCTCCAACTTTTCTTAGCTCAACAAACAAAAACCAATGCCGACAATGATAGGAAGTTTGGAGACATACACACCTCCCTCCAACAAATGAATGCCCACAATAAGATCATCGAAACCCAACTTGCCCAAGTCGCTCAACAAGTGAGCAATAACCCTTCAAACTCTTCCACACAACTTCCTAGCCAACCCATTATCCGGGAGCAAGCTAAAGCGATTACTTTGAGATCCGGGGCTCACTATGAGGGTCCTAAGATGCCCACACTTGATGATGTTAACCCCTCCAATGAAAGTGAGAATGTGGATAGTGAAGTTGATAAAGAGATTGAAAATGTCGTTGTGGAAGACATTCATGAGGATGGGACTCCTATAGTTGTTGAACACGAAGCATCAAGCAACGAGCCTCCTCCAATGAAGAGCTACACTCCTCCGGTCCCATATCCTCAAAGGTTAGCCAAGAAGCACTTCAATGACAAATTTGTCAAGTTTATTGAGGTAATGAAGGGTTTGCAAGTTCACATCCCATTTCTCCAAGCTATGGCTCAAATGCCCACCTATGCCAAATTTCTAAAGGAACTTCTTTCTAACAAGTCCAAACTTGAAGAAAGTTCCACCATTGCTCTCACCGCCGAAGTTAGTGCGGTCCTCCAAAACAAGCTCCCCAAAAAGCTTGAAGATCCGGGGTCTTTCTCCATACCATTGAGAATTGGAGATTTGGAGCCAAATAGAGGTGTCTCCCGGATGATGAGATTGAGAATGTAATAGGGATGTGCCATTCATCCCCATGTGGTGGTCATATGGGAGCCGACAAGACCGTGGCAAAGATTTTACAATGTGGTTTATTTTGGCCAAGTATGTTCAAGGATGTTTGGGGCTTTGTCAAGGCTTGTGATCGGTGCCAAAGAGTTGGAAATATCTCAAAAAGGCATGAACTACCCCTTACAAGCATCTTGGAGTTGGAAGTTTTTGATGTTTGGGGGATTGATTTCATGGGCCCCTTTCCCTCCTCCCTTGGTAATCGTTACATCTTGGTAGCGGTTGATTACGTTTCTAAATGGGTTGAAGCAATCGCTTCCCCTACAAATGATGCCAAGGTAGTGGTCAAGCTATTTAAGAAGGTGATATTCCCCCGTTTTGGAGTTCCAAGAGCCATCATTAGTGATAGGGGATCGCACTTTGCAAAGAAATCATTCAAGGCCCTTCTTGCTAAATATGGGGTGCATCACAAAATGGGTCTCTCTTACCACCCTCAATCTAGTGGTCAAGCGGAGATATCTAATAGAGAGGTCAAGCTCATTTTGGAGAAGACGGTAAATCGATCTCGAAAGGATTGGTCTTCCAAGTTGGACGATGCATTGTGGGCCTATCGCACCGGCCTACAAAACCCCTATTGGCATGACACCTTACAAGCTTGTTTATGGAAAATCGTGTCATTTGCCCGTAGAATTGGAGCACAAGGCTTATTGGGCCATCAAGGCATTGAATTTTGACCTTCAAGCTTCGGGTGAAAGAAGGATGCTTGACGTTCATGAGCTTGAGGAGCTTAGGAGGGACGCCTATGAGAGCTCCCGGTGTACAAAGAGAGAACAAAGGCTTGGCATGATCAACGAATCATGAAAAGGGAATTCAAAGTTGGTGACAAAGTCCTTTTGTTAAATTCGAGGTTGAGGTTATTTCCGGGCAAGCTCAAATCAAGGTGGAGTGGTCCATTCACCGTGCATCAAGTATCCCCACATGGTGCGGTTGAGATTTGCAATGATGCAAAAGGGTGTTTCAAGGTGAACGGGCAAAGACTCAAGTTATACTATGATGGTGCGCCAATTCAAGAAGCTTACTCTATTGCATTTGAGGATTACTTCCCTCCTAATGATTGAAGATTTATGGTAGTCAAGCTAATGACTTAAAACAAGCGCTTAGCGGGAGGCAACCCGTTTTTCTCACTTACTTCTATTTCTTTTTCTTCTTTTAGTTTTGATTTACTTGGAAAAATGGATTACCACATATTATTACGGCATTTGAAATACTTGTTATGGTGATTTTGTGATTTGGTTATGTTTAGGATTGCTTGGGAGGAATTTTGGACCAAAGAAAGGAAACGAGAGAAGAAGGAGAAGCTGGGCTGCAGCCGACCCGAGGGCCCGGGTCTCCTGACCCGCCCGGGTCGCTCAAGGGAGCCAGAAAAAAACAACTGCCAAGATGACCCGCCCGGGTCACTTGACCCGAGCGCTCGGGTGTGCTGACCCGCCCGGGTCGGTTGTTTGGTTTAAAAAAAGAAGGAACTGAGCTTGAGGCGACCCGAGGGCTCGAGTCTGGTGACCCGCCCGGGTCGGAGGGACAGCTGCGAAAAAAAAAAAAAGAGAAGAGGGGCTGATTTTGTACCTCACTCTCCTTAATCCTCTTTACTCCTTCTTCATCTTCAACCTCTCAACTCTCCCTAACCACTTTCAAACTCCAAACCCTAACCATCTAAATCTCACTCAAATCACCCACTCACCACTCAAAAACTTAAAAATCCCTCACAAATCTTCATCCTCATCAACTTTCCTCCACAAATTTCAACTTTTTCTCCTTCAAAAAACCCCATCTCCACCATTTTTCACCATTTTCTCTCTCCTCAAAATTTTACCACAACTCTCAAATTCATCATTTTCCACTCAAATCTCTTCACAAATTCTTCCTAAAACATCATTCCCCCTTCATTTCTCTCATAAAAAAAACAAACAAAAAAATTTTCATTTTTTTCCACCTTCACCACTAAGTTACGGGATTTTGAATTTTTGAGCAACAAGTAATTCGAAGCATGGAGGGGAGGAATTCAAAGCGGAGTAGACAAGTGGGGCAAGCTAGCTCAAGCCAAAGGGAAAACGTCTCGGGGCATGATGCCCCCGGTGAGTTTCATGATCCCGAGTTTCCTTTCATTGTTTTTGCTAGTTTAGGACATTTTAATAGATTTCAAGCCCTTAAGGCTAAGGAATTCGCCCCTACCCGTTTTGTAGATGAGACCTTGTTGTCTTTATGGGGGATTCGGGGGGATGTGAATAATATAGCTGACGGATTGAATATGAAAAAAGTGTTATTGATGAGAAAAAAACTTATAAATGCTTAACACTTGAATTCTTAAGCTCGTTGGAAATAACCGGAGAGGAACGGTTTGCGTGCTCAACTGGAGCCGAGGCTGTTCTCACATTTAGGTTGGGGAATGTTGCTCGTTCTATGCCTATTGGTGATTTTGCTGAAATTTTTGAATTACAAATTGAACCGAGCACCACTCCCGCACCTTCTTTCAACCTTTATGATTGTTGGAGTAAGTTGAGTAACGGAAAAAGTTACGATGCTAAAAATGCTAATGACTCACTCATACACCAACCGCCTATCCGGTACTACTTCCGCAAGTTTTTGGGGAACACCATCTTTGGGAGAAAGGATAACTCGAAGGTAAGTCAGTCGGAACTTATGATCATAGGTTCTTACCTATGGGATGAGAAAAAGCTGAACATACCTTTGATGTTTGCCCGCCATCTCCAAAGAGTAGGAACCCCAAAAACTCTCGGACGTGGGTCGATTGTTGTGGGCGGTTTGATTACCGCCATTGCTGAACACTTTAGGGTTCGCCCTAAGACCCCCGAGGTCCCAGGACCGACCCTAATAAACCAACAACACCTACAAGATGCGCGTTGGTTTTCAAGTGGATCGGAATACATTTTACTTGGAAGATAGGTAAAATGCCTTCCATTCAACTTCCAAATCGCCGCATCACCGAGATTAAAACGAGGCAAGTCAACTATCTCATCCTGGAAGCCGCGGAGGAAGGCGCGGAGATCCGCACCTACCATAGGCGGGATCCCCATGAGCTTGCCTCCTCTTCTTCCGCCCCTCCCCCTCCTCCTCCCCAACCCCATCCCACCTATGTTCCCGACTATGCCCCTATTTATGCCCATATAGATAGGCGGTTTGATAGTTTTGAACAAAGACTAACCACCTTCCAACAGGAGATGCGAGAAAGTTTTACCCCCATCTTGCAATTCTTTCATGATAATAGCATGGTCCCTCCCGGCACTCCCTACCCCTCCTATATGCAACCCCCACACCCCCCGAGGGGGAGGACCTCGACCCTTGAGTTGGTCTCTCCCCACCCCCCCTCCCCGATTGTTCTTCCTTTCACACCGAGGACGGTGTTTGGTTTGGCTTGGGGGGGTATTTTCATGATTTGGGTAGTTTTTACTTGATGGGGTAGGCGTTAGGAGACCCTTGTTGCTATTTCGATTGAATTGTTGTTCGTGATTGTGGTTAAGCTTGGTGAATGGGCCAATGCTTGTTAATATGTGGTGTGCCATGATTCCATCTCTCTTATTTGTTTAAACAATTTTCTTCCTTTTCCTTCTCCTTATTTCCTTGTTTTAGCTTTTATTTAAAATTTAAAAAAGAGCAAAAATAAAAAAAATCTGAAAAACAAAGAAAAACAAAAAGAAGTTTTAGTTTTGAATAAGGTTTTGATTTCCTTGCCCAAGGAAGATGCTAGTTGATGATATATGTGGATTCCTTGCTTGGATTTTGAGTATATGTTTAGAGGCTCCTTTTGGAAGAGTGTGAGCTTGGGTTGTGGTGCTTTAGGAGGTGATTAATCTTGATTGCATTAGAATCAACCAAAGTGAAACCAATGAATGATCAATTGGATGTCTAGTCTTGATTCTTGACTATGTTGCTCATGCTTGAATAAATTTAGCTTCAAATTTGCGGTCCCTAGTGTCCCTAGATATGCTCATCATGTCCCCAAACAAAACTCTACAAAAAGCTTAGTTTTCACTTCTTTTCGTTTGTAATAAGTGGTACAAAAAGCCACAAGTTCTTATGTCTCTCTTTAGTGAGTAACTCCACATTTGTATAGCAAAAATTCCCATAATAAGGGAAAAAGAAAAAGCCAAAAACAGTCAAAAAAGGCGTGAAAAATGAAAAAAAAAAGTGAAGAAAAACGAAAAGCAAAAAGAGTAGAAGAATTCCAATAAAAGAGGTCAATTTGTGGATGCCTCCCACACTAGTACTATTTCTCTAAAAGTTTTGAGTAGAGGGGAGTCTAAGGCTTGTTTGTGTGTCTAGGGATGGTGGACTAGTAATTTGAGCTTCTATAACACTTGAAGGGCTCTAAATCTTTTTGATAGCTAGGTGTTCTCTAATGAGCGAGTAAAAGGTCTAATTAGGTATCCTTTTGCAATCTTGATTAGTTGCTTTCTCTACCCATAACCTATGAGTACACTTGAAAATTAGTTGTTTTGAAAGTTGCTCTCCATCCTTGCTTGTGAACCA
The DNA here is from genome assembly GCA_947648045.1 of Beta corolliflora. Lineage (NCBI taxonomy): Eukaryota > Viridiplantae > Streptophyta > Magnoliopsida > Caryophyllales > Amaranthaceae > Beta > Beta corolliflora. The sequence continues at coordinate 263,453 of CANSZD010000744.1, forward strand.
TTTCATTGATAGTTAACTTGGGCATTACTCTTGAACTTGATTGAATAAATTGTTGATGAAAACTAGAGTTGTGGGTTTGAAAACTCTTTGGAAACCCTCGCGAGATCTCACTCGCCCTTTAGAGCGATCTAGGGGTTTAAAGAGCTTGTTGCATGTGCTAAATGCAATCGTGATTCCTACGAAAATGAGTTAGTGTAAATTCTTTATCTTTCCTTCCCTTTTCATTTTCTTTTCTTTCCTCTTTCTTCTTCATTTTGCTTTCAAATAAGTTTTCATTCTCCTACTTGTGTTTTAGTCTATATTGCTTGAGGACAAGCAAAGATCTAGCTTGGGGGAGTTTGATGATTGGTTTATATGCTTGAATTATGCTTAGTTTTTAATAGTTTTTGTGATAGTTTTTAGGCTAATTTAGGCTAAGTTCGTTCCGTTTCATTCTCTTTGTGCATTTTTCCTCCCTTGCTCTCTTTCTTTGGGTGTCTGTTTACATTTCAGGACTTGGAAGCACGTTTGGAGGGCCTATGCACAAGCCCGAGGCAAAGCATTGAAGAAATGGAGCACCAAGGAGCTCGAAAAGAGAAAAGAAGGCAAAGAAATAGGCGACCCGAGGGCCGGGTGTGTGGACCCGCCCGGTCGCCCCCATACGACAAACCATCGGCGTTTTCAGACGGACCGCCGGTCTGCTGACCCGAGGGCTCGGGTCTGACAACCTGCCCGGGTCGCTTTGATTTGGGAAAGCTCCATGTTCCTGGCATTTTGGCCCGCCCGGGTCATGTGACCCGAGTGCTCGGGTCATCTCACCCGAGTGCTCGGGTCATCTCACCCGAGTGCTCGGGTCATTTCACCCGCCCGGGTCGGGTTATTTTCCGGAAACGATTTTTGCGATTTTGTTTACTTTAATGCGGGGGCTGTTTTGTAATTCTCTGATTTATTTCTTGTGACTATAAAAGAGGGACTCCTCTTATTTCTACTTAGGCAATTATTAACTAGAGATTAGAGAGAGATTAAAGTTTGTTTTAGCATTCAAACTCTAGAACAAAACCCTAGGAGAGAGAAAGTGAAGGTTTGAAGCTTTTAGATCTCCATTCTTCATTTATGAAAGCTTAAAGTTGGTAATTTTTGTTTATTATTCTTCTTTTCTTCCATTGATCTTGCTTATTACATGCTTAGTTTGTTTAGATCTTACTTTATTAGTTGATTATTTGCATTTTACCTCTTTTCCTCCATGGTTATGGTGATTAAGTTACTTCAAGCTTTGTTTTGTGTTATTTTCATGATGTGTGAGTAGTTCCTTACTAGGGGAAGGGATGTAGCCTTCATTTACTCTTCGGATCTTAGATCTAAGTTAGGGGGTTAACTCTTGGGGTTGAACTTGTTGATCAAGCTTGTTTTACTTGGTTTGTTGGGTGCTTGATCACCACTTAACTTACATATTTGGAGTTCCTAGTGAAGGATTGAGAGATGAAGCTAGGAATAAACTAAGTTTGGTTGCTAGATTAGGATTTCCATGAAAATAGGTATTTTCTAATTTAGGGAAACTTGATTAATCATGTTGTACTTGATTTGGCTAGATTAGTTGCTTATGCCATGAGAATAGGTCATGAGTGACTAATCAAGCTCCTCTAATTAGCTCGAGAGAGTAATTAGAGTTCATATGTTCATGATCTTCCCCTTGTGATCCCCCATTTGTTTCCCCTTGGCTTTGATTTTGGATTCTTGGATTGAGTGTTGGTGAATCCCTCTAATCCCCTAGTTTCTTTTATCCTTGTCTTAACTTCTTTGCTTAATTACTTGTTGATTTACTTTGCAAACTTCCTAGTTTATTTAGATTTTAGAATCATCGTAAAACTCTTAAAAACCCAAAAATTGATTTAGCTCATTGTAGTTAGCTAATTACTCTTGATTTAACCCTACTTCCTTGTGGATTCGACCCTATACTTATCCTATATTGGATAAATTAGGTTATATTTGGCGAGTATACAACGACCCGTCAACCGGACCCGACCATGCTCTACAGGATAGACCTGGGCATGGGCCGGGTCGGGCCTGTTCATGGGCTCGGCCCGCGGGCTTGAGGAAATGGCGGACCGGGCCGGTCCGAGCCCGTGAATGGCGGGCCGTGCCGTGTCGGGCCTGAAATTTCCAGATTTTGTCCACGGCCCGGCCCAGGCCCACGGCCCGCGGGCCGGGCTCGTGCCTCCTGCGGGCCCGGCCCGTGTTTTATGTTGTTTTTTTGGATTCTTGGTAGTTTTAGGCTAAAAAACAAAGAAAATGGGCGTTTGGCCCGCGGGCCGGCCCATGGGCCATATAGGCGGGCTCGTGCCGGTGCGGCCCGGCCCATGGGTCATATAGGCGGGCTCGTGCCGGTGCTGCCTGGCCCATGAGCCATATAGGCGGGCTCGTGCCGGTGCGGGCCTGAAATAAAATTTCTTGACCGTGGCAGGCCCACGGCCAACGGAGTGGACAACGGGCCGGGCCTTGAGCGGGCTCGTGCCGGGCCCAAACCGTGCTGGCTCAGCCCATGCCCACCTCTACTACAGGACCCAAACCCGTTGGGTCTAAAATGTCTAGACCCAAACCCTTATAAATGGGTCGGGACCTAGATGGTCTAGGTCGGGTCTAGGACCCGTTGCCATCTCTAATTGTGGTAAATTGGTAATTCGGAGGACAACGATCACGTACTCTCAGTCGTAGAACACGATTTAATTTGTAGAACCAAACATACACTAACAAATAAGATTTGCCAAAAGAAAAAAGACAAGCTCCAAAACCCCAACCCACGCGCTACACAACCACACACCAAAACTCGCGACTAAATTCCTCCACATCACACAACTCCCTTTTAAACCAAGCCATATGATTGGCCACTCAGACGTGTTAACCCAACTGGACCCCATACCCCCCTCACAAACACTCCCTCATGTTCTTCTCACTCTCTCAACTCGCCAAAAATATCCCTTCTTCTCAACTCTCACCTACCAAATTTCCCTTCTTCTTCCTTCTGTAAAAAAATATACTTATTCAAAACCTCTTTTTTTTAGCTAAAACACTCCATTTACTTCATTCATTTTCCTCAATAAAACGCGTTTGAAATCTCAAGCGGCAATTTCTCTGTTCCTCTCTCTCTCTCTTCCTCCCTTGAATCTCTGTCTTCTGTCTTACGGTTAGATCGAGGAGAGAGAAAGAAGGAAAACAATGGCGTTTATGTCGTTTGCTGGAAGACTACTTTTCGTATCTGTCTTCATTCTCTCTGCTTGGCAAGAGTGAGTTTCATTCATTCATTTTTATATCCTTAATTTTTCCGAATTTAGAACCTTTTTTTTAAAGTAGATCTGCTTGAAAAGCATTTAATGCTGTTTTTGGGATTAATTTCGGAGTTTTTTTTTAGATTGTAGTTCAAATTATTGAATCTAGGGTTTTTTAGTGGAAAGTTACTTCATAAATTTGAAATGTTTGTCGTACTTACTGTAAATTATAGATCTTTGTTGTTTAATTAATTTTGATGTAGGTTTGCAACGTTTTATATAGCTATGTATGTAACTGATTCTACTAATTGTATGTTTTTTCAATTTTTTTTTTGTCTCTCTCAGTTGAGTACTTGTCAATGTAGCAGACTTGCTTCTTTATAGTTTAAAATGAAGGATTTTGAAATTTTCGTTAGGATTTCTCTTTCTTTGAATGGAAAGACGAAGAAAATCTATATGTGTTTTTTCAATTGATTGTAGTTTGGGTTTGACTTGGAGTTGATGGTTGAATAATTTGATTGATTGATTGAAGATCTAGATCAGGTCGTATCGACCTCTCTCGCCATGCTGTGCTTGTCTACAATGTGATTGTTGACTTTGATCTCTTCAGATCTTTATTCTTTGATGCACCCTTCACCCACATTGACTTGGTGTAGTGTTTATTTTTAGTGAAAATTATGGCTTTGTGCGTTAAATTATGCTGTTTTGTGGGCAGTGTTGTATTACTGAAACTCTGAGAGCAAAGATGGAAACTTATTTGTCTAGAACTATAAGTCATTAGAAGTGGTTGTGTAAGGATTGATGGGGCCTATACCATAGAAAGTGATAAGTGATCTTAATGGTATATTTGTAAGATTCTTATTTATAATTCATGTATGAATTCAGCACTTAAAGAGTGTTTGGTTGGGCGGAAAACATAACCAAGACAAGTGGTTTTCTCATTTTCCTTTGTTTGGTTTGTGATGCGTGAAATAAAGTTATCTTAAAGAATGCCCACATATTCCTCCCAATCCAGTACCTTTCTTTTTCCCTCCTTCATTTTATCATCTTTCTTCCATTTTTTGTTCTTTCTTTTGTCTCTAACTTGTCATGCAAGAAACCAAATTTGAGTTTTCCCTTGAGAATTGATATTTTTCATGGTAAATTATTGTACGTCCAACCAAGCACAACCTTAAAAATATAATTAACTACATACATACCCTTTGAGAGTGGAAGTCTTTGTCCATTCTCGAGAGTGGTGTAGTATTCCTCTTAGGCTAAGTGGCAAGGTTCTCAGTTTGCTGGTACTAATATAATCTCATGATCAGTGTATAGCTTAAATGCTGCTTGGTTACAATGTCCCATACTCCTTATCTTGTGTCTGCTACTTTGAACTTTATGTTCAAGTATTGAGATTTGGTTACTTTGTCTATTGGGAAAGGAATTTCGATTTTTTCATGCCGTTCATCTTATGATCCAAGTAGAGCTCAAATGCAGTCTGCTTTTATCTTTAGAAAGTTACTTTAAGCTTGATATCTGTTCTAGACTACGAGTTAAAGCTTATAGATTTGGTGCTATATATGGTGCCCGTATATAGATCAAGCCTTTGCAGTTGTGTTGCTGCTGTATGAACTACTGACATTGTACTTTCCCCCGAATAGGGTTATGTAAGTTCTGAGCTACAGGCTTTTAAGAAATAAGTTTAGAGAAAGGGTTAGTAATATGAACTACTGATATTGTAGATTAGGTAGTCATTCTGTGATATTGGGTCATTGGGTGTTTTCACAATCTTGTAACTGCCCGGTAGCTGTAGTAATTGGAATTTCACTTTCTTGGGGAAAAGAACTTGTAGCACTATCATAAGTTATTATTAGAAATTAGAAAAGAGTTGCTCATCTTTTCGGCACCCATAAAATTTGCTTTGAATTCTCTTGAACCAAGTGGGTATGCCGTGCTATTATATCTATATGCATTATGCTACTCGTAAACATTGATTTATATTTTTTGAACCATGTGTTTATGACGTGCTCTTATATGCATTATGCTTTCACTAGTGTATCCTGAATCATTTTTGAAGTGCACACCCTTATTCTGTTCTTGTGAATATGCAACACTACCTTTATCTTTTGGAGTGGTTATTTTTCTTCCAATTTCTGTCTTCTTTTCTTAATTCTCTGTCCTTGGTGAATACCATAATCTTGTTTCCTGTTTATAGGTTCAATGACTTTGGTGTTGATGGTGGACCAGCAGCTAGGGCTTTGCGCCCTAAGTTCAATGCTGTTGCAAAGCATGTCGTATCACACACTGGGTTTAAAGTACCTCCAGTTGAAGTGAGTAATCATTTTTCCATCACCACTTGCCAAAGTAAAAGTTCCATCTAATAAATACTCATTCATTGCCGATCTGTTTTCTTTTTTCTTACAGATGCAACATCTAATAGCTGCTTCAATAGCCTTAAAGGGGCTTGGGAGTCTTCTTTTCATACTGGGAAGCTCATTTGGAGCTTATCTTCTGGTTAGTGGATAAACGTTGTTGCTCCTCTTTTATGATCAGACTCAAACCCCCTTGATTTAGTAGTGCAATGGTAAGATTGCCTTATCTCTCTTGTATGTTTTTCTGCATACAGATTTTGCACCAGGTGCTTGCTACTCCTATCTTGTATGACTTCTACAATTATGATGCTGATACCAAGGAATTCGCTCAACTTTTTGTCAAATTTACTCAGGTGAGCTAGTTATTGGATAATGTCCACGTACTTCTACAATTTGTTTTATTTGCTCTCTCCAATAGATGAATAGAGTAGTTTTCTCATTGCTCTAAGCTGTTATTGTAGAATTTGGCATTGTTTGGCGCTTTGCTCTTTTTCATTGGTATGAAGAACTCTATGCCGAGAAGACAAGTAAAGAAGAAAGCCCCCAAGGCAAAAGCAATGTGAGAAAGAAATAGAGTTTGGGAGTTCAATAGTAACATGAGAGCAAGGAAACAAACAAATGATTATGAGATCTATGACCCTTTTCTGCACTTAATTTTGTACGCCTTGTATTCATTCCATTTTAGCTGTCCTTGATTTTGGTTCTCGCCTTTTTGGGTCAATGTAGTATGTAGACTTGAGATAATCTTTAATGTAATGCAAGGATGATGTAGGCACATCTCATGTTGGCATGACGATGATATTGTGTTATTTAGACATATGGTGCCTTCAAATTTGAAGGTTACAGGGGATGTGAGAAAGTGTATTGTTTCTCTTCCTTTTTTTCCTTTGCTCTGCGGAAATGCTCATTGTGGGGGAAAAAGTTATATTTGGTTCTACGAAAATGCTCATTGTGGGGGAAAATAATGAAGTAAAGTCATTTTTCTTGTCCGAAAGAGGCAGGCCACAAATTTTGTGTACAAGTTGCTGAAGTAATAAATTAGTCTTTGGGTATGTTTGGCGAAAATAATGAGACTTCAACCCTTTGACGCACTTATATAGAAAATTAAAAACCATCCTAATAATAAATGTGAAATTTTGCTGTAAAAAAATGTGAAATTTGGTAAACAATATCTAAAGATAGATCATTTATTATGATGAACTTTCAACATGCACCTTTGGTAATTGTAAGTGAACTTGTTCATTATTCCCTCAAAAAGAAAATAATGAACTTGTTCATTTGACTTTGATTTTTAGAAAAAATTTCTTAAAAAATAATAAAAAGGAAAATTTGTCAATAAATACCAAACTTTGGGCACTTTTTTGAAATAAATATCTAGGTTGTCAGAAATTTTATATAAATACCAAGGTTGACTAATTTTTTTTGGAATCACTACCACTTAACGGAATCTTGAAAATAACGTTAGTTTTGCTCCGTTAGTGGCACGTGAAATTATGATTTTACCCTGCCACCACCACCACCGCCCTACCACATGCAACAACCATGCTTTCCACCGTTGCCGCCACCACCACCACCCCCACCCATCCAAAAATCGACCCAGCCACAACCACAACCAACTGCAAAACCACCACCACCTCACCAAATCAAAAATCATCCCACTCCACCATCCTAACCAACTACGAAACAACCACCACCTCCACCCACCAAAAAATCAACCCACCCCACAATACTAACCAACTACGAAACCACCACCACCTCGTAATGGGTGGTTAGGACTTTGGGAGAGATAAGGGGATCACAAGGGTCGTGAGTTTTGTGGGGTTCTGATAGTGGTGGTGGTGGAGGAAATTACTAGAAGGTAATTTTACATGCCACTAAAGGAGCAAAACTAACAGGTTTGCGAAAATTTATTAAATGATCTTGATAATAGATTTATTTTAATGCATGCATGGAAAGTCATGAGGAAGAAACCAAAATGGCTACCTTATGGCATGCAATTTTAGTCAGAGTTTAGGGGAAACTCTAGGAGGTCAGAACCAGATGCGCACACTAATGAAGTTGGAAATGATAACGGACGGCAACCAAAAGGCAAACAGGAGAGCGAAAGCTGCTACTTCCAGTACATAAACCTCGACTCTTTTCAAGCATCTCTACAAGAAAATAACTAAATTTAAAAGGATTTTGATTTATCTATTTGTTTGTAGTAAGAAAACAAAGAAGTATAGAGTCACTTTCATTCAAGACGCGTTCTTTTTACCATATTTTATCGAACTGATATTAATTTAACTTTTTATACTTTGTTCACTTCACTTGGATTCTAACCAAACTAATTTTTACCTATCTAAACTTATTTTTATCGAATTAAATTCATTTTTATTGAGAATGAACTTATTTTTACTAAACTCGACTTGTTTCTATTGAATTATACTTGTTTATATTGTCTTTTATTTATTTTCTATAGAAAACTTATTTTTGTTGAATTGAACTTATTTATACTGATCTGAATTTATTTTTATTGAACTAAACTTATTATAATCGATTTCTACTTATATTTACTGAGCTAAACTTTGTTGTTTTAGTTGAACTTGTTTTACTAAATTAAATTACTTTTACCGATTCTATATTGTTTTCTCTAATACTCCCTCCGTTTTCTTTTGTTGTTCCTATTTGGAATCGGGGAAGAAACCAATGCAACTCAAAAAATGGGCAAGATTCCACTATTTTAAATAATATTAAATTAACTAAAAATAAATATTCTAGCCCTTTTGAGTTATTCTATGTTAGACAATCAATGATACAAAAAGTTTGAGGGGTAAAAGAGTAAAGTAAGTACTACAAACTAGTGTGAACACATTTATTTCTCTTTGAGTTACTCTATGTTAGACAACTAATTAGGCAAAAGTTTGAGGAGTTAAAAGGTAAAAAATGACTACTAAATAGTGTGAACACATTTATTGCATCATAAAACTAATGAGAAATTTAATTTATAAATTATATTATTTATGGAAAGATTCAAAATAGGAACTAACATATTGAAATTTGTACAATGGGGAATACAAGAACAACAAAAGAAAACGGAGGGAGTACAAATTATTGACTTTTACTCAACTGAACATAGAATAATTTTTTACAGAGCGGAAGAGAGAGGGATGTGAATGCTATGAAAAGGGTGGTGGAGTTGTACGGGAATGCAACTGGTGAGGTTTTAAATTATGGGAAGTCTAAGATGTCAACTAGCTGGAATGTTCCAGAGGCTCGAGGGGAAGAGTTAGCGGGAGCTCTTGAAGTAAAGCTTGTAGAGCTGGGGAAATATTTAGGTATGCCAGTGAGAATGGGGAGATCAAAATCACAGGCTTTTTCTCATCTTAGAGAGCGGCTTTGGAATAGAATCAAAGGGTGGAAACATCAACTCTTGTCGTTCGCGGGTAGGGAAGTCCTCTTAAAGGTAAGGTTGTTGTCCAAGTGGTTCCCACCTATTACATGAGTTTGTTTCGGTTACCTGTTGGTTTTTGGCATGATTTACAAAGGATGATAATGGCTTTCAATGAAGCAATGTTGGCAAAACAGGGATGGAAAATAATGCAGATGCCGGAGGTGCTGTCTATGGTGATTTTTTGAGCTCAAAGGTGGGTAGTAGACCGAGGTATGTGTGGTCTGTGGAGGAGTATTTGGAGCTGTAAATGTGTTATAGATGCGGTGTGGATGCCACCGAGGATGAAGGTGAATGTTGATGGGGCGACGTTTGGTGAGCGTGGGGGTGGGAATAGGAGTTGTGATTAGAGATTGGCAGGGGATGGTGGTTCGTGCTGGGTGCCAGCAAGTGAAGAAGGAATGGGAGGCTAAATATTACAAAGGCAACAACTTTTGTTTTGGTGTTGGGGTTGAAGATGACAATTTAATTTAATGTTAGCCAGGGGCGGGGCTAACATTATCGGGGCCCTGCTCTAATTCTCATACTTGGGCCCTTGAGTCATATGGAAAAAGATTACACAAATTTTTTAATCAAAAATTTCGATTCGAATTTGAATCAAAAAGTAACTAAACATATCAAACACACAAAAATGAAGATATATATTAAAAAAAAAAAAAGCAGAACTTACAGAGTAAAGATAACAGTATAAGTCCAAGACTTCAAGCTTGTTCCAAATTCGACTTAAATTAACAATTTTTTTTTGATAATTTGGTTTTCCATTTCATTAAATAGCCAAAAGGCTTGAGGTAGAGGATCTTACTCAACCTTTATCCAGGTGAGCTATCAATGATGATGTTACACTCATGCTCCAAAAGAAACCTTCAGCCTCCTATTTTCAAACAATCAGTGGCTTCATTACCGACCCAGTCAACAACGTAGCTAATTTATTTGAATTAAATTGAAGATTAAACTGTTGAAATAAATTTAGTACCAAAGCAACCATCTTGAAATTATAAGACCCGAAAAATAAAGATGAATCTGGAGAATTGGAGAAATTTAATTCATGAAGTAGATGAATATGGAGAATTGGGGAAATTTAATTCATCGAGTATTGTAGGAGTCTATGAGACAAGGCAATTAATGAATTGTCTATCTCGTAAATTCCTTACTGCCTTTGAAGGAGGAAAAAAAAGAGAGTAATTATGACAGCTAGCTGTCAAAAATAGAAGTAGGTGATTTTTGAGTGTTCTGGGATTCGAACCTTGCATCAAGGCTGTAAAAAACCCATTATCTTACCAACTCCTCCACATCAACTTCTTGCTAATTTATTCGTAGTATAGGATTAAGTACGCAACTTCGGGGCCCCTCTAACACCGGGGCCCTATGCGGTCGCGCAGCCCGCGCTGGCCAAGAACCGCCGCCCAAGTTGAGGTGGAGAGTGATTGTAAACAAATTGTCAACATGCTCCAAGCAAAGAGGTGTGATGGTTCGTACTTAGGAGTTATAATTCGAGAGATCTTATCTCTCTCTTGGGAGAGTTTGAGTATACTTCTTTTTCTCATGTTTTTAGGGAGGCTAATGTAGCTGCTTATGGAATGACTCACCTCACTCTCCTAGATTACTCAACAAGAATCTAGGTGGGGGATTGTCCGAGTATTCTGACTGATGTAATTGCGGCCGATTTCGTTTTATCTTCTTATTAATGTTCGTGGCTTTGACCTTTCCTATATAAAAAAAAGATTTATTATTTTAAGGTGAAATAAATTAGGCCTAAAAAATTTGGAAATTAGTAAAAAAAATGGTTTAGTTCACCAAGATTAAATTTAGTTCAATAATAATAATAAAAATTCCATTTTAGTAAAAATCAGGTAAAGACAAGTGAACAAAGTCTTATAGTTGATGACTTTTGCCATATTTTGGTATTAAGTTTATGTAACTCCTATGCTTACATAAATTCTTCACTTCCATTCTTTTTCATTTTTTAACACAAAGTTTCAACATAGAAATTTGAACCTTTAAAGAAGATTATATTGGTGTAGCTTGAGATCTGAATGGCTAATTACTTTATTATGTTTGGTAATTGTCCCAAGTTAAGTGTCACAATAAATTTCAAGAAAACCGGAAAAGTAGAGAAATAGAGTGAGTAGTCAGCAGTGAGTTTGTACAATTTACCCTACTTATGTACTCTCTAAATTTTCTGCTTTGGACGAAAATACTTACTTTATCTACGACGTGTTCGCCAATAGCTTTTGAAGTAACTTTTAGTATCTGAATTAAGTCAAAACTTTAATAATGGTGAAAACTAGTGTTTGATGAAGTAGTGCTTAAAGTAGCTTTTATATTTGAACTAGTATTTTGAAAAAGGTATAAATATTAGCTTTTGGAGTAGAGGTAGCTTTTAGAGTAATTTTGGAAGATCGAATGTAATTTATCGAAGTATTTTTCTAAATTAACAACTAGTTTTACCGAACACTAATTATCATAAAAACAATTTACACAATCAAATTCTAACAATTAATATCAGACAGTTGACAACCACTGAAATAATTACTTTTGTCGAACATACCCTTTACTCCTTAGTCCTTAATGCTCACATAGTCACATTTAAGGGTGGCAAATGAGACGAGACAACTCGCGAGCTACTCGAGATTGGCTCGGTCAAAGCTCGGCTCGAGTGAGCTCGACTCGAGAGGTTGGTGAGTCGAGTTGAGCAACTTGATACTCGACTAGAAAACTCGTGAGAAGCTCGAATACCCGATTATCAATAGCAAAATACCTAAATTCAACATTTTTCTACCTTATTGTTACTTTTAACATGAGACACTTGCGAGCTACTCGAAATCTACTCGGTCAAAGCTCGACTCGATCAATACTTGACTCGGTCAAAGCTCGGACAAAACTCGACTAGAGTGAGTTCGACTCAACTCAAACTCGACTCGAAATGCTAATGAGTCGAGTCGAGCTAGCTCAAACTCGAACTCGACCCGCATCATTGCCACCCCTAGTGACATTCACGAGTCATGGCTACGTTTAACAACACCCTCATTTTACATTTTTTACCCAACAAAGGTAAATTTGGGACGAGGTACTCAACTTAGATCGGCCAGGCGCCAATCCAACGCCTACAAATCCACAGCCGTGAACACAACCCCATTTATTCTGAAAGAAATAAAGAGACTTCTCCTTGGCGAGCTTTAACAATGGCGTCAGGTTGGGGAATATCAGGGAACAAGGGAAGATGCTACGACTTCTGGATTGACTTCAGTGAGTGTATGTCTCATTGCCGCGAACCTAAAGACTGCTCTCTCCTTCGCGAAGATTACCTTGAGTGCCTTCATCACTCTAAAGAGGTGTCCTTCCATTCTATATCTCTCTTTTCAATTCTTCCTTCTCGATTAGATCTTTCAGATTTCGATTTCATCGTTGTTTGATGTCGCATTTTACAGTGTTTTACATTCTCCGATTTTTATTTATTGATTTGTTTCCGTGTGAAACCCTAGCTCACTGTTTCAATGATTCTTATTTTTGAATAAATTGGCTATATAATGGGATTGCGCATATTGAAGTCGTTGACCAGTAATTCTTATGATGAGATTAAGAAAGTGGAAAATCTTGGATACTGCTGTTTTTGACAAAATTATACACATAATGTGATACTTTGCTTCAGCTTGATAGTTTTTTCTTTTCAAAAAGCTTCAGAGCCTTGCTTGTTAAATTTAATACTTTAGTAGAATGTAACATGGATCTCATTCTAAAACTTTCTGGTTTCTTTTCTTTTCTTGTTCTTCATTATTTGGGTCAATTTTTGATTTATCGGGATAGATTAATGCAATATATATCACATTGATTTACCCTCCCTAAAATTTTATTTTGGCCCTAGATCCTTAGCAAATGTAAATTGATGATTATAATTATGATAACATACATCAATTACACAGGGTTTCAAATTCCGAATTACTGTTAACAATTCTAGAAACTAGAAGTAGTCTGAAGGCTGGGATTGTGTTGTGTTCACTTTGGGGGGAGATCAGAATAATATAGCTTCCACTTTTCATGAGTTAAAATGGGTTATTTGACCCATTGCAGTATATTATGTAGCACGGGTACTTCTTCTAGGCCACGTACTCGTTCCCCTACCCAATACGATAGGTATCCTGTATGGGTACATGTACCCATCTCTAAAATTGTGAAATCTCCCCGTTTTCCGTCCCCGTATCCGTCTCTGTGCAACCTAAGGCAATATATACCTTATTTGGTGAAGTGCTTTAATCGGCATAGACAACTTGCTTTTCTTTGTGTTACATGTGGCAAGATTGAAAGGTAGCTACTGGCTTCAACCTTTCTTGTCATCCCAAGCTTGGATGGTGCTAATATCAACACAACTTTAGATAGAAATTTTCACATTGCATACACAAACTTAAGTCTCATTCACATAGGTGATGAAAATTTATCTTAGGCAAATGTGACTGATACAAGAAGATACTCTAATTTGTTCATTAGTTTCCCTTTGGTTATTAAGTCCAAGCAGATGTAGTTGATCATCTTAATACACCTTGGTTAGTTTTATAAATTATGGAGGAAAATTCTATTTAGTAAGTACTTAGAGGTTTTTACTATTGTAGTTGTTCTGAGGGACGGATGTCTTCATCTGAAGGATTCTATTTGGTTCCACTATGTGATTATCATGTTATGTTCATGTTTCGTATTCGGTTGGTGTATGTTTCGTTGCACTCGTCGTAGGTCGTTGCGGCCCTTGCGGTTCTCCTTGTTTAGTTGTTTCTAAACTCGTCCCTCGCCGAGGTGCACTTTTTAAACAATGCTCATTCCATATAATCAATATCATGTACACTTCTAGATTAAGGAGCAAAATCTTAGGTATTCCTAGAATTGTCCCTATCTCTCCTGGTGAGGAGATTAAGAAACAAAAATAAGTCCTTGCAAACACTCCTAAAATATCTTCAAGATTGCATAGGGATCAAGCACTTGATGGCCCTGTCGCTTCCTTACACTACTATGGCACATGCATGTTTGGAGTATCTCCTCGGGAGATAGCACGTATAATCCTAAGCACAATGTGAGTGTTCCAGCTACAGGGGATTGGAACTATATTCTTAAAACTCAAATTAGTGCAAAATATATAATTAAGCTAATTAAGGAACCAAAGCGGCCCATTAATTATCTTAAACAACTTAAAATCTTAAATGAATTCAACATATTAAATTACGAATTCAAGAGTAAGGCTCTGAACTCTGAAGAAATAGCATAGTCCAAACTACTGCACCAATTTTGATGATTCAAAGAGCCAGGACCTTGAAAGGCAGTACTAAGACATTACGGACAAGCTTGCTAAGGAATGTAGGAACATGGATGTCCCACCTAGTGTAATTAGGCATTTTCCAATTTCCCCTAATTACTGTGTAGACATACTGTCCAAGGGATTGTAATAGGCTTTGTGCCATGACTATATAATTTATGCTACTCCTTTTTCACCAAAAAAAAGAAAGCTAAGACCTTGATCCACATTCAATCTTCCTATCATTTTGCTTACTGGGACTCCAACTAATTCGGGCTAAATATCAATAGAGGGGAAATAATTTGGTGAAGCGTTTCTAGAGAGAACTTATTCCACCAAATTCATCCAAAAAATTACATACCTCCTCTTCTCACAAAAGCGGAATGACCTTTTAGAAATTAAAACCCAAAGTTCGGATTATTTGCTGGTCACGCGAGAAGTGCCTTTTGTCTCGAGCCAAACAAGTATAGTAAGGCGACAAATTTTTACCTATATTTCAAGTATGGAGATCATCACTTGAATATCCCTGGACATGGGAGACAACTGTTGGTGTCTTTCTAATATAATTCTATATTACTTGTCCATAAAAAAGAGGTTTCTGGACATGGACTTTATATTCTAACATGGAAGGGAGGGGGGGGGGGACTTCAATGGGGGTTTCTTCTTTTCTTTCTCTTCCTCATTGGTGGGGTTATGGCACCTTTCCTTCTGTAGCCTAATATCTTCCTATTTGTATAAGTTATGTATTGAATTGTCGGCCCCTAACAGTACTAAAATCATAGAAAGTTTTTACAGAATTGTCCCCCCCAAACTTTACATTCCTGGCTTGGACTTTGTTTAAATTGTGGCTATGTAAGGATGTTGCTCATTTTGAAAACTGACCATTCTCTTGCTATTTTGTTTTGGTTTTTTCTACGAGTATTGAGCATGCTCCTAGCAGAACCTTTATTAAGCATTTCATTGATTTGTGGGCTGTCAAATGCTTCCAGAGCAGGAAAATCATTGCCCGCATACTTCAATCTATATTACTTATATACTAAAACATAAGCTACTACTACTGATTTTTCCTTCTAAATCCACTAAATTTCCCTTCTAAATTTACCAATTCTTTAATATGAAAGCCAACTATATGCATAAATAATTGCAACCATTCTTAAATAATTTCAATTTGATTTGAACTCCTTTTTCTCTTTGATAATGAATTCCCAAATGGAATATACCCTTATTCACAATTTGTTTCTGCTTATTAGTAACTTTTTGATAGTTTGATTCTCGTATTTTTTATTATTCTATTTTTTTTTTTTATATATACTTATTGACAACCTTTGTTAGCTGGTTTTTATTTTCCTTTCCTACCTATATCTGTTGTGGAGTGGCTACTGGCTTGAACCGGTCTGCTGCTACGCTGCCAACACTTTCCCCACCTTCATGGATCTTTCTTACGAGTTATCATTATCCAAGGCCATCAGATTACTGCGTCAAAATAGGCTGAACTGACGAATTCTACTGCTGTATTTTCTTGTTTGAGATACACTTATAGGCCAACCATCTGTTAGTGGGAATATGAGCTTCTGAGGAATGGCTGTCCCTCCACTCCCCCTAATGCGCTATATAACTCATCAATCACATCTGGTACAATAGAATTGACGGCAGTAATATAAATTTCTGTAAGCCATTAATGTTGAAAGAAAATAAGCACTGCAAACCTCTGTCCTCTTCCAGATGTTGCTCCTCGTTTGAATTTTTTGCATTTTGTGCTTTGATAATGACTGGCATTTCGAGGAGTCCATGAAAAAATGCATGATTTGGCAGTTTTTTTTTCTTTTTTTGAACTGAGGAGAGTAAGCAACTTCTATTAGCGCCAGACCTTACAGTCGAGTTGATCGTGTCAAGTGCAATGTCCATCAATGATGGCTCATTACTATCCATTTATTTAGCAGTTGCCTACGATGCTGTGAGTTTCCATGTTAATTGATAGTCATTGGTAGTTCAGAGTGCGCAAAGTGCAAACACCTTTGCTCTGCCTTTGCTGTTTTTCTGCTGCCTGCTGGTTAAAATTTTCAAACAAGTGGTTTTTGGCTGAACATGAGAAGTAATATTTTCTAGGAACTTGTATTTCCCTTCTATTCCATTTTTTAGAAAGTGGAAAAATTGTTTGATTGATCAAGATAAGTAAAACTTCCCATGAAAATTTCCACTTACCCAAGAGACCTAGGTTAAGTAACTTCCTCCATTTTGTGAAATATATAAAGTTAGGAAGTGTAACTTCATACATTTTCTTCTTCCACTTTCTAGGAACTTCTATTTCCCCGTGTTTTTTCCGATGTCAACCAATTAAGCACCAAAAGTACCATTGTAGGAGTGAGGCCCTCAAGAACAGTATTTCTCGTCTTTTGTGATAGTAATACCTTCGTTAGAGTTGATAATCACATATTATTATAGGATTTCCAAAAATAGTTGTCACCTTTGGTATTGTAATAATGGTTTATGATTAATTTAAATGATGGTAAGAGGTTAGAAATGATTCAACTCTAGTCAAACGTCTTTGTAGAATCAATTCATATTCTTAGTAATAAGGGATGAGGATAATGTGACAACTCAAGAAGTAATATGATGTAGCTTTTTTTTTTTTTTGGTGAAATATGATGTAGCTTGCTATCTAGTTTACTTCTCCATTTTTTTTTGGCATGTGTCTTCAATCTATATAGCACATGATTAGGTGCATTAGATTGTTTTGAGTGTACACAAAAGTGCAAGTCCAGGCTTGTTACATTGTTGGCAATTCAGCACACCTTGCTTTAAGGTTTCTTTTATGATTAAATAGTTGTTTGATTCATTTGCAGTTTCAAAGAAGAAACAGGGTTTACAAGGAAGAGCAGCGTCAGATAAGAGCAGCTGCAAGGAAGGCGAAGGGTGAAGACGATAGCAAAAGTCATCACTGATACTAGCTTTTATGGCTGATCTGAAATTTCCGGAATAAATTACTTACCAAATCTTTTTGTAATTGATTTAAATTGGCATTTAGCTGCTTATGCATGTTTGGAGTGCTCAGTCTGACTTTTGCAATTCATCATCTGCAATTGATGAGGAGGTTTTTATCCATATTTGCATTTGAGATCGAGTGTAATGCTTTACTTTGCACAATTTCTTTTTGAAACATTTAACTATGAGTGTGGACTTGTGGAGGTTCGAATGTTTTTCACTTTGGGTACCTCCTTTTACAAAGGCATGCATTAACTCTACTTGAGAGATTCAAATATTAATTAGAAATTGGAATAGCAAACTGCAAACCAAGAGATTCAAATGTATTAATAAATAATTAATTAACAAGAAGTAGCTGATGGTTAAGATGTTTTTCTTTATTATATTCCTTAATTTTGCTTACCTATTTTGGAGATGGGGCTTATTCCATGTGATAAAATCCAACCTTTTTTTTTCTTGTATTTTACTTTTTTTTATATGCTTTCTAGTACTTTAATTTTTTAGCCTTATATTTCATTTTTTAGGCCATTATGATGTTACTGTAAAAAGTGTGTTAATTAATAATTAGAAATTCTTCCTATCTCACACTTTAAGGTATTAATAAAATCAAATTTGTTAGCAAGCTCTAACCGAGTTGTGTTTTTTCCTACTTATGTTTGATCTGTAACTTGAGCTTTTGTAGGAGGCATTGATGAATGAAAGAAAAGATCCGCTTGTGATTGTTGTGCGCACACAAGCCCCATCAAATCCTTGCTCTTTGTCGCTAATAGGCAAGAGTAGCTCTTCAAAGATACAATGTTGTTCGTGCTTCTACGAGCCCTAAAGACCTATTCCATACAGGGCTTGAACCCTTGCCACCAAATAGGCAAGAGCCCGAAGCACGATCTAGTGTTAAAACCTTCGGCCGATGATTGAGAGACCCCTGTGCGCACCTAGTGAGGGGCTGAGGGCAACACAAGATGAATACGGTTTAAAGAAAGGCTAGTGTGGCTAGAAGGTAAGTCGAGGAGTCGGACCCAGCATGAATTAGTGGGCAATCTAATCAAATCGATCAACTAGAGACATTGCGTTGATGACTTGATGGTGGAACAAGATTCCCTGCATGAGCATCTGAATTGTACTCAGGACTCAGGAGCAAGGCGAGGAAGCACTTGATGAATGTGCAACCTTGATGCGTGTTGTGGCTAGAGACTTTGGTGGTATTGGCGCGATGAAGATAAGCCATCCCAACCCCGCAAATACGACGATGCAAGAGATTCAAAAGAAGTGGATAACTCATTACTTCTTTTTCGACATGGATCAACACTTTAGATCACCCAACTGAGCAACGACCTAATGGTAGACACCGTGGTCATGCATTTGTCATATGATGCAAAACTATCGTACCAAGCACGCTAACATCGAAGAAGGAAGTATCACGATAGACACATGACCGGAGTTCGAAAAGGAACTCAAGGACCAATTCTGCCTTGAGAACACAAAAGTTTTTTGTCCTAATGGGTTTTGCTATTCGACGTCCTAGAATTTCTTTTTAATGCCCTAAAAGGAAAACGCTCAAGCTCGTAGATTGGGGTTCATCTGACAGTGCAACAACTTCCAGGTTGCACCATGCACGAAGAGCTAAACCAAGTCTTAAGACAAAATGGAAAAAAAGACCTTCACCACTAGGAATTAGGAAATCTTCCTAATCTTAGAGCTTTCCATCTTAAGTCAGTCACCTAGATAATTGTTTATGCCGATTTTGTACCAAGTACGCAAAAGGTATTGGGAAGCCAACAACAAGAACAATATACAAAATTAAATATGAAATAATTAATGATCAACAAGAACGTAAATAAAAGAATAGAAAGACAAACAATTGTTGACGCGGAAAACCCAAATGATGGGAAAAACCGCGGGTGACACTCTTGATCACCAATCCACTATTGTAACGTCGCCGTCAATACAAGTATGTGAGTTCAATCACCAATACAGGAGCTTTTATGTATGTTTAATGGAGAATGAAAAAGAGAGAGAGAAAGCTAAGTGTAGGCTAGTAATCAGTAATAGCTCACGTAATTAATTAGGTACAAGACTCAAATATATATAGGCTAAGGAACATCCTTCAAAGCTGTCGCCAAACTCCCTAGAAAATAGGCCACATCAGCTTCCTTTGCAACTACTCCCTTCCTTCTCTCAACAAATAGAACTTGGGTCCACTTTCTACGGCAACAACTTCCGTATGATAATTGATGCTTCTTAACTCATAATTTGAAATAATATTCTTGCCACTAATTGTGAAAATTCTGGGCCCAACAATTGCCCCTAATTGATGTTCCGCTACACAACCGTCTTGGGAAGTGGCATCAATTACACTCTTCCATAAATCTTCTCCTTCAAATGGCTTCAAGCACGTTGTTTGTTCATCTCGGACGCCGACATTGTCACCAGAGAACACCATGTCGTGCTCGCCGCCGTTCGCCGCTGTGATAACTCACGCCGCCGTCACCCTTGATGACGCCAAAATCGTCAAGGAGACGTCATTGAAGGAGTCAATGGATGCTAAAACATGGAAGTTTAGACGGCGTCATGGACTCCAGAAGACGACGTCCATAAACTCCTTGCTGTTTTTAGAACTCTCGACGACCTGCTTCCTGACGGCGTCGCTGCCGCTGCTGAGACGGCGACAACTACTTAATCTGCCCCTGTTGTAGAGGACAAAGATGTCATGGAGACAAACTAGTTTTCAGTGTTAGTTTTTGCGTATAAAAGTCGTTGTAATCTTTGCTGTGTGTTATGCAAATGTATATTTGTAAGTATGTATGTACGTATGTATATAACTTTTCCATCATGACTAGACGTTTAGTTTTAAAACTAAACGTTGTCATCCAGGATATGTCGTCAAGTGTAGGGCCCTTATGTTTGTATGAATGTGTGTACGTATGTGTGTAGGTACCTTTGATGTTTGAAACCACTTGCAGTATTAATTGCTACGAAGGGCTAAATTGCCTCTTCTAATTAATTGCGCGTGGTGTTTTGTATGTTGTTGTGATGACTTCTTAAGGTGTGTGTCCCTTTGTGTATAGAAGTCATTTTGCGTTCACCTGAACGCCGTCAAACCTTGATGCCCCAGCTTAAAACTGTCGCCGTCATAATAAAGGTCGACGTCAACTTTGATGTCGCCGTCGACGCTGATGTTGGTGTCAGGTGAATGTGAACATTGTGGTGTTCGATTGTCTCAAAGTTGACTGTCAACGAATCCTCGTCCCCTATGCCTGTCTTCATATAACAAAGGTGAGATGGTCGTTGGCGAGGCCAATGGTCCTCCGACGCTCAAGTCAAGAAATAATGCTTAAAATACGAAGGAAATCGAATATGTTGAGAACAAAATGAAATGGAATAACTCAATTTAACTTGTTGGTTACTTACCTGTAGTGGCGTCCCTTTTGTTGTCAACATAATACGATTAAAAGTGATAGAGTTTCAGATGGACGACGTTCCAACTTCAGGGAACGTGCGTACCCTCCTTGAGATATGAAATAATTGACGACGTCCAACTGACCGTCGCCGTCACAGAGATTTTGTTGACGTCGACATCACTTTTTGGACGACGTCCAACTAGGATCGTTTTTCCAGTCGTTGGCTTGATGAGTCTGACGGACGCTATGAACTTGTTGTGGACGATCATAAGGCTTTGGATGCCACGAACTTTCTTTGTTTGGCGTCGATTTCTTGTTGTCGACGTCATAGAATTCCTTTCTTGACTGCATGTCTTCCTCCAACCGGTTCTGGGCCAAGGCATTGGCTTGAGCATCCTCGAACGTTGGACAGGGATACTTGGTAAGTTCTTTATACAAATCCGAGTCTTCATCCAGTCCCCGTCGGAAAGCTTCAATCGCCGTCTTAACGTCGCAATTTGGAATCGACACCTTTTCCCTATTAAACCTGCGAACAAATTCTTTCAAGGATTCATCAGATTTCTGCACGATTCTATGTAAGTCACTAGCCTGTTTTTCCATCTTACGACTGCTAGCAAACTGTCAATTAAAAATATTAATCAATTGAGCAAAGGAAGAGATAGTGCCGTTGCCAAGGTGGATGAACCACTGCAGAGCTGGTCCAGTCAACGTCGATCCGAATCCTTTGCACATGCATGCCTCGCGCATGCTACGAGGAATTGAGATGGTGATCATCCGTTGTTTGTATTGAGCGACGTGGTCATTTGGATCTGTAGTGCCGTCGTACATCTTCATGGTTGGGACGGAGAACCGCTTTGGAACCTCGACCTTGGCAATGAAATCAACAAAAGGTGAGTCCGCATAACTGTTCGGCGTCGCTTTCTCCATAGGACGTGGGACGCCGGGGATCCTGGCGATCATGTCTTCTAGCCGCTGAAGACGTTACTGGATGGGATCGTCGGCGACGGAATGCGGTTGCCCCTTGACCTGGTCTCCAATGATGTCGGCATCAGGCTCGACGTCGGCGTCAGGCTCGACGTCGGCGTCAGCATCTCCATCTGAATCGTCGCTGTGGGCAGGAATGTTGTGGCCCACAGGAGTTTCGAATAGGTCTCCGTCCAGGCCAGGCATTTTGGAGATATGGCCTATGCTGCGGCGCTTAGAGCCTTTGGACTTTTGAGCAGATTTCAGGCTTTGAATCTCCATGCATGATGCGACATAGCTATTCTGCAATTCCGCCATAGCAGCCTTGACGCGGTTGAGTTCATCTATGACTTCTTGAGTGGTTACCCAATCTCCTGCCATTGCAAACACAGAAAAAAGAGAAGGCACAAACGAAATAGTAGACAAAAAGAAAGTGATGAACGATGTATAAAGATCTTGCTGAAGGCCCCACGGTGGGCGCCAAATTATTTATGCCGATTTTGTACCAAGTACGCAAAAGGTATTGGGAAGCCAACAACAAGAACAATATACAAAATTAAATATGAAATAATTAATGATCAACAAGAACGTAAATAAAAGAATAGAAAGACAAACAATTGTTGACGCGGAAAACCCAAATTATGGGAAAAACCGTGGGTGACACTCTTGATCACCAATCCACTATTGTAACGTTGCCGTCAATACAAGTATGTGAGTTCAATCACCAATACAGGAGCTTTTATGTATGTTTAATGGAGAATGAAAAAGAGAGAGAGAAAGCTAAGTGTAGGCTAGTAATCAGTAATAGCTCACGTAATTAATTAGGTACAAGACTCAAATATATATAGGCTAAGGAACCTCCTTCAAAGCTGTTGCCAAACTCCCTAGAAAATAGGCCACATCAGCTTCCTTTGCAACTACTCCCTTCCTTCTCTCAACAAATAGAACTTGGGTCCGCTTTCTACGGCAACAACTTCCGTATGATAATTGATGCTTCTTAACTCATAATTTGAAATAATATTCTTGCCACTAATTGTGAAAATTCTGGGCCCAACAATAATGTTTTGGATACATGATGAAGCAGATGAAGATAACTTCCCCACCAAAGATATCAGATATATGTTATATTAAGGCCGAGCTAATTACTAGTAGAAAAGAACTTAGGCGAGACACCCGCTGTTGGACAATTATTGACAGATTTGATATCTTTTGAAAAGTTGATAGTCAATTCGTCGATGGTGTACACGGGTGTACCTAGAGGAAGATGCGCACGGGTCAAAACGCGAGTCAACAAAACATAAAACGCAACTTCATCAAACCAACAACGCACAAAATGAACATATTTTGATCTCCAATGAACACCGGAAAACATAAAACCTATTTTTTGAATTCATTACTTTCATTTTCCTATACAAATTTTCAGAGACTTTCTCTCTCTCTTCTTCCCAAATCCTTCAATATCTCTCCAACTTCTCTCTAACCTCTCTCATCAAACTCTTCAAATTCTTCATTTTCTTGCACAATTTTCGTACATGAAGATGAACACAACAAGTTGCAAAGCGAAATCGACAACATAAGATATTAGATCTATGCATTTGTTAGAAAATAAAACATTATTTTACATTTTGCACTTACGTTTCTTATTTTTTTCCCTTTTTTCTGGTGAAGATCTTGATGGTGGTTTGTGAAAAAATGAAACCAACCTTGCAATTGATGTCCCAATGAACGAAGGAGAGAGCCCAATGAATGAAGGGGATGAACGAGTTCGACATCAGGAAAAAAGGAAGCAAAAAAACCAGGTAATGTTCATTGTACTATATATATATGTTCGTTGTATTATTATAATGTACTTATTGAATTCGTGTTGGCTTATATTTATTATATTTTGCCATATTCAATGAAATGATATGAATTAATGATGAGTTAATTATCATATTTGTCTATAAATGTGTGATTTTTATTCAAATGTTTTTTGTATGATTATATAATATTTATTTTACTATTACAAGTACAATATGCACATTTTTAGGCCAATGTTCATTGTATTACTGACATGTATTTACTAAAATCATTTTAGTCACATGCTCGTTATATTTGGCAATATTTATTGTGTGTCAGAGAGCATGTTCATTGTATTATTAAAATGCGTTCCTTGTATGTTTGAAAGATTATGTTCATTATATCATAAACTTGAAGAATTTTGTTTTAACTACTCTCTTTTCTTTCTTGTATCAGTTAAGTTCGACTAGTTCAGACAACTAATGATATATTATGGTGTCGAAATATCACAAATCAAATCAATCGGAAATGGGAGGAAGCTTAGAAGCAAGAATAGATTCTTAATGAATTCAATAGTGTTTAATTAGCAATAAATGTTCTTTTGTAAGTCCCTAGGTTTCATATGGGACAGACTGTATTATTTTGGTTATAATTCTACCTTTGGATACATACTACATTTTGAATTTAAACAAAGAATAATAATGACAACATAAATATTTATCACAATGAACATATAAGTAATTTGAATGAACATTTTGAAGAACTTGGATGAACAAACTAACAATTTGAATCAACAGTAGGTTGAATGAAGTGATATATGAACAATAGTAAATTTGAAACATATTTTGAAATTTGAATTTTGAAAATCAGCGACAATTTTGAATTTTGAAAATTCGTAAACATACTGAATTTTGGAATAAGTCGAAAATGTTTAATCAAAAATTGCAATTGTTCATTGAACAGAAAGAATGTGTTTATTACACAAAATTTTTCATAAGTGTTCAATCAACAACAGCATGTGTTCATTATACTACAATGTTCATAGGAATAAACTGGATATTTATTGATTCACATGGGGTGAAAAAGTTGAGGAAAGAGAAATTGAGGTGGGTCCCACAAATGTTCAATCCAAAATTGCAAATGTTCATTGAAATAATAAAACGGTAACATTTTGTACTATGCGCACCAAGAGGAAGGTGAAATCGAATTTGCGGTTGATAGTTGTTGTTTGCGGCTAATTGGTTTTGTGCGGGATAACTTTAGGTCATTCTTTTGTGTTGCCAGTTCGAATTCCCTTACCAACAAAGCAGCAATTTCTTTATCATTTGTCTTTTTTTATACAATCCACTTGTTGTCTTTTCTACAACCCACTTTGCACTTGCTGCAGCCTGCATATCTATGTCTTGTCTAATTTAAAAAAATTATTTGCTCTCTTATTTCTAATTATATGCTTATAAAATGATATAAGAATCACAGTGTTCCAAAAATTGTTGCAGAGAATATATGAAAATTTTAATTGAATCTATGGACATTTTATTTTAGTTTATGGACATTTTGATATCAATTTATGTACATATTGTCTCATTTTTTGGAACTCACGTATTAGTTTATGTACATTACATCATAGTTAATGGAGCAAGTTATCTCAGTTTAAATTGTTCTCTCAGTTTATGAAATTTAATCTCAATTTATGTTATTTGTATCTTAGTTCATGGGAATATTATCTAAGTTTATGTCGTACATATCTTAGTTTATGGACATATCATGTGATTAATTCTTACTTATTAATATCAATTTACACATTTTGCTTTCAACATATACCCATTTCTTATATATCTATACATATTTGGTATCATTTTACACATTTTTATTTAGTTTATCTATCTGTGTTTTAAAGTTTCCATTAAAGGTATGACGTTTGACATTTTTATATGGGCTGATCAAAAATAATATACATGACTTTTATCTGCGAACAAAGGAATAAATTCAACTAAAAAATGTGTACTATGCTACTAATTATGGCGATTAAATTATCACCCCAACATAGGCGATAAACTTAGTTTTCAATGTTTACGCAATACACACAAATACCCAATGGGCTCAATGAATTCTTCTTTATAAATCATTGAAAATCCCTATCGGACAAGAACCCTTGATAAGGACATTAAGGACACACTGAAAAAATTACTCACTTTGGTAACAATTAATTTCATGCCTACGTTGAGGTCCCCTCAACTCAAACTCCAAACATATGGCCTTCAAAACGCCATTTCTAGTTAACTAGTAGTAGTTGCGTAGTTGCAATAGAACTCTTCACATTTGGACAAGGGTACGGGTACCCCAACAGTTGCGACTAGTTGTAGACTTGTAGGGATGTATAATTGCTATTTAGTGAAGGATAACAACGGTTTATGGTATCCTTTTTTGTGTGTATTTGGCTAATGAATTAAAGTGGGACAGTAAGAACACTAACAAGGCATATGAGAAATACTAATTTAGAGTCCAATTGGTCCCAAGTTTCTCACTTTGGTACAAGTAATATCAACCTGACTTTGATTTGGTACCAGGTTAACTCTGTTTTGATACCAACTTATTAGTCTCTAAAGGACTCCAATAATTAAATGTCAATCAAAGCTCGTTTTATTGAGGGTGACAACCCGTGTTTGTAGTACGGGACGCTGAAAGCAAATCCTTAACTTGATAGAGAGTGGTAGCGAAGAAAGAACACATCTCCATCTTTTCCATGTTCTATTCAAGAATAATTAAACTGAAGCTGTGTTCCGAGTACAGCAAAATCTGAAACAAGATTACAGGTGAACTCAAAAATTCTACCTAGAGATTCCAAAATAACATTATAGAAGAGTGAAGAAACAAAACAGGCTAGCTACACTGGATCAAAAAATTTTACAGACTGATAAAAAAAATTATGGGGCTTTCTTCTTAGCAAACCGCTGCAATGATTTCGGTAACTCGGCTGTGTCTTCACTATTTCTTGTCCTCTTCTTTTTAGATAGTTCTTCATTCTCTTTTATATTTTCTTCTACAAATCTCCTCTTTACTTTCTCAACAGCCTCCTGCTTCTTCTTGGCTCTTTTGCCCCCCTTGCTCCTACCTTTCATTTTGTGTTTGAATTCGATCCCCTTGGCTGCTTCAAGAGCTGCCTCCATCTCTTCTTCTCTCTCTTTCCGTGTTGGCTTCTCCTTCTTTCGAGGGGGTTTTACAGTCCCAATTTTCTTAGGATCCAACATTATAGACTCTGGGGGGAGTTTCTCTAAGAGTGACCTCACTTCCTTTTCACGTCTCTGCTTCGATGTTTCAAATGGGTTAGCCACCCAAGAGTCGAAGTTTGGTTCTCCAGAACCAGGAATTAAAATTGATGACCATCCCATTGAATGCCCTATTCCAAGAACATCCTCAAATGGTCGAAATGAAACCCTTTGTATCTGATAGCCTTTCGCCATAGGATGGTTCATATAACGACTGTAATTCTGAGATCCCGAAACATCTCTCAGAACTTGTACAAATGATCCGGAAGAAGCAGCAAGCAAACCTTTCTGACTAAAATGCAAAGACTTGGCATGACCTGGAATTGTCTGAAGAGCCTCGAATTTTCTCAAATCCCATAATTTGATTTTTCTTTCCATTCCCGCAGTTGCCATAAGATGTCCGTTTGGGTGAAAGGCCAATGCTGTTAATGGTCCATGATGGGTGAGCATTTTGACTATAGGGTTGGGGCTTGTAGGCTTCCACATGGTAACCGTGCCATTGGAATGTCCTAAGCCGATGACACCGTTGTAAGAGTTAGCCTGCATCACATCTGTACGACCGAGGCCAGTACGGTAATTAGCTATCATCTCACCCATAGTGACGTCTTGATAACGGAGTTGTCCAAATTTATTAATGGATGCCAATAGATAGTGGTTCCTCAGAAATTGAAGCTTTGATACAGCCCCATGTTCCTAAATTTCAGGTGAGCGTTCCATCAAGTACTAATAACAATATAGGGAAAAAAATTCACATAAATAAGAACTAAACAATATGCATACAGCAACTCCTCCCCGAAGAAAACAAAACAGTACACAAGAATACAAAATGCACCTTACCATCACCAGCAAAATGAAACAAGAATTCTCGCGAGAGTTCTGGAGAGTGGAGTTGGGGTAAAGGTTTGAGATACTAATCCATTTCCAAAAATTTGGGCCAAAGTGTCTTCGAATCACACATGAATAATACATGTCTGAGTGATGATTACAAGTTCCAATTTAAAACATTGAACTTATCAATGATGTATTCTTATTTTCTTTAATGATAAAGCATCACAAATTAATACTCCCTTCGTTTTTTTTAATTGTTACACTTCACTAGAACCAAGGAAATATTGCAAAAAGTAACAAAGAAGTACAACCAAAGAATATTTGGTTTTGGGAAATGTAAAAGAATCATTATAATAATGTAGGAGAGAGAAAATTAGGGTAGATGGGAAGGTTTTGGGTGGATTATTGAAATGGATGGTGGGGTATATGAGGTAGAAAAGTGTAAAAAGATGATGTGATAGGTTATGTATAAGGAAAAAGTGAAAGTGTAACAATTAAATAGAAACGGTCAAAAAAGGAAAGCGTAACAATAAAAAAAACGAGGTAGTATGCATTTGGCTGTGTCCTTGGACCCTTAGTTTAAATGCATTTGGCTGCCTATACCACCCCCAACCCCAACCCCCAACTGCCCACCCAAAAGGAACAAAAAAAGGAGCACAAGAAATTCATAACCCACGCCAATTAAATGACTCTTTCAACACCAATAAGAAGTGGCAATGGACATGAAACTTGGAGTATAATCTAGTAAAGTTTTTGTCAATTATAACATTTTTTAAAATAACATGGCATAGATGACTAATTAACTGCCACACAATCGAAGAGTGGACAACTGGAGTACAATGAATGAAACTTGAAAGCAACAAAACCAACATTATGGCATCATTCACTGCTTCTAGTCAACAAGTAGGAGGCAAGGGAGCCTGAATACCCGACCATAAAAGACAGTAAAGGCAATAGAACAATCATCAAATCAAACAGAAATGGGAAAAAGTTGAATGGAAACAAAGCATTGGCAGAGAATACTTCTACAGGCAAACAACTAATCAAGGTAAGATGCAGTTAGCTCCAGGTTTTGGAAATATCATCACTTAAAGTCATTATCAATTCAAAAATCCCATTTCCTTTCCCTTGGCTGTGAAAACCTCCAACCAGCCCCTGCTACCTTCAATTTTTGAGACACCAATGGCAAGATAGACAAAGCCACCTCTAAAATACCAATACTCAAAGAACCACCCTCGTAAAATACAAGGTTTTGGACAAAGAGAAGTTCATGTGTTTAGGCTAATATAAGTGAAGGACAACCTGTTACAAATTTTGGGTACATAAACGTGCGCAAATAGGTACCAGAGGGCGAGAGGTACACATCTTTAAGTTCAAGTCAAAAAAAAAAAAGTAAGAACGGGACACTCCTCAAGGAGGAAAGCAATATTAAAGACCAAAGAATTAAAAACACATATAATATCTCAAGGTGAAGCATCCTGACCTTCAAACAGTGAAGCTCTACACCATCTCTGTTATATATGTAAGGATACCTGCCAAAATTTTGAATGGAATAGTTCAGAAACTACACAAAATAATATTGCAAAGTCAATTATCATCGAAGACATGGAAATGCATACACGGTAATATATAAAGAAGATGACAATGAAGTCAGGATTTGCAAACAAACACAAATGCATTCAAAATGGATTTCTGACAAAGAAGTCGGCTATAGGTCTTATCCACGAAGAAGCTTTGATCATAGTTCATACTGTAAATTGCCAGAAATTGACTGCAGAGAATCGATATCAAGTCGTATTCTACAGCAAGCTAGCCAAAAGCGATCTAAATGCTTCAAGCTATGATCTCCACAAAAAGGTAGTCTTTAATGGAATGCAGCTAAACTTGCTAATGCACCAGCTGTGACATTGAATACCCTTTCAGCATGGATCACTTTGATCTTCTCGTAGTTGAGCCATGAGTTGCTTGTCCCTTTCCGGATAAGGGACCTGTGGCCATTTTACAACATAAGCCCCACTTAGTTGCCTGATCACTAACTCGGATGTAGACCATTGAGATTTGTATTCAAAGGCAAGTTCAAGAACTGCTTTAAATCGTTCTGGTAAGCATCCTTGTTCTCTTTTTTTGGTTATCGAGAGAAGCTCGACAAGGGCTTGTTTATTAAATCATCATCAATCAAACTTACATTGCTCGGAGGACAATCATATTTCCAAATTTGTTGGCCGATCTCCCAAGGTTGACGATGATCCAAGGTACGAGCTACTGTATTGCCCTCTCTCCGAAACCATCAAAAGGAGAAGCTAACTCGAGATAGCATCTAAAACAAAAGTCATAGCATTCTTATCATCCGAAGGATTTTGCAGGGTATGAATCACCACAAGACAGTCTCTCTTAACCACCACTCTTCACATCCCTAGCTCATATACTGTATATACTGCATACAAAATCATTAAAGTTCCTATTGGATATAAATGCCTTAGCTTTTTGCATTTTTCTGTAATAGTTGAGACCCCCATTCCTAATCTCCCTCCGATTCCCTCTTTTTAGGTATTTTCCCATCAGGGGAAGGCAGGTTCCCCATGCTATCTCTAAGAAGGTACCGACACATGAAAGATAGCTGTAATTTCACAGAACCAGTGCACATATATAAAACCTACCTCTGTCACAAAATTTCTAGTTGCCAATTGCACACAGTTATAATATTCCATTAACCATTTTCTCCTTCTATATAAAGAGTTGGAAGTTTGTAACCAACCAACTATGATTCATGAACCATTGATTTACTTTACATTGCGTCCAGGTCCCTACTTATTACTTCTGCAAGGAAAATTCTTACTAATATAGCCTTCCAATTAGGAACAAGTATGAAAGCATTTACTAATAGACGCTGGTATCAACTCCCCATTGCGCAATTCCTCACAGGGGATGAATCAAGAGAATTTTGAATTAGAGATTGGGATTTTTGTTCATCCTTCGCCATAATAGTATCTTGGGATTTGCAACGATAACTTGGTAAATCTCATGTGCACTACCCTCTTGAGTTAAGTCAGGTTGATGGGGGTCACCATAGAACTTGGAAGGTTCTACATAAACCTATCTGAAGCAATAGAAGTAAAAGATGATACAGAAGCATCAAAAGCATCCTCTCCAATCTCCAAGAAAAATGCAAGTGCTGATAAGTACAAGCAGTTTCAAGTACATAGTAATATCCAAGAGAGGTTATATCCATTACGAAGAAAGGGGGAGAAAGACTCTCACTTTTTTTGAGCAGCAGCAAAAAACAACTCATTGTGCAGGAAAACGACATCTCTTACAGTTTCTCGCACCTAATATGGTCAATCATTAGTCATGCATACATTTCATGGGATACTAGAGATATCATTACAGCAAGGGAAAAGGTTTCTAACAAACCTGGAATTCCTTAATCAGGCTCATATTTTTCACATCAAGGACACCTAAGTGACCCTTGCGCCCTGCGACTGCCATGTAACGCCCACTTGGGGTGAAATCAAGATTGTAAGGACCAAGATCTGCAATAAAGTTCCGAAAACAAACAACATCAGAAACGGCAACCTCTTACACTTGCAAGAATGCAACTACTGAGAGCTAGAAGTTAGGCATAAGTGTTTCCAGAGATAAAAACGGAAGCTACCAAAAACTGTCACAACGTGCATACTATTGGTTTTCATAATTTCATCTGAGAAGTGAGAACCATTCCAGACAAGCAAAGATCTGGTTCACCCAAACATCTGTAGTGAAAAGCATGGTATCCTAAATCTTATCAAAATCAGGTAACATGCCATCTTAAAAAGCGAACTACTTTAATCAAAATCAGGTAACACAAGCACCTGCTCGCGGTATTTCATAAATCTATATGAAACTATATGCTGTTATTCGAACTAGAAAAAAATCATCAAACAGTGATCAGAATTTGAATAGCAACCTGGTAACACCATGTCATACTGGTTCTTTCGGCTTAGAATATCAACTTCATTGCCAATATCCTCCTGTTTTAAATTCCACGTCTTTTCTATACCTTCAGGCTCTATAAAGCCACCTTCCGAGGGCATAAGCCACTGAAAGAAGAGACAAAACAAGTTACCAAGTGAACCACAGATTATTGCACACTTAATCACACACAAGAGAAAGAATGAAGAATATGCATGCTAAATAATAAGACAAGTAGTTCCATAAGAAAACAATTCTTGTTATTGGCATGATGGACAAGGAACATAATAATATCTAAAAGTTTAGCTGAATTTATCTCATTAACACAAGCACCGAAAATGAGTACCTTCCATTCACGCCAATTACAAAACAAGAGAGCAAGATCTTCCTTCCAATAACCCGCTCAAACCCTAAAACTTATCATTGATTCTCTTACAGGCTATAGCAATTCTAAAATAACACGCTCAAACCCTAATTTTTATCATTGATTCTCCTATAGGCTATAGCAATTCTAAAATAACCCGCTGAAACAATAGTATTTATCAATGATTCTCCTATAGGCTATAGCAATTCTAAAATAACCCGCTCAAACCCTAATTATTATCATTGATTCTCCTATAAGCTGGCTGTAGCAATTCTAAAATAACAACAGCTCAATTTCTTAATTTTATCATTGATTACCCTATAGGCTATAGCAATTCTATAAAAAAAACATCACTACTAGTTCCACAAACTACAAATTCTAATACAGATATATGTAGTCTCAAAGGTTAAAAGAGCAACTAAATGCAAGTAAAAGGTGACCTTTTCGACATCGGCTGCCGCCTTTGCGGAGCGTTTGTATAAGTTTTCTTTAACAGCAAGCTGTCCCTTCAGCTTCTTATCTTTCAAAACCTGCAATCACAAAACATATATTTTACAAATACATAATACAGAGAAAGATTATGTATTTTTCTCTAGTTATCTAGGCAGCAGCATTGCATTTGCAGCAACAATAACAATACACCAAGAAAAACTGAAACAGAGAGAGATTAGGGATTACCTCCAAGTTAGTAGCTTCTCCTCTAAGATACTTTTTCATATTTAGCTCCATCTCTTCTCCGTCCGAAACTATAAATTTAATCAAGAGGAAAGAATAAATATAAGCTATCAAAATTATCGTAAAAAATATTAAATTACAGAGGAAGAAAAACACTTACGATTCGCCATTGTTACGCTGCTTCCAACAGGAAGAGAGAGAAAATTTGACGAATTAATTCAAGTGTAGAGGTTTAACTCTTCCTGCTGAAAGACTGAAGAGATGAGAGCTAAAACCCTAGTTTTTACGCTTCTAATCTAATTTCTAAAAAATGATTTATTTTTCGCGCAGCTCACTTTCACTGTTCACAGACTTCTTTTAGACCCGTTTGCTTATTCGGATTAATTGAAGGCGGATACTTATCGGATTTAAATCGGACTTGGGTCGTAACAGAAGTCGGTGTGGACACGGGTCGGACTCTGTCCGACCCACCTCTTATTCGGATTCGGACTTTTTAAATCGGACTTGGATTCGGACTTTCTTTTGTCGGATTTGGGTCGGAATTTTTTCCTTCAAATGGAGTCGAAAATGGATCAGATTCGAACTCAATTGCCATTCCTAGGTATTTCTATCGTTCTATGGCTTTCTTATTGATATTTGAGTTTTTTATTGGCTTTTGACTTTTTTTTATGTCATCAAACTACCACTCGCCCTCTAGAGCGATCTAGGGGTTTAAAGAGCTTGTTGCATATGCTAAATGCAATCGTGATTCCTACGAAAATGAGTTAGTGTAGATTCTCTTTCTTTCTTCTTATTCTTCCTTTATTCTTTCTTCTTGATCTCGTTTTCTAATAATCTTCATTCTCTTACCCTTGTGTTTTATTCTATTTTACTTGGGGACAAGCAAAGACCTAGCTTGGGGGAGTTTGATGTCTTGTTTATTGCTTTACTTTTTGATAGTTTTTAGTTGGTATTATAGTTGTTTTTGAGTTAGTTTAGGCTAGTTTGTTAGCTATTTCCTTAATTTGTGCAATTTTCCTTCTTGTATGCACTTTCTTTGGGCGATTTGTTTTGTTTCAGGAATTAGGAGCATGCTTGGAGGACACTTGCACAACCCCGAATATTAATATCAAAGAGGAAGGTCAAGGAAGCATCAAGGAAGCATAACCGAATTCCGGGGGCAAATATAAGAAGTTTTGGAAGGGTTTGCGCACAAGGGTCAACTTCAAATGACCATAACTTTCAGTACACAAAATATTTTTGAGCGATTCAAGTTGGAGATGAAAGCTTGGCTCAATATCTTTCCAACGAGTGGTCATAAGCTCAATTCCGATGAAAAACGAGTGAGATATGACCGTTTGAAAATGAACTGACGAAACTGATTTCAGTTCTGACGGTCCGACCCGCCCGGGTCACTCCACCCGCCCGGGTCGCTGGGCTTTTCCGGAAATCTTTCATTTTAAATTCTCTTTTTGAATGGGGGTTAATTTGTAATTATGCCTAGTTTATTTTAGGACTATATAAGGCAAACTCCTCTCATTTTAGTGCAAGCTAATTTACATTATATTTTAATAAAGTGAGATTTGAAATTCTTAGAACCCTAGGAGAGAGAAAATCCCATCTTCTAGAGAGAAGTAAGAGAAACTTGTTGAAAGCTTGGAATTTGAAAAATCTAAGAAGGAAACTTGAAGATTTAGAGGCTCCTTGCAACTTTAATGAGAATTTCTTACTCTCTCTCATATTTTATTGCTTTATTTTCCTATTTTCATGTCATTTTCACTCTATTTACTTGTTCATCCTAGATTATTGTTTTAGTTCATGTTAATAGTTGTTAATGTCTTTTAGTTTATAATTTATCATGATTTGTGAGTAGCTATTTCTTTGGGAAGGGTTTGAAGCCATTAATGAGTTCATGAACCTCTAAATCCAACATTGGGTTTTGAATTGAGATAATTTTG
The DNA here is from genome assembly GCA_947648045.1 of Beta corolliflora. Taxonomy (NCBI): domain Eukaryota; kingdom Viridiplantae; phylum Streptophyta; class Magnoliopsida; order Caryophyllales; family Amaranthaceae; genus Beta; species Beta corolliflora. The sequence continues at coordinate 297,891 of CANSZD010000744.1, forward strand.
GTTAATTGATTTGGCATTTTCATGAATGTTTGTGTGATTGGCTATCATAGGAGCATAATTTAGGTACCCTTAGTGAAGGATCGAGAGATGAAGTTAAGGGGTTGCCTCAAATCTATTATTAGGCTTGAAGGACCATGAGAATAGGGACTACCTAGCCTAGGGGACTTAGTTTGCTTGTTTAAGTTCATCATGTTTATGGATATGCTTGGTTGAATGCCTTAGCCATGAGAATAGGTCTTAGGTAAGAGACTAGGCCAATCTAGCTAGCTCGAGAGAGTGGTTAGAGTACCAATGGATGAACAATTCCCCTCAAATGATCCCCATTATTGTTGATTCCCATTGTGATTGCTTGGTTTGTGAATGAGTTGATTGGTGGATACCCCTTCCCAAAGCTATTTTTCTTATTGTCCTTTCATCTATAAATCTTCAAAAACATAGAGTTTGCTTAGCTTATCATAAATCGATACTTATTGGTGCTTCCTTTAGTCCTTGTGGATTCGACCCTTTACTTGCCCTATATTGGGTAGTTTAGGTATTTTTGACGTGTTTACAACGAGCGCGTCAAATTTTGGCGCCGTTGCCGGGGACTTCGGCTTGCATTGATTTGTGTTGATTAGGTAAGTCTAGGCTATTTGTGAATATTCTTTTTTTTCTTTTCTTTTTTTTTTTCTTTTTTTTTTGAAAAGAAAAATTCTCAAAAAAATGGCAAGTACTTCTTTTCCTAAATATGACAATGAATCCTTTTGGGCATACTTTGATAGGCTTGGGGAGTTTATAAAGTTCCATGGCTATGATATTGGGGTTGCCTCAAATCTATTATTAGGCATACTCGAGGAGTTGTTGAAAATATGTTTAACGGTGAGTTTCGAGCGACATCTTCGGATGAAGCTTGGAATTTTTTTATGTGGTTAGCTAGGGACACTTGTGATTCCGACTTTTATGCAAATTGTCATGATTCCTCTAATATGTGCATGAATTTCAATGATGTGTCACATGTCCCCAATATTGATTCTCATATGATTGATTGTGATCCCTCCCCCAAAATTGATTTTCAAGGTTCCTTGCATTCCGAATCATCGAAATCCGATTTGGAGCTTACTCTTGAGCGATATCTTAATGGGGCAAATTCTAGTGCTAATTATGAGCCTCTCCCTAAAATTGATTCCAAACCCATTGAGGATCTCTTTTTACAATTGAAAATTGGTTTGAATTCGCTTAGGGAAAATCGGGGTTGCAAAAATGACATTCTCAAGTTTGATTATGTTGATTCGAGGGATGTTGAAAATGAAAATCAATTGGGAAAGAATAGTCTAGATATTGATGATGGTTTTTGGAGTAGTGATGATGAGGGGTATGCTTTTGAGGAGAAAATGCCCACTATTGAGGATGTTATTGAAAGTAAGGATGTTTGTGAATCTTTGCATTCCCTTTTTGAGTATGATGTTCCTAACTCTAGTGGGTTTAGCCTTACTTCGTCTCCTTCCATCTTAGAGCACTCATCATCTCCTACCAATTCTAGCTTGAGTGAAGATCTTGGCCAATTAGAAAGTAAGATACCTCATTTGGTGGTTGGTAATGATTTTGAAGTTTTGATGGATAATGAAAATGTTGTTGATAATAACTCATTGGTGGAAGAAGTCTCCCTTCTTAAGTCTTGTGATGTGAGTGAAGTGGTTAGTGAAAGCTTTGTTTCTATCTCTTCCCCTCATATTCCATTTACAAGAAGGATTGACATTATTCCCTCTACTCCCATTTCATATCCATTTTATCATCTCTCAAAACTCCACCTCTTGATGAGTTTCTTGCCTCTTTTGACATTCAAGTGCTCAATTTGTTTATTTTTGAGGAAGAGAGTGAGATTACCACAAAAAAAGAGTTTGTTGAGGAGAGTTTGTCATTTCATTTTTCTTCTTATTTTGATTCTTCTTCTTCTTATTTCTTTGTTTTTCCTTTTGTTGCTTCTTTTAGGCATTCTTCTCCTCATTTGCATGGAGTTGCATTGCACTATATGCACACTTTACATTTTGTCATTGCATACTTAATAATAATGGAAATGTGTGCTAGTGCATTTGACAAACTCTTGCGATCTTTGAATTGCTATTTACTAGAAAGGTCAAGCTTAGGACCTTAAATAAGCCTTTCTCGGGAAGTAACCCGTGATTTATTGCTTTCATTTTTTTTATTTTAATTTTACTCATTTTTTTTCTATCTTTGATTTTGATTTAGGTACATAATTCGAATGACAACCATTCTCAATAGTACGTGGAAAGCAAATCATGGTTTTGAAGAAGTTTATTAGCAATGGAGAAATTGGGTCATTTGCGGGTATTTGCATCCACCTACTATCCGGTAGCTTCCTTCCTTTTGATCTTTCTTCAATGCTCTATGATTTGTGGAACATATGTTTGTTGGTTGAATGTTTCTTCCCTCCCTCCCTCCCTTTGATCGTCTTGTTCAAGCATTGAGGACAATGTTTTATTTAAGTTGGGGGAGTAGCTATTTGCTAGCATGGGGGAGGTGTATATAGTTTTTATTTCTTTGTTTTTCCCCTTTTTCACACAAAAAAAAATCTAAAAAAATTGTCTTATTTTCATTTCTTTTCTTTCTCTTTCAAGTTTTGATTTCCTTCTCTTTAGTTGTAACAAAGTCAAAAATGAAAAAAAAATGAATTGAAAAAACAAGAAAAAAAAGAAACAAAAAGAAGTGTTAGTTTTAAATAAAAATTTGGTTTCCTTGCCCAAGGAAGATGCTAGGTAATAATATAATGTGGATTCCTTGCTTTGACTTTGAGTATATATATTTAGAGGCTTCTTTTGGAAGAGTGTGATCATGGGTTAAGGTGTTTTAGGAGTTGATTAATCTTGATTGCATTAGAATCTACCAAAATGAAACTAATGAATGCTCAATTGGATGCCTAGTCTTGAACACTGACTAATTTGCTCATGCTTGGATAATTTTAGCTTCAAATTTGCGGTCCCTTGTGTCCCTAGATATACTCATCATGTCCCCAAACAAAGCTCAACAAGAAACTTAGTTTTTATTTCTCTTTGTATGCAATAAGTGGCACAACAAGCCACAAGTTCTTATGTCTCTCTTTAGTGAGTAGTAACTTCATCTTTGTATAGAAAAATTCACATAATAAGGGAAAAATAAAAAGCCAAAAAACAGTCAAAAAAGGCGTGAAAAACGAAAAAAAAAAGTGAATAAAAAGGAAAAGCACAAAAAAAAGAAGAAGAAATTCAATAAAAGAGGTCGATTTGTGGATGACTCCCACACTTAGTTCTACTTTTCTTAAGTTTCAAATAGAGTGGAGTCTAAGGCCTATTTGTGTGTCTAGGGAAGGTGGACTAGTGATTTAAGTTTCTATAACACTTGAAGAGCCCCGAGTCTTTCGGATAGCAAGGTATTCCTCTAATGTCAAGTAAAAGGTCTAATTAGGTGTTCTATTGCAATCTTGATTAGCATCTTTCTCTACCCATAACCCATGAATACACTTAGAAATTAGTTGTCTTGAAAGTTGCTCTTTATATTTGCTTGTGAACCATTTCATTACTAGTTAACTTGGGCATAAATTTTGAAAGTGTCGAATAAAAAGTTGATGAAAAGTTAGAGTTGTGGGTTTAAAACTCTTAGGAAACCCTCGCGAGATCCCACTCGCCCTCTAGAGCGATCTAGGGGTTTAAAGAGCTTGTTGCATATGCTAAATGCAATCGTGATTCCTACGAAAATGAGTTAGTGTAGATTCTCTTTCTTTCTTCTTATTCTTCCTTTATTCTTTCTTCTTGATCTCGTTTTCTAATAATCTTCATTCTCTTACCCTTGTGTTTTATTCTATTTTACTTGGGGACAAGCAAAGACCTAGCTTGGGGGAGTTTGATGTCTTGTTTATTGCTTTACTTTTTGATAGTTTTTAGTTGGTATTATAGTTGTTTTTGAGTTAGTTTAGGCTAGTTTGTTAGCTATTTCCTTAATTTGTGCAATTTTCCTTCTTGTATGCACTTTCTTTGGGCGATTTGTTTTGTTTCAGGAATTAGGAGCATGCTTGGAGGACACTTGCACAACCCCGAATATTAATATCAAAGAGGAAGGTCAAGGAAGCATCAAGGAAGCATAACCGAATTCCGGGGGCAAATATAAGAAGTTTTGGAAGGGTTTGCGCACAAGGGTCAACTTCAAATGACCATAACTTTCAGTACACAAAATATTTTTGAGCGATTCAAGTTGGAGATGAAAGCTTGGCTCAATATCTTTCCAACGAGTGGTCATAAGCTCAATTCCGATGAAAAACGAGTGAGATATGACCGTTTGAAAATGAACTGACGAAACTGATTTCGGTTCGACGGTCCGACCCGCCCGGGTCACTCCACCCGCCCGGGTCGCTGGGCTTTTCCGGAAATCTTTCATTTTAAATTCTCTTTTTGAATGGGGGTTAATTTGTAATTATGCCTAGTTTATTTTAGGACTATATAAGGCAAACTCCTCTCATTTTAGTGCAAGCTAATTTACATTATATTTTAATAAAGTGAGATTTGAAATTCTTAGAACCCTAGGAGAGAGAAAATCCCATCTTCTAGAGAGAGAAGTAAGAAAAACTTGTTGAAAGCTTGGAATTTGAAAAATCTAAGAAGGAAACTTGAAGATTTAGAGGCTCCTTGCAACTTTAATGAGAATTTCTTACTCTCTCTCATATTTTATTGCTTTATTTTCCTATTTTCATGTCATTTTCACTCTATTTACTTGTTCATCCTAGATTATTGTTTTAGTTCATGTTAATAGTTGTTAATGTCTTTTAGTTTATAATTTATCATGATTTGTGAGTAGCTATTTCTTTGGGAAGGGTTTGAAGCCATTAATGAGTTCATGAACCTCTAAATCCAACATTGGGTTTTGAATTGAGATAATTTTGGTTAATTGATTTGGCATTTTCATGAATGTTTGTGTGATTGGCTATCATAGGAGCATAATTTAGGTACCCTTAGTGAAGGATCGAGAGATGAAGTTAAGGGGTTGCCTCAAATCTATTATTAGGCTTGAAGGACCATGAGAATAGGGACTACCTAGCCTAGGGGACTTAGTTTGCTTGTTTAAGTTCATCATGTTTATGGATATGCTTGGTTGAATGCCTTAGCCATGAGAATAGGTCTTAGGTAAGAGACTAGGCCAATCTAGCTAGCTCGAGAGAGTGGTTAGAGTACCAATGGATGAACAATTCCCCTCAAATGATCCCCATTATTGTTGATTCCCATTGTGATTGCTTGGTTTGTGAATGAGTTGATTGGTGGATACCCCTTCCCAAAGCTATTTTTCTTATTGTCCTTTCATCTATAAATCTTCAAAAACATAGAGTTTGCTTAGCTTATCATAAATCGATACTTATTGGTGCTTCCTTTAGTCCTTGTGGATTCGACCCTTTACTTGCCCTATATTGGGTAGTTTAGGTATTTTTGACGTGTTTACAACGAGCGCGTCAGTATGATGTTCAAATTTGCAATCACTATTGGGAATCCATATGCTATCTAGACGGTCCAGAATGATAGATGCTCTAAAATAATGCTGCATTATTTAGCATACAGAAGGGAGCTATATTATCAGATCTAGTTCATTATTATCATAGTTATGTTATAGAGAAATTTTTATTTGATCAAGTTAGGTTGTGTTTCGTTCTTTTTTAATATCGATTGTAGATGTTGTATGGCTTCTAATTAATAGAATTTATTTTCCCTCCAAAAAGAAAAAAAACGACCAAGCTAAATGTCGACAAAAAAATTCCCCTTGATATGGTAATTGGTGTTGTTAGGATCTACTTAAAATCCTACCTTAATCCAACATGGAAAACTTGGGTTAACAAACTCTGTAACCATTTCTTGAATTTTACATACATACATACAAAAAAATATGTTTAATCTTCATTCATAAAAAGAACATAGGTCATAATCAGAAAAACAAATAGTAAAAGAATATACAAATTAAATTAAAAGAACATAATTTTTTTATTTAAATTTGAAAAGAGGAATCCCACCAAGAAATTTTTGACTATTTTCTTACTAAAACTGCATCATGTTCCTTTTCGTACATACAGTCGCGGTGAAAAAAAAAACATATACCAAAAAAACACGTACAATATAAATTATATGAACATACTTTACAAACTGAATTATTTTAAAACGGAATCCAACCAACAAATTTGAATTATTTTAATGTTATACAACTTCATGTCCTTTTATTCGTATCAAGTTGTGTTCTTGTATGTGCTAAACTATTAAACAAACATACCTTTTAACATTATGAATTAACATTCTTATTTTTCTTAGATTTTTTTTGTCAAACACAACCTTTTATATATACTTTTTTTGCTAAATACAACCTTTTAAATTTTTTTGGGCAACTTCAAACCTTAATGATTTTTTTTTCTGTCAAAAACAACCTTGACCAACATTCCACCGAAAACTGGTGTTAACCTTGCTTAAATGATTATGTGCCCCTCACATGATTTCTTTTCTCCCTAATTTACCCATTTCCCTCCCCCCCCCCTAATCACCCTCCCATCTTCTCTTCCGTCCCTTCTGTTTATTCCAAAACAACATTGTATTCGTCCAATAAATAGCATTATGCTTAGCCAATAAATATGAACATTAAGAATTTTGAATAGTGTCTCCCAAATTTTGTTTTTAAAAATTTATCATAATCTTCATTTGAAAATAACGGCATATTCATCCAATGTATAGTGTTAAGTTCAACCCATAAAACAAAAATATGTTTTTTATTAATTCAAAATGTTAATTTCAAATGGTGTTATACTAAATCAATATATAGCGTTAAGTTCAACCAATGAAAGAATAATTTGAATAACTGGATCCAAATTTAATATTCTTTTAAATTTTCAACATGTTCATTTTAAAAACAATATTTTTTTTTTGAAATTAATGTTCATTTAATCGAAATAACTACATTTTTTAAGACTCTCAACAAACATATGTTTATCATAAATTACAAAATATTTATTTTAGCAAAAAAAGACTTGAATGGATTCACAATAACTTATTGTGCACCTAAAACCATATAATATAGTCAGTTTCCAGTTGATATAGTTTTTGTTTGATGTAGTCAATTTTCGTATAATATAATTATTTTTTAGGGTTATTTGTGGGGAAGGACCAATTAAAATAGGTTTTTTTGTGGGGGAAACACCACTCAAATTTTTTTTTTGCGGGAAGGACAAATTAAAATACTTCCGTTGGCAACTTAACACCACATTACGATTTTCCGGCCAAAGTGTCAACTTTCCGACGTTGACTTGTTTTTCCGTCCAAAACATCGATTTTTTTTTGTTTCTCCCCCCCCCAAACACCTACGGCGAAACCCCATCGAATCCTCCTCCCCCACCCCTATGCCCTACACCCTACCCATACAAAACCCCACCGGAATCCTCCTCCCCCACCCCTACGCCCTACCCACGGAATCCTCCTCCCCCACTCCTACGCCCCTACCCACACGAAACCCTACCGAATTCTCCTTGCCCACCGCTACGCCCTACGCCCTACCCACAGGAAACCCCAACCTTCTTCCTCCTCCCCTGCGTTCTACGATAGGTGAACCACGAGAGCAGGGACCCACGAGGGGAGAGAGTGGGGCAACCAGCGCAAAAGGGGTTGGAGGATTTGGGATTGGGAGGTGAAGAAGAAGGATGAAGCTAGGAAAATGAGAGAGAAGGAGAGTGAGAGGATTTTGGGGTAGGGGACTAAGGGAGGGTTTCCGGTGGGTAGGGCGTAGGGGTGGGGGAGGAGGAGAAAAAAAACCGAGGTTTTGGAGGGAAAGAAATTGTCAACGCCGGAAAGTTGACAATTTGGCCGGAAATCGTAATGTGGTGTTAAGTTGCCAACGAAAGTATTTTAATTGGTCCTTCCCGCCAAAAAAAAAATTAAGTGGTGTTTCCCCACAAAAATCCTATTTTATTTGGTCCTTCCCCACAAATAACCCTATCTTTTATATAGTCACTTTTTGTATGATATAGTCAAATTTTTGTATATGATATAGTCAGTCTGTTTCTAATATAGTCAGTTTTTGTGCAATAAATAGGGGTGAAAGTTCGGTCTACGGTTTGGACTTGTGCCTAATCCAATCCGATCCGAATAAAATTTGGATTTCAATTTTCCAATTTGAATCAAAACCAATTAGAGTTTGAATCCAATTCAATCCAATCCGAATTTACAAACTCTATATTGGATCGGATCCGAAAATCCCTTTTTTTAAAACTCTTTTTTTTATGATATAAATTAGGCGCGACAAGCCCGACAACAGCAACACAATAGATTTACAATTTACAAATTCATAATTCATTACAAACCCCATAGTCCATTAATAAAATGATAACAACCCTATAAGCCATAATTCATTACAACAGAACGTAACTGAATACATGAGGTTTAGTCCAACAACACACAACAAGTTTAGTTCAACAACAAAGAATAAAATACAACATCAACACTTAAGCACTGTGATTTTTTTTTTTAATAAATCAGTTAAGCACTTAAATCCAGAATTTACATAATACAAGGCATACTACTATTGTTATATTGGATTTTCGGATCCAATTACCATCAATCCAATCTGATCCGAAGATCCAAATTTTCAAAAAATGTCAATCAAAATCCAATCTGAACAAAGTTTGAATCCGATCCGAATTACTAATTCTGATTGGATTGGATTTCGGTTTTTATCCGAATAACCTCCATCCCTATAATAAAGTCGCTTTAAATGCACAATAAAGTATTATAAATCCTGTCCACCCGAGACATTTTGCGTTGCGACTTGCGACAAGACGGTGTCACGGCGCTAGAAGGAATTTGGAATTTGTTCGAGCAGAACTCAGAAGAGACTACAAGACTTAAAAACTGTGACTGTGTGGGTGAGTAAAAAGAGCAATAAAAAGCCAAAGGTAGGTAAGAAGCTCTCAGACCGAGAGTCGCCCTTTTTTCCACTTTCCTCTTGTATCTCCCCAAATTCAACAATGGATTCCGACGAAGAGGAAAACATTCCACTGAGCCAAAGACCCGAATGGGCCGACGTAACTCCAGTGCCCCAAGACGACGGGCCCAACCCAGTGGTGCCGATCGCATACACTGACGAATTCAGAGAAACAATGGACTATTTTCGAGCTGTTTATATCTCCGAAGAGCATTCTCCTCGTTCTCTTCAACTTACTGCCGAAGCTATCCGCTTAAACGCCGGCAATTACACTGTAAATTCTCAACCCCACACTTCTTTTTTAATAAGCTTTAATGTGTTTTTGGTATTTTTAGTTTTAGTTATTAATTGACTGATTGATTTATTATCTTGGATTGAGTTTCGTTTTTTGTTGCTAATAAAGTTGGTGTTTTGATAGTTTAGTTGCACTTGTTGATTGCAGTTTTATCATGGGTTGAGGGTAAATGTTTAGAATGAGGCTTTTTTGGTCCTTATATTGTACTTCCTCCGTTTGTATTTTGATGGTCGAACTTTATAAGCTTTGACTAGGAATTATCACCCATTAAGGAAAAGTATAGTCATGCGAGATGTTGTTAGATTCATCTCAATATGAAGTTTTGAAATATTGAATTTTGGTGATGGTCCATCAAAGTAGTGCATTGTAGACGGTGCAAGTGTTGCTTTCAATTTAATTTGGAAGGGAGGAAGTATTAGTACAATGGATTAACCAAAAAATGGTACGAATTTTTGCTGAATTTTCTGGTTGACTGGTTTCTTTATTGTGAATATGTGATCCCCCACCCTTTAATAAATTAGTTAATTATTGCACAACTTTAGTGTATCATGTTGTTGGTTTGCCGGTTTTAGTTTGATCTCATCATGAATTTTTGTGATGGTTTGGTTGGATTTCTTGGATGAAATTATTCATTGGTATGCAAAAATGACAGTTTACTCATTTTTTACCCGAACATTGTATTTGCTGTATTATCACTTTCTGATTGCATCTTTGATAATCCTCTTCTCTATGCTAATTATGTTTTGAAATAAAAAGAACTTTTTGTGTGATTTACTTTACTGATTTTCTCTTATCCTCCATGTGGAAGGGTAGTGTTTAACATTGGAACCATTGATACCGGAAACGTGGTACGTGGCCACGTTTCACGTTCCAGGGGACGCGTCCCGGAACGCGAAACGTGGTACGTGGTACGTGGTACGTGGGACGTGGGCTAGGAGTCCATCTGAGGCTGCGTTCCGCGTTCCCGTTTCCGTACCACGTTCCGGAACGTTCTCCGTTCCTTGTAACAATGATTGGAACTGCCAAACCGATGCATGTTTTGTTCTTCTTAACAGGTTTGGCATTTCAGGCGGCTCATTCTTGAGTCACTGGATACTGATTTGCACGAAGAGTTAAATTTTGTTGAAGACATTGCTAAGAAGAATTCAAAGAACTACCAGATATGGTTAGTGGCATAATCTTTTATTTAGTTTTACCTTCAACTCTTCATGAGTAGCTCTTTACGTATATTTTGGTTTATAATTTACTGTTGTAAATATTCATTATCAGTTATTTGTCACTATTGTCATTGATATTGTTTGTTTAATTTTGTTAGTATTAAAAGATTATTACCAAAGAAAATAACAATCATTTTAAAAGGAGACTATATGAATTAAATGCTGAACAAGTTTTGAATTATCAAGTAGCCTTTCTGCAGTAACTTTTTATGTTTGGGGTGAATTTTGCATGTAATTTCAGTTTCCACTTTCTCTTTTTCTCCCTAGTCAAATACAAAGATAAGGGCTTTTAATGTAGAGAAAGGTTCTCTGCTTAATTGGTCGTCTCTATTACTCTGTGCTGGCTGTTTTATCTTATTATAGGTTTTCTGTAGGCATCATAGGCGATGGCTTGCTGAGAAACTGGGACCAGATGCTGCTACCAAAGAACTTGAGTTTACAAAGAAACTACTTTCCCTTGATGCTAAAAATTACCATGCATGGTCCCATAGGCAGGTGAGCTTAGGATTCACTTGTTTGTTCCGGATCATTGCTTCATGCTCTTATATGGAAAGGCATGTTCATGTATACAGTTCTTATGCAGTGGGTCCTTCGAACTTTAGGTGATTGGGAAGATGAACTTGACTACTGTGATGAGCTGCTTAAGGATGATATCTTCAACAACTCTGCCTGGAATCAGGTACGCTGCTATTTTTAAAGTTTTTATGTGTATATTTTGTTGCTACATTGTTCTACGAGTTTGTGATTGCTAGTGGAGACATTCTAACTTTCTTTTTCCTTCTTTTTTCTATTTCTCAATTACATTGTCTTGCATCATATAAGTGGAATTTTCTGTTTATGTCTGATAAGGGGATCCTGTGCTAGTCTTCCTGTATTATGAGTTTCTCAGGTTCCTCGATAACAATTTTTCACAAGCAAGAAGTGGAGACTCCTTGCTTAAGTCAAGGAAAGGCAGACAGGGATTGACAATGTGTCACTGTCCGTCTTTTCGAGGCCAAAAAATGTAGCTCACTCTTGTTTCTTGTTGTTGTGCAAAGAAGGAACCAGGTACCAAAAAGCCAAGTGCCAAAGATACCATTATTTCTACAAAACAAGTTCTCCAATAGTTTCTCATTCCTTCTTTTCTTCATTGCTGCATACCTATTAATGATGAGCGCATAGGTGTTTACTATATCATGTAACGTGAAAATTTTCATGTCTGAATTTTTGCTATATATAATTGTCATACTGGTTTTGACAATCCTTCTTTTAGCATTCATGCCTCATTGGCGAGGGAAGAAATAAAGGAAAGGCCTTGGTGAATGGTGATATGTTTCCCTTTCTCTTGGAGTGCACCTCATGTTATCATGTCGAGCTTTTTGTGAAACTCTTCATACTTGGCTATGTTAAGCCTCGTGACAGATGTGTATGCTACTTCATCTTCACTTTAATATACTTCTTCTTAGCTTTATCCTACTACGTAAAATTTGTCACTTGCATAGTGATAATGAATCTCATCATGGTTTTTCTTAGCATAATCTACCAAGTTTTTACAATTGAGCCAAGATGAAGTACTCTATAAACATCTACACCATGGATGTACTAGAATTTGACTTGGGAATGATATTTTGGTTACGAGCTCGTAATATCATTTTACAGAGTTTGAATAGTATGGAGCAACGATAGCACAAATCATAGTTGCTGTGAGATATCCATCAGTTTGTAGATCATGTTGTGAATTTATGCTGTACTAATCAGTCAACAATAAGACTACTAAACAATAATTATTCCAAGGACAAAGCATTTGAAAGTCATTACTTCGTAGTACATGAACAAGTTCTACAAGATGATATAAAGATGAAAAAAAGGCAAAGAATATTTCTATTTGCCTAAGGCTTAGTGTAAGCCCAAGTTCAAATAGTAATAAAGATGCTTCATATGATGAGATGATTTGACGATGAATGATGAGAATGCCATTCTGTTCAAAAGGTTTATTTATCTTGAACACCCAAAAAGAGTGTGAAGGTTAGTGAATAACTGATCCTGAGAAGAACTTCATTTCTGAAACATTATAATTATTAGCTCTCTTATTCCTAATTGCAGAAATGCACAAGGTTTCCCCCTGCTGAAACTTAATGCTGAGAGAGCCCGATAGGTGAGTGTGTGACTGATGAACTTATGGTGCAAGGAAGTAAACTATATACGAGATACATATTGCAACCTTGACACCGTGGCTTGGATGATCGTTACTGGTAGTTAATCACTAATAGTTGTCACTGGGAAATAATGAGATCTAAAGCTATAGGTCTAGTTGACAGAATTTTTCTCCTTTTTGTTTGAATCACTAAAAGTGAATTAGCAGAACCAAGCCTGTACATGATTCTTGTTGTTGTATATACCATGTTGGATGGGAAAGAATGTCAGCGAGATTCTCTCATCAAACGCAACTTCTGTATTTTAATGAATAAGTCATTAACTTGGAAGCCTAATAGGGATGAGGTCATGAGGACTTGACTCACCTCACAGAAACTGCAGATAGGTAAATATCGACCAAGCGATACATGGACCTTAACTCCTTGAGCCCCATTTATTTGAAGTGTCTGGAAGCATCCCTGACGACTACACAAAATTTGTAATTGAAACTGCCTCCTGGAAATTTGTAAATAGCATTTAGTTGTAAAGGCCAATGGGTGTGGGATTAAGAAGGTTTTTAATTGGTCTTACAACTGATGGTTGACACTTCCTTACTTTTGATTATGTTTGAATAACGTATTTGAAGGGTAGAGAGAGGATAGAGAAGGGAAAGGTATAGGATAGGTGGAGAAAAATTATGAACTTATTTGGATGACACGAAAGATGAAAGGAAGGGGAGAGGACAGGACATACTTTTTCCTTCCAGCTATAGAAGAACTTGGTTGTTGAAACTTGAAATAGGAAAGAGAATGAATCCCGCTTATTCTCTTCTATCTTCCCACCTATTCTTTGAACAAGGGAACATAGATTTCTCACTCTTCATGGCCTCTTCCATCCAACTCCCTTCATTCAAATGCACTCCTTTTGCACTCAAGGATATTTGCTTTCCTCCTCTCTAAAAAAATGCACTGTTTTTCTGTCTGACAGTCGGAGAGAAAACGTTTTCGTATTGGTAAGGGGAATCTTTCCAATTGAATCACAATGGGAGCTTGACATTCTCTTTTGAGGCTTGCAGTTTACTTAGCTCAAAGAGCGATAGAAATATGGCAATATGCAAATCTGGCATCTCTGCAGCCTGGATATTTGTACTGGGATATTTGTGGCAATGTGACATCTAGAAGTTCGGTAGTATCTAGATATATGTTTCTAACATTTTGTCCGTCTGGCATACTATACATACTTTCAGTTCCAGGTGTTGCCATTTTAGTCTTTCATTCTATTTTAATGCAATCAACAAATATAGTTACTATTTGCTACTGGACTGACAAAGGTTTTCAGTATCGTTGTTGGTCTTGCTTTAGGAACTTACCTTGATGTTATTTCTGTTAACAAGAGGTTGTTGAGCCTTAGTTTGTTATCTATCCTTCCAACTTTAATAAAAAAGTGTGTAGCATATTGCTAACTATAATTATATGGCCTATGACTTCTGCACTTTTATGCTTTTGTCTCGAATTTGCTACTTTGCTAGCCTAACCCTTTCCTTTGTTACATTTGTGATACAGAGATATTTTGTCGTCACGAGATCTCCTTTTCTGGGAGGCCTAGATGCCATGAGAGACTCTGAAGTGGATTACAGTATTGAAGCCATTACAGCTCGCCCTGAGAACGAAAGCCCATGGAGGTACCTTCGTGGCCTATACAAAAATGATCCAAAAACTTGGGTGAATGATCCCCGAGTCTCTTCTGTATGTCTGAAGATCTTGAGCAGCAAAACTAGATGTATATTTGCTTTAAGCACTCTTTTGGATCTGATTTGCCATGGTTTCCGACCAAGCCCTGAGTTCAAAGAGGCAGTCGATGCTTTGCAGAGTTCCGATGCAGGACCCAGCAGTTCAGGGTTAGCAGAAACGATCTGCTCAGTTTTGGAAAGCATGGATCCCTTGAGAGTGAATTATTGGGTTTGGCGCAAGAAACAGCTCCCTGCTATAACACCTTGATGTTAACGTTTGAATTTACTCTTTTTTCTTCCTATATTTGGTGTGGATTAATCCACATAATGTACTCAAGGAACTTTATGTTTATCAAAGAATATATTTAAAACATTGTGGATTGAACTGATCGTTGCTAGATTCTATGACCAAAAACTGATACTTGGAACAAATATATCATTGGATAAATTGATATTGATATTGATATTGATATCCATAATTGTCACCTATAATCACAGAGTAGGGCATTTACAGCCTAGAAAGTCAAAATTTACATCCAAACTGATATATTTGCGACTAGAGGCACTGAGCATAAACAGCAGTGCTTCGTCCCCTCTTTCAAAACATTAACAGGTGAGGATATATAAAGCATCAGAATGGAGCCACAAATGATGACTGTTGAGTACTTATATCTTACAGCAAAAGACAAGCTTAGTTCTAGGTAGCAAAAATTGACACCCACATGAGTTTCTACTGCTACTATAGTTTTTCACGTGCTGGTTTCTTTGATTTGGATGACGGGCTAGGGGGCCTCCTTGAAAGCAGATGGACAGAGGCTATTAATCTTGCAGACACCACATCGTGGTCTCAGTGGTGTGCATATGGTCTGCCCAAACCCTACCTGTTGAACATCAATCATGGGAAAACAGTTTAGTTCGTTAGAATAATTGACCTTGTGGCACACAAAATATCTATTTAGGTACTAAACCAAATAATACGTCATCCATTCGGTTTGAAATGCAACTTTTCCCTTATTTGGAAGTTTTACATAATTTTCAATACTTTCTTATTTGGTAATATCTTCTCCCTATTTCCCCTCCTATCACACGAGTCCCTCTTTCTATCTATCACTATCTCCCTTCACACGGCTTTCTTAGATGATGTGCCAAGGAGTGATGTTGCAATAATAATGGAACGTAGGAAGTTTTAGCTTGGAAGCAAGAATATCAAATTTGGTGAGCAAAATATGCAATGGCTTAATTCTCAGACTATATTCAGCTTATATAAGATATTTCCAGGAATAAACTCATGCACATGATAATTGATAACATCAATTTTGGGGAAGAACATAATTATATGACAATTCGCTTGCATTTTAAGTAGTTTATCTAGATATCTCCAGAACTATGAGACAGTCTTGATGTAAACATGTAATTGATTCTTACACGCATTAGATAGCTATTGTAGTAATAAAGATACGACTGTTCATTAGCAGTTACAAAGTTTCATTTAATAAGCCCTACCAGGATATGTCTCCTAGTAAATATTGTTCTCTTTAACTGATATCAAATATAAAAAACATTAATGGATGCCTAATATGCAGACATGACAAGGAAGGCATACCAAAAGTGGGTTAATTGAAACCCATTCTTCCTTGGGAAGCCACTTCTGCAGTGCCACTCGAGTTTCCTCTGGTAATTTAGTTTTCTAAAACATGAACAAGAAATTAGAACATATACATATTATCAGCATAAGACTAATAATTAAAAGAAAGTGCAATCTCTTCCGTTGGTTTACAGTGTTTTTTCAAGGGGTAAAGACTAAGGAGTGAACAGAGGGAAATGCTGTAAATGCAAAGTAACTTAATCTTATACTACTGTCATAAGTATTCATTTAACATTGCCTGGCTCTAAACCAAAGATTCAGTACAAAATAGCTGAATGTAGCTAGAGTCGGCAACAATACGAAACTTTAAGCATCAATACTTCGAGACTTCAATCAAAACAAATTTCACAAAAACCCTAAGGGCTACAGAATGCCTCTGAGACTGGTACAGATCAGACTGTGTAAGTCAGCCCTGAGGGTTTTTGTGAGATATCCGTCCAAGATTTCTTCCCCTTAGAATTTGCAGGGAACAAAATAATAGCTTAAGTTACAGATTGGGCTAAAATCACTTATCAGAATAGGAATTCTGCAGAAACAAGTTTCTGTCCATATTTGAAGTTAAAGGACCAAACATAATCTTCTATTTAACATCATGAAGTGTGGCCAACAGCAAATTAAACAAGGTAAACACTCACCAAACTGGTCCAACCTAACCAAAAGTTCAGTTTGGCACTTCAGAATACTATGACAAAATAAAAAAAAATGAAAATATGCAAAGCAGAAAAAGGAGGGAAATATAGAGCCAATAAAGGAAAATAGCCAAATTTGTATTACCTGTGGAGAGTTTATATGACTAATGCCAGCTCGTGACACCCATCCTAGCCTGTTGCAGATGCGATGGACATGAGTGTCAACACATATACCTTGAACATCATTCCAGGCAATGTGCAACACCTACATCACAACATGGATTTAGCAATTGAAGCAACTTCCAGAGTTTGAAGATTTAAAGACATACCAGATGGGCAATTTTTGGACCTATCCCAGGGAGTTCGAGTAGTTCCTCCAGTGAGCTTGGAATATCTCCATTATACTTCAATATACAGATGTTAGCGACTTTTTTTACGTTACTGGCCTTCCTGGTGTAAAACCCCACCTGAAATGAAGCTGATGTTATGTGAAAGTTTGTTCATGCAACAATATCAAAACCCAATGGATCCGAGGTGGGGAGAGGAACCAAGATCTAAGATATAATATGAAGGTTTTCCATGCCACAAACACCATGGGCCAGCCACAATGTATAATTTGCAGTATACAAATAAGAATTGTCATCTTTATCATCGACCTGGCGAACATACCGGGTAGATCAAGTTCTTGATGGTCTCTTCATCAGCCTTCTCAATGGAATAAGGATCAAGAAGTCCATTTTGCAAGAGACGCTCTACCGCTCCTGCAATGCCAGTGAACTTCAGTCTTTTATAGAAGAAAAGAGTAGGGTGAAATGGGTAAAGCATAAGCATTTAACAAGCTAGTAGTATTTAGTATTTATTAAGTCATTATTGACCTGCAATATTTATGAATATTTGGAAAGATTTTCCGTAGCACAGTAATGAGATCAAACAAACTCAGAAAAAATATGATCTTATACGAAAATCTCACATTGACAGATGTGGAAGCCACATAATTTTCAAATCCTTTTGGAAAACATAGGAAGGTCATTATCTCCCTCCAGTTCCTAGAATGTAGCTATTAGAAAAAGATGCTGGAATACGAAGGGTGATTCATTTGACATTGCATAAGATTGTAATTTGATATACAATTTTTTTTTTTGTGAAAACTGAAAAGAAGCATCCGTAAATTAATTCAATGTGTTAAAATAGATAAGTCACTACAATGCTTTGGTATACAATTTTATAGTGCTAAACTGCTAATTGCCTCCATACACCAGCTGAGGAGTTAATCAGAAGTATAGTCAATCTATTTGACAACTGGGATGTGGACTTATGGAATCTTCCAACACTCAATAGTCTACTTTGACAAGTTAGATTGAGAAAAGAGCATTCTGCTATATAATTAGTGCTGTTTACCGGAGAATAATCGCCTTTTTCTTTCATCCTGAGAAAAGATTTCTTTAGTTGGGTTTAGAACATAGGATGAAAAGAAAAATTCGACACCCTTGATATTTTATTTACTTTGATTATTATACATTAACCACTCATGATGCCTTTATCATAATGAAATGTTGAAAAGCATATGTTTTACCAGCACAAGGATTAAGTCTAACTGCCTAACCTAAACAGATTAATATGTAGATAGGAACGAGAACTTGCCGTGAGTAACATGATCCTTGGTTTGGCTTGAAAGAAGTGTTCCAATTAATACTGCAAATCTTCTTTCCTGGAAGAAAAGGCATAATTAACTTATTTTGAAGCTCATCAGCACCAAACTAGTTCAAGTTACTCCTCCATTACACTATGATTGTCATATTTACCTTTTTGCTACAATTCAATGTGATTATCATAGTGAATCTTTATCTCTCTGTGTGTTTATTGCATAACTCCACTAACCATTACCAGTTACTTATTTTCAACTTTCTTATTGTGAGTACAAAAGTCAACTATAAAAATCATAGAGAAACAAGCGGAGTACAAATTAGCAAGCAATTCAAAGAACACAATTTGACATACTACAATAAATTAGTCTTCAATTTGAAACTGGCAGATGATAATATGACTTATGCATCATGACATATCAATATATCATACAGAAACTGTGATATTGTACAGACCGAGAAACAAGAAGCCATCACCTATATGCCGGTTATCTAGATATCGTATCAATGAGAGCTTCTAAAGTACAGAGCATCTAAGCTAAAAAGCTTATACCTTCGGGGGAAGAGTACTTCCAGCCTTCTCACATCCAACAGAGTCTACTGGTGCATCTTCAGAAGATCGCATGTTTCGGATCCCTTCGAGAACCTTCACCCAGTTTTCTGGAGGCTCACCTGAAACAAATGGTCCTGAAGTAATACCATGTCAAATATGGATTTTATCAGCCAAACCACCTAGAAAAGAAAGTGCATCTGCAAGTGCAGTTTCCTTATTTGTTGTTATGGAGGATTATTGAACGTAAAAAGTTAATAGCAAAGAAAGAGGGAGAGAGACAGGATTCAGAAAGACTATTCATGATGAGTTTTCAGCAAAACTCATTAAAATTTAAATTATGGCATTGTTATAACAATTTCAATACCCATGTAGGCATACCTTCACGCTTCATGGTAGAAACAACCCCAGCTCCTCTTGGATGTGCTGGAGAAACAGGTTC
This sequence comes from Beta corolliflora, assembly GCA_947648045.1. Taxonomy (NCBI): domain Eukaryota; kingdom Viridiplantae; phylum Streptophyta; class Magnoliopsida; order Caryophyllales; family Amaranthaceae; genus Beta; species Beta corolliflora. The sequence goes on from CANSZD010000744.1 coordinate 317,117, forward strand.
TGACTTCCCTGAATATGAGTGTTGTCAATTAATCTAACGGATTCAGGAATATAAAACATATGACAGCAAAATGAAGAGTCAAATTTGAACATATATGAAACACAAGCAACAAATGGCTCCTGTACAACACTCAGGCACTTGCCTTTTTGTAGATGATGATGGATTGCCCTTTTGAAAGGTGAAATCTTCAATATCAGGCAGACCAGAAATCTGCATCAAGAAGAGTAAATCAGAACTTAAAGTATCCATCACACAGGACAGAAAATCATCAGCACATTCGATTTCAAGGCAGGCTGAAAATACATGCATAGATAGTGGTCTAATGACAAGGGCTGACGACGGAAGCTCATACATTGTATTAAAGACAAACTGTAATGAAACTAAATTCATGAGCAAAAGCAATCTATATATCTCAAACAAAGACCTTTGACATCAAATGCCTCAAGTCCTCAGTGGGTAAAAATTCGATGCACTACCACATTGTTCCATACTAATATATTGCATTGGACCAAACTTGAGATCTATATATGCACCTTATATCAACATGATTATAAAAAGTGTGCTGCTAAGTGCTTAATCAAGTTTCTAGATATACTCATTAATGTTACCTCCAACACAAACAATAAGAGATTAAGCGCAACGGCAGGCCGCAGGCCCAAAGATTACCCAATTGGAAAATTGACTCACAATCTATTGATAGAAGGCGCTCACAAATGGTGGTAATGAAAATAAAGTTGTATTTGACAGGAAATCACATGCTCATGAATCATCATGTCCATGGTACTGCAACTTGATCACCAAGTATGTGTCTTTGTTCTTTACAAATTTCCATCATAATCATTTATCTTAATTCCACCAAATAGAAAAACAAATTAACCAAACAACAAAAACTCAAAGAGTATTTATACTTACTCTATTTCCATAGCTACTATCTGTTTCTTGCTCTTCACTAACTTCTCTTTTCACCCTCTTTTTCCTAACAAAAACTTGAGTTTCTGAATCAGAAACTGTGGTTTTCAATTCAGAAACTGTGCATACAAAAAACCCATTAAATTTACAATCTCATAAAGAAAATGTAAGAACAAAATGAGCTAAAAACTCAAAAGGGTGTGTAAATTTTTGCCCTTTTTTGTGTATTTTCTATTTTTGAGAACTGAAAAATGATACCTTGATGTGGGAGTGCCTTTAAACTTTGGGGTTCTTGCTTAGGATTGATGGGAAGGTCCTTCGAAGAAAATCTTGTGATGGGCATTTTCAAGCCGATTCCCGCGCAACGTAGAGAATGTAGTTGCCCAATTGGGAGTTTAACCAACATTTTTGGGGGTTTTGTTCTTCTTTATTGACATTTTTTTGGGGGGGTTTATGAAAGGGCTTGACAAGTTTGGTTTTTTATTGGTCTCTTTTGAATTATGTTAGGAGCCTTAAAAGAACCACGTCACCGATGATTCGATGTAGTATAGAAAAAAAAACTGTACTTTCCTTTTGGAATTAAGGATAGGTAGATGTGCAGTCCGTCGATGGTGCGCACGAGTGTAGGAATGCGGAAAACTGGAAACAAAAAATAACCCAATGAACATCTTCAATATTCCACTGAACAGTTAAAAATTTACCACATAGGAACCTTTTTTGAATCAACAATATGTTAATGTAGTGAACATTTGTTCATCTCCAATGAACATATAAGTAATGACAACATAAATATTTATCATAATGAACATATAAGTAATTTGAAAGAACATTTTGAAGACTTGGATGAACAAACTAACATTTGAATCAACAATATGTTAATGAAGTGAGAAATGAACAATAGTAAATCCCACAAATGTTTATTCCAAAATTGCAAATTTCCATTGAAAATTAACGTGTGTTCATTAGACTACAATGTCCATTGGAATAATCTTGATGTTTATTGGTTTACATGAACAATAGTAAATCCCACAAATGTTTATTCCAAAATTGCAAATGTCCATTTGAAAATTAGCGTGTGTTCATTAGACTACAATGTCCATTGGAATAATCTTGATGTTTATTGGTTTACAACGCACATGGGGTGAAAAATTTGAGGAAAGAGAAATTGAGGTGGGTCCCACAAATATTCATTGGAAAACTGCAGGTGTTCATTGCAGACCGTTTAAACGCTGCGTTTTCAAAACGTGCGCACAAGAAGCACCATACTTCCGTGCGTACCTTCGAATTTTCGGTAGATGTGTTTGTTTGGTTTGGGCATTTAATGTTGCCATCCAACAAAAGAAATTGAAGTGCATTGATATTTAGAATTTAGAAGTTGTTTGACATATATAATCAAATTGTCTGATTATATCTTGTTTTTCTTTAATACTTATTGTAGATGTCGTTTGACCTTCAATAAATGAAATTTCTTTTAAAAAAAAAGAGAGTAGAAAATAGCACTGATATTAGTTTAGAGGTGTTAGAGCAACTGTAGCGGTGCTCTAAGAGGACCGCTCGTAAATAATTAATTTTTGAAGCATGTAGCTGTAGTCTCTACCAATGCAGCAAAACCACGGTTTGTAGTTGTGGGAACATATGTAGCTATAGAAAGCTTGTTGCTTTCCTTTGCTTTGGTGGGACCACTTCAACTTTATGATTATTTTCAACATAACTTTGGTTGAAAATAATTGATCATTCAACGGTAATACAGCAAGCAACAACTGTTTCTTTTTTTTCGTTTTTTTGGTAAATTGTATTCTACAAATAGAAGTAAATATGATGTAGAAAAAATAACCCATACAATTTCTATTATCACTTTCTATCATATATTATTTCCTTCAAAAACAATACAACCGGATCAAAGCATGGATTATGCACTAGGGTGCACAGTGCTCATTGTGCACCCTAATGAACATACCATTCATATAAATGAACATGAACTTTTTTCAACAACTTTTCAAGATAAAAAAGAGCGCGCAATTTAAAATTAAAGAACATATAAATCTCCAATTATAAAAGAACATAGGTAGTAATGAAAAGAACATATTATAAATGAACATCTAGTTTAAATTAAAAGAACATATCTTTTAAATTCAAATTTGAAAAAAGAAATCTCACCAACAACCATTTTTTTTTTAAGAGATAAAAAAAGTTGCAAGATTTTGTATAGTTTTTTGTTTATCAACTATTATATGCACATGTTCCTTTATAATCAGTATGATGTTCTTTGTTTTATACCTTCATGTTCTTTCATGATTTTACTCGTATTTGTGAAATTTTCTCTAAAATTTAATTTGTTAAAAAACAGTTTGTTGGTACTTGAACTGTAATAATTATGCTACTATGATTATTAATAGTATTTGTTTCTCAAGTCTTATATACACATGTTCTTTTATAGTCAGTATGATGTTCTTTCTTTGATACTTTCATGTTCTTTTTATGTTTTTATTCATTTTTGTGATTTTTAATAGTTTTTTGTTTCTTAAGTTTTATATGTGCATATTCTTTTATAATCAGTATGATGTTCTTTACTTGATATCTTCATGTTCTTTTTTTTTGTTTTTATTCATTTTTGTGATTTATAATAGTTTTTGATATCTTGCAGAAAAATAAAAATGTTGTAAGGTTTTAAGTTATCAGAAAAATTATAAAAGATTGTTTCCCACAAAAAAGTGGTACATAAAAAATCTGTTTTCACAAATTATCCTTTTTTCTTAAGGGAATAATATGTTACTTTATTCATTAATTATGTAGTGTTCTTTTCATATAAATATTATATTCTAACTTAACTTGCAATATGTTTTTACATGATTGGTGAAAAGCGGTTTGGTAGTGGAAAATTGTGATAGTAATTCTCTGATTTAGATAATAGTAGATTATTTTTTTATCCACATGATGTGTTAGTAGTTTAGGTGATAGATTGAAAATCCATCCACATGAATCATGATGAGTTAGTTTGGATTATTTTTATTTTGACCAATACAACTTCCGCACTGTATAAGTTGTTTTAGGAGGATTTTCTTTTAAATCTTGCTTGTTAACCGGGAACAGTTAGAAGATTGTGTTTTTGATTGTATCTTGCGTTTTATTTGAGAGAACTTGCGTTTTGGGATGAGTGCACATAGCTCTATGTGCACTCTGGTCCATGTACTTATTTGAGGGATGATTCTCAAGATTCATATAGTAGTCAAAATTATCCTTATTTAGAAATTTTCCAAAACTTATAAAATTATACTTCACAAAACCCAACTCAAAATAATCCAAAAACCCATAATGTGCCGATTCGCCCAATCTGTCGATCTTACTATGATCCAAATCAAGCGGTTCCCCCGACCCTCAAATGTATTACCATCTCGGCTATTATTACTCGCCTATTAGGGCGACCAATTATGCAAGTGTGCTACTCTCGTCCTTCTTTCCCTGGTTCATGAAAAATCAAGAAGCGATAATATTTTAGCTTCTACCATGCAGACTCTCTAATTTCAGGATCATTTATCGATTCTGATGAAGAAAAAGAGGTTGAAGAGGTTCATAAGAACACTAGTGGCAGAAGAAGAGGCATTGGTAAAGGTAGAGGGAAAGCCTTCTATAGTCAAAACCGGTACCAAAGACTTGAAAATCACGAGGCAAAAGTATATCCATATAACACAATGATTCAAAAACTATTAAATTATGGACATCAAACGAGGCTAAAATAATGCAGTTAAACTATATGATAGTGATAGTAAAATCTACTAAAATGAAGACTAAAACCGACGTATCACTAGGGGTGTGCACAAACCGGTCCGGACCGGAATCTGGACCGGATCGGACCGGAGATTCCGGTCCGGTCCCCGGTCCGTCGAAAATCAGGATTCCGGTCCACCGGTCCGGTCCAAACCCGGAAAATTCCGGTCCGGACTGGTTGGACCGGAATTTATATTATTTTAGTAAAAAAAAAAAATTTATATGTTAAAAAAAAAATTAAAAGGTAGAATATTAGAAACTTGAAACCTACTATTTATTCTTTTAGGATTATTGACATTAAAATTATTAATTTTTAATGTATATAATTTATAAATATATTTAAATAAAATAAAAAAGATTTTTTTTTTTTGGAAAAAAAAAATTCCGGTCCAAGAGGTCCAGGACCGGACCGGAAAAATTCCGGTCCGGTCCCGGTCCAAGAAAACCCCGGATTCCGGTCCACCGGTCCAACCGGTTCCGGTCCGGTCCTGGGCCGGTGCACACCCCTACGTATCACACATGACAGCTACAAAATCCAAAGTTTTCCCTCCCTACCATCAACCTTGAAATCTTTGCCCATATGAGTAATAATTGCATTAAGCGTCCCACCACCATCGGAGTCCGGATCCTCTAAAGTACTCATAATATAAACTCTACAAAGTAGAGTTGTATCTTAACCATACATTTTAAACTCAAGGGCTCATATTGGTAGGAAGGGGAAAATTAGGGGGTGGAATTTGATATGAAAAGATAAGGGGAGATTTTGAAAAGATAATATATGAGCCATTGATTTTCTATTCAATGGTTGATATTGCTCAAACTCTACCTACTAGAGTTATTTTAGAACTCTACAGGATCCAAACGCCCACCATCGTATTCGCTGAAAGATCCAGAATATTTACCAACATTTACATTGGAATTTAGAAAAATAAAAATAAAAATATGTTGACCAACCACATGAAACATATTGACATAAATAAGTCAGAGAAACATATTTATTTTTGACCATAAATTACAATATAGTTTATGCATAATTTGTTCTCTAACGCTAATATTGATTCACTTTTAAGCATACATGCTACCCAAAATAAACCAAATTTCCAATTTGTGTTAAATTTTTCGGATTTTTGATCATTTTTTTTGAAGGAGTAATAAAGTCAGATCTTAAAAACAATATAGTGAGTATAATTCGGAATCAAGACTACCTATATTGAGAATGAAAGTAATACTATTCCCCTTTTTTTATAAAAATAAATCGTATGAAGATGATGAAAAAAATTCTTATAATATATACTTTGTATATTATTCTAATTTTGCATAGAACACTGCAATATTCCATCAATCTCCTAAAAGCCTTCATACTTTCCATTTAAGTTTGTTTATTATGGATGACTCATCATTTGTAGATCATTTGTTAAAGCTGAAATCTTGCTTCTCGAGCTCTCAGTTAGAGATTTTTGCTATTACATGGTGATTCATTTGGTATAACCGTAATGGGGTGATTTTTCGTCAAGAGAATTTCTCTCCAACTAAAGTTAGTGCGATGGTTAGAGCTTATGTGCATAAGATTAGGGTTCATGGAGCCACAGTTGACGAACTTGATGCTCAATTCTCCCTGCTTTCTTCTTAGAAGAGCTGTGTGTCGTCTGGTAAGTCTAAGGTTAGGGATCAGGTTAGTTGGTGCCCTCCTCCCTCGGGATTATTATAAAGTTAACTTTGATGGTTCAAAACTTCCAAATGGTCAAGCCTCTTTTGGGTATATTATTCGTAACTCATAAGGAAAAGTTTTGCTATGTGGTGTTGGTGCTTTAGATTCGTCAACTTCTATTCTTGTTGCTGAAGCTAGGGGACTAAGAGAAGGTATTAGAGGGGCTATTTCTTTGGGCATTAGAAAACTTATTGTTGAGGGTGACAATTTGGCTGTTATATATCCAATCTATTAAAAATATTTGGAAGACGCTCTTATTGTTGATGCAGGTGAAGATTTGAAAAAGTTTGAAGATGTCCGGATTCGTCATGCTTTTTTGGGAGGCTAATCTTTGCTGCGGATTGGATGGCTCACCAAGGTCACATGACGACTAATCTTACTTATTGGTTTGATGTTCTTGATTTCCCTCTTGCTATAATTATCCCCCAAGGATGCTTTAGGGTGGCCCAAATCCTGAGATCCACCCTAGTTGTTTCTTTCCTTTAAAAAAAAAAAGTTTGTTTATAAAAGATTTTCCTACTTTTACTTTATCCCTATTTAGTAACGGTTTGTTGCTTATTCCACTGTCTTATCCTTAACCTTCTTGTTGGACACGCATAATTTTAATTCTCTTACAACCACATTCTCTATCCTATTTAAATAAACAAAAACATTACTCACTTTCACATTTTCTCGTTGCCTTAGTATAAGTTGCTACCAATACTAAGAAGATATTTGGAAGTTCCCCTTCTCTCTAAACTCCCTCCCTCTCCTCTCTAAACCCTAGTTTCTCTCTAGCCTCCCTCTTATCTTCTTCCCCTTCTTCAACAGTTAGGGGGTAGCGTAGGCCCCTTTTTCTCTCTTATTTTCAGTTTTTAATTTTATTTTCTTACTTTGTTGAAAAGTTAGTCTCTCTTTAATTATGAGTTTTTTGATCCCTGCTATGAGGATTTTAGTCTATGTTATGGAGATCTCCTTTTCCCCTATGGGAGTTGTGAGTCTAGTTTGTTTGTCTTTAATTATGGGAAATTGTTCTCATTAAGTTCAAGACCATCGACATGAATGTATTGGAAAAACTCAGATGTAGTCAACATGGCTCGACCAATAATGTTCTTCCCAAAACTATGTCAAAATGATAGACTTCCTCATCAATATTTGTTTGATTCAAGAAATACAAGGGGGTTGCGTTGTATTGCTTGATTTGGTTCATTGTAGTTTCTCCGAAGACGAATTTGATTTGATCTTTTTTTAATTAATTGTATCTTATTTTTCTTTAATATCTATTGTAGATGTCGTTTGACCTTCAATTAATGAAATTTATCTTTTAAAAAAAATCTTTGGAAATAAAATAAATGGAGTATATTGTATTAATGATTTCAATCCAAGTATGATAATTCAATAGAAAAATATTTAAGTATGATAATAATGGTTCACAAATAATATTTTCTTAATTGATTTTTTGTTTAGATATTTTTTTTACCTTATTTAATAAGCTTAGTTGGTAATAAATACAAGATCGATTCTTTTCCTAATCCGACACCACTATAATAGATATAACATAATGATATTACTATCACATTAATTTAAATTATACAAATATAAAAGAGAATTTTTAATTTTTAATGAAATTGCATGATTATTTTCTAAATTTAATAGGAATTAAATATCTTCACTGAGATGACATGTGTTAGGCGGGATTTTTTTAATGACATACCGATACGTGCCTCGTTGTGGTTCTAAACACTTGTGTTTTGGTATAATATATCGATAGTTTCCACATTTTAAAGTGTACTCATTTTTCAAATCTAATTTTGTTTGGTGTAAAAGAGGGGCAAGCCTGGAATTTCTCTCTCATATGTTAAAACAATAACAAAGAATCATGTTAATATGTTGTGATAATAAAGTGTACAAAACACACAAATGATTAGAATAGGCGGTTTAATTTGAACATAAATTTAGACAAACCCAAACCTTCATTTTTATAACAATCCCGATCCATCTCACTCTAACCCAACACTATTCCTAGACATTTGGCACTAGTCTAGTCGTCCATTCTCTTTTCTTTCTTTGTTTCCCTTTGAATCTCGAACTACAACAAATAGTTTAATAAAATAACCCAGTCATCTTACCGAATGGATTAAATTAGTCACTGAATAGATTAAACTAGTCATTAATGGATTCAAGAATGTGATTATTGAATGGATTAAGCTGGTCATTAATTAGATTAAACTAGTCACTATATTCGGAAAGGTGGTTCGTTCTCTTCTTAACATTAGGCTTGGGTCGTTTGCCTAATTTTATATTAACAGTAGGCGGTCTTTTATAAGGCCAACTGTAAACAATAAATAATTAATCTATCCGTTTATTTTTAATCTACACACTTTTCTTTTTATTTTGCATCTTTTCAATCTATATCCATTGTTGTTTTTTTAATTTTTTTTTTGGTAACATGTCCCATCTATTATTTTCATTGTTTGGTCCACTTTTTATTGTATGATAACCCACGTTAACATTTCTCTCTCACTTTTGAACTTCCTTTTTGGTTTTTCTCCTAAGTGAAATGAGTAAATAAAAAAAAATCTGAGGGAGTAAAATTTTAAAAGACCATTTTTATTTACTACTTAAATTTTAAAAACTATATAAACGCACGTAAAAGGAGTAAATATACCCGATTTTTTTGGTTTGTGACGGCTTGGGCCACCTAAAAGTGACCGTCCAGTCCAAATTTTGGCCGGAAAATTCCATTGTTTTTGGCCCGAAAAACGGGCTTTGGGCACAAAAATTTGACTCAAATTTTGGCCCAAATGGCTATTGCACTTTTTAAGGCCCGATTCTAACACGAATCCGATCCGCCATTTGATCACCTCTATGTAAATAATAAATATCGTCTCATTTGAGAATTTGCCCGAAATGAATGACATATCTTGCAATGGGGACCCGAGACCCTTGCATGGTCCATACTCCATATTAATAAATTGACTCACGTTTATTTGCATCAAAAAACTGTAGTAAAAGTTGGGCAAATATGGGGAAAACAGAGCGCCAAGGACCGAAAATTTAAGGTGATCATACTTGAAATATGATCACCGAAAATGCGCTCAATAAATATGAGCCACAAATTTAACATGGCCCACTTTCATTTTATTTTTATCAAAAACATTACTAATATTCATAAAAATACCTTACATTAATTTCTGAAAATACCGTAAAATAATTTCTAAAAATCCCAAAAATAAAAATTCCAAACTTTTTTTTTCTCTCTCCTCTAATTCCTCTCCCCCTATTCTCTCTCTTCCCCTGTTTCAAGCCCAACTTCCTCTGCTCAACCCCAACTTCCGTCCTCCCCGCCGGCCGCCGCATATCCCCTTCCCGCCGGCCTCCGCATATCACCTTCCCGTCGAGCGACGCAAAACACTCGAACTTCGTCGCAGATATAACATCGCCCTTTCTCTCACCCTCGCTGCTCCTCTCTCCCTTCCTCTGTTCACCGTATGGGTCATGTCCCTAAATTAACCCATACGGCGTCGCGCGGGGATGAGGGTTGGTCGTCAACTCGTCGGCGTTGTGCGAAGAGATTGGTGTCGCACGAGGAGGACGACACGAACATGTCGGATAGTGTCGACGTCACCGTCGCCGTCGTCGGATAGTGGTTCATGGGCAGGCACCCAATACTCCTGTGCGCTCAGGCTGAGGATATTGGGCTAGGTTGGCACATATGACATATGTGGTACAAACCCGTCCCAACTGCGCCCAACGACACCGCCGCGGCCTGCCATGTTGCTCTGCCCTGCTAGGATGAATAAGTCCCGTGGTACTTCTGCTTTGGTTGGTGAACTAATGAATAAAGATACCATGATCATCATCAACAGCATTGGTAATTGGTATAGTCATGTTTTTATTCATCTCGTGTATCAATAGCTTAGGGGTTGTTATATAGAGTAAAAAACTAAGTATAGTTATCATATACCAAAAGGAAGAGAACTAGCTAATTGGATTTACTTAATGTTAGATGGCAATAATGAATAATTACTACCCACATTTGTTAGAAGGTAGATTTCTCTTGCTGCAATTTATCAAAGGTAACGTCGGAGAAAGGGGTGTGTGATTGTGTGGAGGTGAGAGAATGGGGAGGTTTGTGCTTGGGTGGGTGGTTGTTGTGGTGGTTATGCGGTGGGGTAAGATGGAGCATTTGCCGCCTTCACAATGTGCCTCCTTCCTCTGTTCCTTTGTGTTTCATTGAAGCACCTTTTTTTATTTTCTTTTTCTTTTTTCTATCTATCTAATTAATTTTCTTCATTATAAAAATTAGCATAGTCAAATTGCACTAATACTAATGTTAGACTCACTTTATTGATGGATAATTCATCCATAATTCCCAAAATAATTTTAACAAGAATTGTTTTTTTTTAGGGAAATTAACAAGAATTATTATACTACTTATAACGAGTAACTAAGTAATTAATAAGATGAATTTTGATGCTAACATATATTAATAAGTCGTCTAACCACTATTTTAAATGAAATAATGACAAAGAAATATCATTAGCATCTTTAGGGATTGAATTACACTTCTATCTGCAAATTTTTGGACATGACTAATCTTTTGGGACATCACCCAAGCATGTTTCGGACAAGTCTTAAAACATGATTTTTTGTAACTAAACCAATCTCTTATAAGAAGTGGAAGATGAAAATTCTGAAGGGTAACGATAATTTACTGAAAGAGGATAAATCTCATTAAAATATTTTTGCTACACAACTAGAAATTTTGATACTAGTAAAAGAAAGTAACGATAATTTTAATAATAGAAAAATAAGTAATTTTTTATCTTTTGTATTATACTAGAAATATACTCACGTATTTTATTAGGTGGATGATGAAATTCGCATTAATGATGAGAAAGAGTGTACATTGAATGATATGATAATTATTTCCAATAATTATAACTCGTAAAAAATATTTCGTTCAAAAAATAAAAAACCATCAAAGCACTTGTATTTAATTTCTCTACAAATAGACATTTATTTTGCTATACTTTCCTCAATTTACATATGATATAAATTTAGTACATTTTGTAATTTGAGCATTGTAGAGTAAAAGAGCATTGTAAGCTTAGGACATGACCTAAGATACGATTATTTGGAAACTAAATCAATCTCTGACACTAAATGATCCCAAGAGACCCATGTCTTATAATAATGAGTTAATTTTATTGTAGCTATTGAATAATCACCCTAATTCATAAAAAAACTAATCCCTCACACCAATACCATAGGGATTACTTTAAGGACATGAGCTAAGTTTCATTAGAGCATAGTAATATATCGCACAAATACCATAATTATAACTTTGTATAATATTATTAAAGTCAATAATGATAAAATATTATAACAATAGTAGAACTATACTTAACTACTATCTAGTCATGAATATTTGTGACTCGGCATGGGTAAATTTGGAAGAGAGCTAGATAGAACATAGTGGCTCGGCATGGGATAATAAGGTACGAGGGATGACGTTGGTGTATTTCGGGAATGATTTAGTAATGTTGGCCAATCTAGGAGAGATTTATTGAGACGAATGATCAACAAAACCCCTCATGCTTTGTATCATGGTCATATTTGGCTGGATGAAATCCTTAAACCATTAATTTGAATGAAATAATATCATAGAATCACCCTTGACGTCTCTTAGGAATGAATGGCCAATACCATATGAGTTATTTTAGTGACACGAGCTAAGTTTCATTAGAATATAGCAATCCCTTGCACTAATACCGTAATTATGACATACTATAATATTATTGGAGTCAATAATGACAAAATATTATAAAAATAGAAGGACTATATTTTAGGCTTAGGAGATGTCCTAAGATACGATTATTCATAATTTAAACGAATATCTGATACCAAATGATCCCGGGAGATCCCTATCTTAAAATCATGAGCTAATTTTGTTATAGTCATTGAATGATCATCTAACTCATGAAGAGATCAATCTCTCACTCCAATGCCATGTAGGTTACTTTAAGGACATGAACTATGTTTCATTAGAACATAGCAATCTCTCGCACCAAAGCGTAATCATGACTTACTATAATATAATTGGAGTCAATAATGAACAAATATTATAACAATAGTAGGACTATAATTTAACTATTTTCTATTCATAAACATTGTTGCTCGGAATGTGACAATTTGGGAGAAAACTAGGTAAAATATGACTATTAAGACCCCCTTCCGACTTAATAAGGATTAAACCCTTCGAACATATAGTAGCTCGACATGGGGTAAGGGAAGATGGATGATGTTAGTGTATGACATTAATTATCTAGTATTGTTGATTGACCAATTTGGGAGAGAACTATCGGGACGAATGATTTACAAAACCCCCCATGCTTCATGCTCTGTATCATGACCATATTAGGTTGGATGAAATTTCTAACCACTATTTTGAATGAAATAATGTCATAGAATCACCATTGGTGTATCTTGGGTATCAATAGCCATTACATTGGTTTAATTTTAGGACACGACCCAACTTTTTTCTTAGGACATGACCTAAGATGCGATTATTCGAAAACTAAACCAATCTTTGACACCATATGATACCGAGAAACCCCATTGTCTTATAATCATTAGTTAATCTTATTGTAGACATTGAACAATCATCCTAACTCGTGAAGAAACCAACCTCTGACCCTAATACCATTTGAGTTATTTTAAGGACATGAGTAATGATTCATTAAAGCATAGCAATCTCTTGCACGAATATCGTAACCATGACTTAATATAATATAATTGGAGTCAATAATGATAAAATATTATAACAATAGTAATATTATAATTTAGGCTTAGGACAAGACCTAAGATGCAATTATTCGGAAACTAAACCAATCTCTGGCACCTTATGATCTCGAGAGACCCCTGTCTTATAATCATGAGTTAAGTTTATTGTAGTTATTGAATAATCATCATAACTCATGAAGAAACCAATCTCTCACAACAATACTATATGGGTTACTTTAAGGACATGATTATTAAGACCCTCTTGCGGCTCAGTAACGATGAAACCCTTCGAACACATTAGCTGAGCATGGGATAAGGTAAGAGGGACGAAGTTAGTGTATGTCACGAATGATTTAGTATTGTTGATTAGCCGATTTGGGAATGAACTATCGGAAGGGATGATCTACAAAACCCCCCATGCTTTGTATCATGGCTATATTTGTTTGGGTGAAACCTCTAACCACTACTTTGAATGAAATAATGTCATAGAATCACCATTGGTGTATCCCAAGAATGAATAGCCATTACATTGGTTGATTTTTAGGACATGACCCAACATTTTAGGCTTAGGACATGACCTAAGATACGATTATTTGGAAACTAAATCAATCTATGACACTAAATGGTCCCGAGAGACCCATGTCTTATAATCATGAGTTAATTTTCATGTAGCTATTGATTAATCACCCTAATTTGTGAAAAAACAATCCCTCACACTAATACCCTATGGATTACTTTAACGACATGAGCTAAGTTTCATTAGAGCACGGTAATATATCACGCAAATACCATAATTATGACTTACTATGATATAATTGAAGTCAATACGATAAAATATTACAACAATAGTAGAACTATAACTTAACTACTATCTATTCATGAATATTTGTGACTCGGCATGGGAAAATTTGGAAGAGAGCTAGGTAGAACATGACTACTAAAACCTTTTTGCGGCTCAGTGTGGATGAAACCCTTGGAACATAGTGGCTCGGCATGGGATAATAAGGTACGAGAGATGACGTTGATGTATTTCGGGAATCATTTAGTAGTGTTGGCCAATCTAGGAGAGAACTATTGAGACGGATGATCAACAAAACCCCTCATGCTCTGTATCATGGTCATATTTGGTTGGATCCTCAAACCACTAATTTGAATGAAATAATGTCATAGAATCACCCTTGGTGTCTCTTAGGAATGAATAGCCATTGCATTGAACGATTCTTAGGGTATTACCCAACATTTTAGGCTTAGGACATGACCTAAGTCACGATTTCTCAGAAACTAAACCAATCTCTGGAAACCAAATGGTCACGAGAGACCTCTGTCATATAATCATGAGTTATTTTTATTGTAGTCATTCAATAAGCATCCAAACTCATGAATAAATCAATCTCTCACACCAATACCATATGCGCTACTTTAAGGACATGAGTTAAGTTCCATTAGAACATATCAATCTCTCACACCAATATTGTAACCATAACTTAATATAATATAATTAGAGTCAATAATTACCAAATATTATAACAATAGTAGGACTATAATTTAACTTCTTTCTATACATTAACATTTTTGCTCCGTACGGGACAATTTGGGAGAGATCTAGGTAGAACATGATAATTAAGACCCTCTTGCGGCTCAGTAACGATGAAACCCTTCGAACACATTAGTTGAGCATGGGATAAGGTAAGAGAGACGAAGTTAGTGTATGTCACGAATGATTTAGTATTGTTGATTAGCCGGTTTGGGAATGAACTATCGGAAGGGATGATCTACAAAACCCCCCATTCTTTGTATCATGGCTATATTTGTTTGGGTGAAACCTCTAACCACTACTTTGAATGAAATAATGTCATAGAATCACCATTGGTGCATCCCAGGAATGAATAGCCATTACATTGGTTGATTTTTAGGACATGACCCAACATTTGAGGCTTTGGACATGACCCAACATTTGAGGCTTTGGACATGACCTAAGATACGATTATTTGGAAACTAAATCAATCTATGACACTAAATGGTCCCGAGAGACCCATGTCTTATAATCATGAGTTAATTTTCTTGTACCTATTGAATAATCACCCTAATTTGTGAAAAAATCAATCTCTCACACCAATACCGAATGGATTACTTTAAGGACATGAGCTAAGTTTCATTAGAGCACGGTAATATATCACGTAAATACCATAATTATGACTTACTATGATATAATTGAAGTCAATACGATTAAATATTACAACAATAGTAGAACTATAACTTAACTACTATCTATTCATGAATATTTGTGACTCGACATGGGACAATTTGGAAGAGAGCTAGGTAGAACATGACTACTAAAACCTTTTTGCGGCTCAGTGTGGATGAAACCCTTGGAACTTAGTGGCTCGGCATGGGATAATAAGGTACGAGAGATGACGTTGGTGTATTTCGGGAATCATTTAGTAGTGTTGGCCAAACTAGGAGAGAACTATTGAGACGGATGATCAACAAAACCCCTCATGCTATGTATCATGGTCATATTTGGTTGGATCCTCAAACCACTAATTTGAATGAAATAATGTCATAGAATCACCCTTGGTGTCTCTTAGGAATGAATAGCCATTGCATTGAACGATTCTTAGGGTATTACCCAACATTTTAGGCTTAGGACATGACCTAAGTCACAATTTCTCAGAAACTAAACCAATCTCTGGAAACCAAATGATCACGAGAGACCCCTGTCATATAATCATGAGTTATTTTTATTGTAGTCATTCAATAAGCATCCAAACTCATGAATAAATCAATCTCTCACACCAATACCATATGCGCTACTTTAAGGACATGAGTTAAGTTCCATTAGAACATAACAATCTCTCACACCAATATTGTAACCATAACTTAATATAATATAATTAGAGTCAATAATTACCAAATATTATAACAATAGTAGGACTATAATTTAACTTCTTTCTATACATTAACATTTTTGCTCCGTACGGGACAATTTGGGAGAGATCTAGGTAGAACATGATTATTAAGACCCTTTTGTGGCTCAGTAACGATGAAACCCTTCGAACACATTAGTTGAGCATGGGATAAGGTAAGAGGGACGAAGTTAGTGTATGTCACGAATGATTTAGTATTGTTGATTAGCCGGTTTGGGAATGAACAATCGGAAGGGATGATCTACAAAACCCCCCATGCTTTGTATCATGGCTATATTTGTTTGGATGAAACCTCTAATCACTATTGAATCATCACCCTAATTTGTGAAAAAACCAATCTCTCAAACCAATACCGTATGGATTACTTTAAGGACATGAGCTAAGTTTCATTAGAGCATGGCAATCTATCATGCAAATACCATAATTATGACTTTCTATAATATAATTGAAGTCAATATGATAAAATATTATAACAATAGCAGGACTATAACTTAACTACTATATATTCATGAATATTTGTGACTCGGCATGGGACAATTTGGAAGAGAGCTAGGTAGAACATGACTACTAAGACCTTCTTGAGGCTCGGTGAGGATGAAACCCTTGGAACATAGTGGCTCGGCATGGGATAATAAGGTACGAGATATGACTTTGGTGTATTTCGGGAATGATTTAGTAATGTTGGCCAATCTAGGAGAGAACTATTGAGACAGATAATCAACAAAACCCCTCATGCTCTGTATCATGGTCATATTTGGTTGGAACCTCAAACCACTAATTTAAATGAAATAATGTCATAGAATCACCCTTGGTGTCTCTTAGGAATGAATAGCCATTGCATTGAACGATTCTTAGGGTATTATCCAACATTTTAGGCTTAGGACATGATCTAAGTCACGATTTCTCAGAAACTAAACTAATCTCTGGAAACCAAATGGTCACGAGGGACCCCCTGTCTTATAATCATGAGTTATTTTTATTGTAGTCATTCAATAAGCATCCAAACTCATAAAGAAATCAATCTCTCACACCAATACCATATGCGCTACTTTAAGGTCATGAGTTAAGTTCCATTAGAACATAGCAATCTCTCACGCCAATATTGTAACCATAACTTAATATAATATACGGTTATTTCACCAAATACCCCTGACAAATAAATTTATTCACCAAATACCCTCACTTTTTTCAAAATTCACCAAATACCCCTGACTTTTAAAAAATTTCACCAGATGCCCAAATGACTAACGACGGTTAACACCGTTAGTCATTAACCTTAAAAAATCCTAAAAAACCCTTAAAAAACCTTAATTAAACCCTTAAAATCCTAACTCTAAAAACCCTAAAAAGCCCACCGCCCCCACCCACCCCCACCCCACCCCCCCCCCAAACCACCCCCGGCCCCACCACCCCCCCACAACAACCCCAACCCCACCACCCCCTCCCGTCCCCCCTTCAAAGCTCGCGCCTCCCCTTCCCCCTCCCCCGTGGAAAATCACTCCCCCTCCCCCTCCCCCTTCGACGCACCTCCCCTTCCCCCTCCCTCGCCAGGAAAATCACTCCCCCTCCCCCTCCCCCTTCGACGCACCTCCTCTTCCCCCTCCCTCGCCGGAAAATCACTCCCCCTCCCCCTTCGACGCGCCTCCCCTGTCCCCTCCCTCTCCCCCTCCCACGAAGCCCCCCCCCCCTCCCCGTACTGCCCGCGCGCACTCCTCCCCCCCCCCTCCCCGTGCACCGCGCGCAACTCCCCCCTCCCCCTCACCCGTGTAGCGGCGCAGCAGCTCCCCCTCCCCACCGCAAAAATCGTGAATCCCGAGCCCCCCCCCTTCGAACTCGGTCGATGACTCGGATTTCTTTAACGCTAATGGCGGACTTGGCGGCGAGTGGGATGCGCCACGAAGGGGGAAGCACGGCCGCACGGGGGAGGGGGGGGAGAGGGGGAGGGGGCCTCGTGGGGGGTTGCTGGGGAGGGGGAGGGGCTGCGTGGGGTTGCGGGGAAAGGGGAGGGTGTGGCTGGGGTTGGGTGGTGGGCGGTGGTGGGTCTAGGGGCTTTGGGGGTTGGGGTTAGGGAGAGAGATTTAGGGTGTTTAGGGTTTACTTAGGGTTTAATTAGGGTTTAGTTAGGTTTAATTAGGTTTAATTAGGGTTTTTTAGGTTAATTAGTTAATTAGTTAACGGAACACTAACGTCCGTTAGTCAAAAGGGCATTTTGGGTAATTTTTTAAAAAGTGAGGGGTATCTGGTGAATTTTTTCATAGGTCAGGGGTATCTGGTGAATTTTGAAAAAAGTGGGGGTATTTGGTGAATAAATTTATTTGTCAGGGGTATTTGGTGAAAAAACCGTATAATATAATTTGAGTTAATAATTACCAAATATTATAACAATAGTAGGACTATAATTTAACTTCTTTCTACACATTAACATTTTTGCTCCGTATGGGACAATTTGGGAGAGATCTAGGTAGAACATGATTATTAAGACCCTCTTGTGGCTCAGTAAGGATGAAACCATTCGAACACATTAGCTCAGCATGGGATAAGGTAAGAGGGACGAAGTTAGTGTATGTCACGAATGATTTAGTGTTGTTGATTAGCCGATTTGGCAATGAACTATCGGAAGGGATGATCTACAAAACCCCCCATGCTTTGTATCATGGCTACATTTGTTTGGATGAAACCTCTAACCACTACTTTGAATGAAATAATGTCATAGAATCACCATTGGTGTATCCCAGGAATGAATAGGCATTACATTGGTTGATTTTTAGGACATGACCCAACATTTTAAGCTAAGGACATGACCTAAGATACGATTAGTTGGAAACTAAATCAATCTATGACACTAAATGATCCCGAGAGACCCATGTCTTATATCATGAGTTAATTTTCTTATAGCTATTGAATAATCATCCTAATTCGTGAAAAAACCAATCCCTCCCACCAATACCGTATGGATTACTTTAAGCACATGAGCTAATTTTCAATAGAGCATGACAATCTATCACGCAAATACCATAATTATGACTTACTATAATATAATTGAAGTCAATATGATAAAATATTACAACAATAGTAGGACTATAACTTAACTACTATCTATTTATGAATATTTGTGACTCGGCATGGGACAATTTGGAAGAGAGCTAGGTAGAACATGACTACTAAGACCTTCTTGCGGCTCGGTGAGCCCTTGGAACATAGTGGCTCGTCAAAGGATAATAAGGTACGAGAGATGACGTTGGTGTATTTCAGGAATCATTTAGTAATGTTGGCCAATCTAGGAGAGAACTATTGAGACGGATGATCAACAAAAACCCTCATGCTCTGTATCATGGTCATATTTGGTTGGATCCTCAAACCACTAATTTGAATGAAATAATGTCATAGAATCACCCTTGGTGTCTCTTAGGAATGAATAGCCATTGCATTGAACGATTCTTAGGGTATTACCCGACATTTTAGGCTTAGGACATGCCCGGCTAAGGCCCTGTGCAGGGTGAGCAACTGCACAGGGCCCCCAAAATATAAGGGCCCAATTATATATGTTGTTTGCCCAAAGTAAAAAAAAAAAAAATAACACTAATTAATGCTTCACGCGTCTAACAGACTGTCTGGGCTCTCTTCCAATTTCCAAAACCCCATTAATGAATCATGTCATTTCCTATTCTCTGAAAATTTTCAAGCCTTCTCGATTACAACTCCAAAGTAAGGTTTAATTAGCAGTCAAACAGCTTGGATTCCACCTTCTACAGCCTCGACCTTCAACCTTCCTTGTGTGACCAACTCAAAGGTTTCTCTCTCTTCTTCTTAATAATCTCAATCTTATTCTGGCAAGATGGTTGCAGATTTGGCCCTAATTATTCATCATTTGCAGAAGTACGATGATGATGATGTTAATATTTGCTCAGACGACGAAAATCCCGTTACTCTTCTTCACTTTCACATTTAATCTGATTCTCTAGTGTTTCTTGATTATTGATTTAATTTCATGATTTCTTTGTACGTTTCTTTTCGTTTTAATGAGATTTTCTCATATGGCTTTTTCTTGAATTACAGTAATATTCAGTAAATTTTCAGTAATTGGTTTCTTTTCATGGAAACTCAAATTTGTATGTTTTCTTAATGTTTGTGAATTGTGATGTTGAATTTTGTATATTCTTGAAATTTCATGTTATGGGTTTTCTTTAATTTCTGGGAATTTCCATGCCTTGTGTTTTTTGACTTGATTTTTCTAACATTGTGCATTTGAAATTCTATAATGTATAGTCAACCTCTAATTTAGAGGATAGATCGTAGTTTTGGTATGTGATGTTTGTTTAAATGTTGGGTGTTTTATGTTTAATGTGTGGAGATTGAAACTGTGTAGTATGAATTTACTATTTTTGGATTCGGAAAGGCTAAACTTGATTCGCGACTTTCTCCGTGTTTATTGAACAAAATTATGTTACTGAGTCATGTTAGTTGAATATGCACTATGTAGTAGATTTTAATTATGAGTATGTAGTGTATGTTGAATTTTATTTGGAAAGAAATAACATTTGTTGGATGTATGAAATGTTACTTTTGATATTTATATAAGGACCTTTTTTTTAACTCTTTGGGGCCTCATAATTTAAACTAGCACAGGGCCCCTAAATTGTACGAGACGACCCTGGCTTAGGACATGACTTAAGTCACGATTTCTCAGAAACTAAACCAATCTCTGGAAACCAAATGGTCACGAGAGACCCCTATCTTACAATCATGAGTTATTTTTATTGTAGTCATTCAATAAGCATCCAAACTCATGAAGAAATCAATCTCTCACACCAATACCATATGGGCTACTTTAATGACGTGAGTTAAGTTCGATTAGAACATAGCAATATCGCATCTATAGTGTAACTGACGGGTCGTTGTATACTTGCCAAATATAACCTAATTTATCCAATATAGGATAAGTATAGGGTCGAAATCCACAAGGAAGTAGGGTTAAGTCAAGAGTTAATTAGCTAACTACAATGAGCTAAATCAATTTTTGGGTTTTGATTGAAAGTTTAGCAATGATTCTAAATTCTAATTAAACTAGAAGATTTGCAAAGTAAATCAATGAACAATTAAAGGAGATAAGACAAGGGTAAAGAAACTAGGGGATTAGGGGGATTCACCAACACTCAATCCAAGAATCCAATCATCAAAGCCAAGGGGAAATAAATGGGGGATCACAAGGGGAAAATCACGCACATATGAACTCTAATTACTCTCTCGAGCTAATTAGAGGAGCTTGATTAGTCACTCATGACCTATTCTCATGGCATGAGCAACCAATCTAGCCAAATCAAGCACAACATGATTAATCAAGCTTCCCTAAACTAGAAAATGCCTATTTTCATGGAGATCCTAGTCTAGCAACCAAACTTAGTTTATTCCTAGCTTCATCTCTCAATCCTTCACTAGGAATTCCAAATATGCAAGTTGAGTGGTGATCAATCACCCAACAAACCAAGTAAAACAAGTTTGATCAACAAGTTCAACCCCAAAAGTTAACCCCCTAACTTAGATCTAGGATCCAAAGAGTAAATGAAGGTTACATCCCTTCCCCTAGTAAGAAACTACTCACACATTATGGAAATAAAACAAAACAAAGCTTGAAATAACTTCATCACCATAACCATGGAGGAAAAAGAGAAAAATGCAAATAATCAACTAATAAAGCAAGATCTAAACAAACAAATCATGAAATAAGCAAGAATAATGGAAGGAAAGAAGAAAATAAACAAAGATTACCAACTTTAACCTTTCATTAATGAAGAATGGAGATCCAAAAGCTTCAAACTTCCACTTTTCTCTCTCCTAGGGTTTTGCTCTAAACTTGAATGCTAAAACAAGATCTAATCTCTCTCTAATCTCTAGTTAATAATTGCCTAAGTTAAAATAAGAGGAGTCCCTCTTATATAGTCATAAGAAATAAAACAGAAAATTACAAAACAACCCCCGCATTAAAACAAACAAAGTCGTAAAAAGGTTTCCGGAAAAATGACCCGCCCCGGGCGGGTAAGATGACCCGAGCCCTCGTGTGACCTGACCCGAGCCCTCGGGTCACCTGACCCGGGCGGGTCAGACCAACAGGAGTGAAAATGAGTTTATCGCAGATTGACCCGGGCGGGTCAGTTGACCCGAGCGCTCGGGTCAGTTTTCAGTTTCGTCAGTTTATTTTCAAACGGCCATATCTCACTCGTTTTACATCGGAATTGAGCTTGTGACCACTTGTTGGAAAGCTATTGAGCCAAAATTTCATCTCCACCTTGAATCGCTCAAAAATGTTTTTTCTGCGGAAAGTTATGGCCAGTTGAAGTTGACCCTTGTGCGCAAACTCTTCCAAAACTTCTTATATTTGCCTCCGGAACTCGGTTATGCTTCCTTGACCTTCCTCTTCGATATTAATATTCGGGGTTGTGAAAGTGTCCTCCAAGCGTGCTCCTAAGTCCTAAAATGAAACAAATCGCCCAAAGAAAGTGCATATAAGAAGGAAAATTGCACAAATTAAGGAAATAGCTAACAAACTAGCTAAACTAACTCAAAAACAACTATAAAACCAATTAAAAACTATCAAAAAGTAAAGTAATAAACAAGATATCAGTAACCATAACTTAATATAATATAAAATATTATAACTATAGTAGGACTATAATTTAACTACTTTCTATTCATAAATGTTGTTGCTCGGTATAGGAAAATTTGGGAGAATACTAGGTAGAACATGACTATTAAGACCCCCTTGCGGCTTAGTAAGGATTTCACCCTTCGAACATATAGTAGCTCAACATGGGGTAAGGTAAGATGGATGACGTTAGTGTATGACACGAATTATCTAGTATTGTTGATTGACCAATTTGGAAGAGAACTATCAGGACGAATGATTTACAAAGCCCCCATGCTTCATGCTCTGTATCACAACCATATTTAGTTGGATGAAATCTTTAACCAATACTTTGAATGAAATAATATCATAGAATCAACATTGGTGTCTCATGTGCATCAATGGTCATTACATTGGTTTATTTTTAGGACACGACCTAACTTTTTAGGCTTAGGACATGACCTAAGATGCGATTAATCGAAAACTAAATCAATCTCTGACACCATATGATCTTGAGATACCCTTGTTTTATAATCATTAGTTAATTTTGTTGTAAACATTAAACAATCATCCTAATCCGTGAAGAAACCAATCGATTACTCCAATACCATATGGGTTACTTTAAGGACATGAGCAATAATTTATTAGATCATAGCAATCTCTCGAATGTATACCGTAATCATGACTTACTATAATAGAATTAGAGTAAAAATTGATAAAATATTATAACAATAGTAGGACTATATTTTAGGCTTGGGACATGACCAAAGATGCAATTATTCGAAAATTAAACCAATCTCTGACACCATATGATCCCGAGAGACCCCTGTCTTATAATCATTAGTTAATTCTGTTGTAGACATTGAACAATCATCCTAACTCGTGAAGAAACCAATCGGCCACTCCAATACCATATGGGTAACTTTAAGAACATGATGTAATTTCATTAGAACATGGCAATCTCTCGCTCCAATATTGTAATCATGACTTACTATAATATAATTGAAGTCAATAATGATAAAATGTTATAATAATAGTAGGATTACATTGTAGGCGTAGGACATGACCTAAGATGCAATTATTCGGAAACTAAATCACTCTGTGACAATATATGATCCAGAGAGACCCCTATCTTATAATCATTAGTTAATTTTGTTGTAGACATCAAACGATCATCCTAACTCGTTAAGAAACCAATTGATTACTCCAACACCATATGGGTTACTTTAAGGACATGAGCATAATTCATTAGATTATAGCAATCTCTCAAACGTTTACCGTAATCATGACTTACTATAATATAATTAGAGTCAATAATGATAAAATATTATAAGAATAGTAGGACTATATTTTAGGCTTAGGACATGACTTAAGATGCAATTATTTGGAAACTAAACCAATTTCTAACACCATATGATACCGAGAGACCCCTGTCTTGTAATCATTAGTTAATTCTGTTAAAGACAATCATCCTAAATCGTGAAGAAACCAATTGATTACTCCAATACCATATGGGTTACTTTATGGACATGAACAATAATTCATCAGAGCATAGCAATCTCTCGGATGTATGTCGTAATCATGACTTTAATAGTGTTGATTGACCAATTTGGGAGAGAACTATTAAGACGGATGATCAACAAAATCGCCTCATGCTCTGCACTGTGGACCCTAAAAATTCACTATTGAATATAATTTGTAGTTCAAACTTGATTGTGACTTAATAGAATCATATAAATACATGCTCATTCAAAACTTCAAACTAGAAATGAATAAAACATTTAGCAAACTTTTAATTGTGTGCTCTAGAATATATTTTGTTAGTCAATAACGATATAGTAAGGGATAACTTTACACGTCAAGATGAATATAATTTGTAGTTCAAACTTTTTTTTTTTGAAACGATTTTTGTAGTTCAAACTTGATTGTGACTCACTAGAATAATATGTATCCCAATCGAAACTCGATCCTATTTAACAAATACTACTATCAATGATAATAACAATAATAAGAAGAACAAGAACAATAATTAGCTATACTAAATTACCATTACTTAAAAAAAAATTACAAACTCTAAATTACTAATTATTATTGACATAAATAATTATATATTAAATAGTTATGTCATGAAATATAAAACTATGAATTATAAACTCTCGATCCATGTGATTCATAATACCCACTTTTCATTGGCCAAAAGATACACACACGGATCATGATCTTTAACCGTTGATTTCTAAAAGAGCCAAATCCAACCATTCTTATTCCATCCTCCATTACTTATGCTGACAGTATTAGCCTCACTCAATCTCAACCCTCCATCTCTCCCACATCCTCATTTTCCAAACCCTAGTCGAGAACCCTCATTTTTCCCGCCTCTTTCACTCTCACACCATCTCCTTCGTAGTTCCTATCACTTTTCATTGACGCCATCTTCTTCCTCATTCTCACTCACACGCCATCTCCTTCACTCGTAGTCTCACGCCATCTTGTTAATCTTCATCAGCAAAATCACACTAAATCAAGGAGCAAAATTTCAAGGATTTGGTGATTATTTGGTCTAGGAGAAGTTCAAGATTTGGAGTACAAAATTTATCTTTGTTCTCTAGGTAATTTTCGCATACATTTACGTCATCTTCTTTCTTATTATGGTTCTTTGATTTAGTTTTATGTTCTTCCCTTTAATCTGGTATTTTATTGGTTCACCCCTGTTTCTGCTTGTCTAATTAGTTTGCATCTTTTGCTTTGAGTTTTTTTTTTTTTAGGGTTTTAAAGGTTATTTTTTTGCTATTTTCATCGACAAATTTAATTATACACCCGTGTGTACCGTGAGCTTGGTACACCAAAGGCTATTTTTTTGCTCATTTTTTTTGCTCATTGCTCATTTAAAAACATCCAAATGAGAAAAACTACTAAAAATGACAATTTCAAATGAGCAAATGAGCATAAATTAGTCTTGAGTGTATCATGTACATGGTTAGGGGTGTGCAGAAAAGGACCGGGACCGAACCGGAATGAACCGGACCGGACCGGTCCGGTCCATTCCGGTCCGATCCCCGGTCCTCAAAAATTAAAGATTCCGGGTTTCCGGTCCGGTCCGGGCAAAAACCGGAATTTTCCGGTCGGACCGAAACCCGGAATCTTTAATTTTTTTAAAAAAAAGTCAGTGACTCCTTGTATGATACCCAGCCCAAGTGTGAAGTGCCCAACACAAAACAAACCATAAACCAGTAAAACTCCTCTTCTCCTTCAATCTCTCAGACCCCTTTCCTCTTCTCTCTCCTAAACCCCCTTCATTCTCTCAGCCCAAGTGTCGACGGCTGACGCGAGACGACCACCGGCCACCGCACGCGAGACGACCTTCCGACACTGCGACCACCGGCACCAGTGACGACTGACGCGCACGCGAGGCGATTTTAAGGTAAATTTCTTCATTCTCTTTTTTATTTTTTGAATTCTTTTGAAATTTCTAGATAAGTAGATATGAATTCATGTGATTTGCAATTTTATTATGTTTTAATTTCAATTTTCGAATGCTTGTTTTCATGAATTTCGAATTATTATCTTGCAATTCATGTTAATTTCGAATTCATTCATGTTAATTTCGAATGAGCGAGGGATATAAGTATATAACAATGTCATAAGCTTTAAAAGATTATGGAAAAAATAGTACTACTGGCTGCCCTCAAGTTGACATCATT
This sequence comes from Beta corolliflora, assembly GCA_947648045.1. Classification (NCBI taxonomy): domain Eukaryota; kingdom Viridiplantae; phylum Streptophyta; class Magnoliopsida; order Caryophyllales; family Amaranthaceae; genus Beta; species Beta corolliflora. The sequence continues at coordinate 343,514 of CANSZD010000744.1, forward strand.
TTTGGCAGGAATACTAGCACTGAAAGCCCAAAGGTTATGAATACTAGCACTGAAAGCCCAAAGGTTATGAATATTTTGTCAAAATTCAAAATCGCAAAAAAAAAAAAAAAAAAAAAACAGGTCCATCCTGGTCCAAAACCGGACCGGACCGGAATTTTCTGGGATTCCGGTCCCGGTCCATTCCGGTCCCGGTCCGGTTCGGTCCGGTTTTGGACCGGTGCACACCCCTATACATGGTACATCCGGGTGTATGATAAATGAACTCCAAAACACCTCAAAAGAATTGGCTTAACAGTCTACTGCATTATCTCAAAAGATTTCATTCACCAAAGTAACAATATAATGTCCACTCAAGACATGTACAAACAAATAAAACTAAATTAACTATCTTTAAGCCAAATTCTCAACAACAACAACAACAACAAAGCCTTAGTTTCAAAATTATTTGGGGTCGTTAACATGAATCGTCATAAGAAATCAGTCCGTGACATATTAACAGACTAACTACATTCAAAACATAATAAGATGAGAATTATAAACATAAAAATACCCAAAATCAGAAATTTCAGGTGACAATTACGAACCTATTCCAGAAAGAACACCAATTATCACAATAATTCTTAAAAAAAAGATAAAAATAAAAATTAAAAATATTAACCATTTACCCACTTCCCCAAATTTTCAAAAGGAAAACATACATATGCATCAAAAAAACAAAACCCAGTAAGAAGATTAATGCAGATAAACCCCCATAAATAATCAGAAATTATAGGTTAAAAATTGCAACAAAAGTGCTGTAAATTACCTCAAAATGAACAGTGAGAATCACAGCAAAATACAGTAAATTGGAGGAGTTCCTTAATCTGGGTCTCGCAAATTTGTTGTTGAATTGAGAATGGCGAGGGTTTTTGTGGGTGGGTTTATTGAGAATACGCGGCGATGACGTGGGGTATTATGGGGAGCTCACGAGTCGCAAGTAGCCGACTCACTGAGTTACTGTGTTTCTATGTATTACAAAATTTGTAAGGACACTTTTGGGCCTCCAATGAAGTAGATAAATAAAGTTGTCCACTAAAAATATGAAGGATCCAGCCCATTTGGAGTATGAATTTTGAACATCCAATCTTTGCTCAATTGGCCAAGTTTTTTTTAGGGAGGTAGAGCATATAATTGAACAGTGGACAAAGAGGAGGTTTGATAAATCTCTAACGAGTTATATGTGTCTAACACAAGTTTTCGTGTAACAAATATTATTTGTATGTGTAAAATATTGTTTGTGTTTCGTATAACAAATAAGGGGAAAACAACACAAACAATATTTTTACATACACAAATAATATTTGGTATATACTTGTTACACGAAAACTTGTATCTAACACATCTACCCGTTAGATTTTTATCATCCCTCAGACAAAGAGTCCATGAGTACATAAGGAGAGAATTTCGAAGGACATGTTCAACACCAAACGACTCTACTCTAGCAAGGTTTGGATTTAATAATGCCATAAATTTTGCACAATGTTTGATGTGGCTTTTATTCTTGCTTAGGCTCTATCATGGACTTTGGGGAGAGCATATTAGATTCTCTGGATGAAGAGCCGAGTTGGGGAGATGGTGAAGACGTGGAGATGATGGAAGTAGAAGAAGGCGAAGTCGTGAACGAGCATATTTTCTTGGAAACTACTGACAAGAATGACAAGGAAATGAAGACAAATTTGCATAGTGGTAATCCACAACCTGCAAAGAATGTGAACAATAAGAAGAGAAGAAAGAAGAAGAATAAGAAAAAGAAAGGCATACCTATATCAGATGATGTTGTTGACATGGACAGGTTTTGTTCTGCCTTGCTTTTGTGATGGTTTAAGTAACTAATGGAGAGCTTCTTGGCTCCTTTAATTTGATTGATCCTGAAATCATGATCTTGTTGCCTTTCAATTATTGTCTGCATTGTCAATTTTGTATTACATAGTATATGCGAGATTGATTTGGATTTTTTATGATAGATGTAATGGTATGCATACAGACTCGGTCCTGATGCGCCACCTGCATCATATCAGTTCATTAGGCACTCTTTCTTCCATTTTCAGTCTCAAAATTTATGGGTTCACGAAACCTTAATTATGACTCATGAGTCATGACCCATGTTGTACTAACAGAACTGCATTATTCTGATTTTCCCTTAAAATAATTGACTCAAAAGACATGGAAGCATTGATATAATACATGTTACATTAGAACAGTTTGTATATTCAATTGCATGCCATTTCAAATCGATCTCAGTTTCATGCATGGCTGCTTAACTTTATGCAACGTCTTGCATGAGATGAGATTTTTTAAGCTGATTGAATTATGAATGGTGGCCTTGGTACAGGTTTGTCATGGGTGTTTGCAAGCAGTTAAGAGAGCGAAAGTCATATCTGGTCTATACCGCTGTTGGTATTCTGGGAGTATCTGCTATAAAGGATCTTGTAAAAGAGGTAACAGTGACTTTTTATTAACATATTAAATTCCTGATATCTTTGTCATCGGTGCTGATCGGGATGTCTTTGTACCTTCTATGTTCTCCTTAAACGAACCAAATGCACTACGAGAAACTGTCTCCACATTGATGTTCGCTGATTGTGGCTGTCTAAACTACCCGGGGTCTATTTGTTGTGTAGCTAAAGTTATTAACAGCTGTTGGCCATGTATTTTCAACTTCAGTAATTGCAATTATATGTCATTGCACCACTTGAGATATCAAGTATCAACTCTCCGTGATGCTTTTTGTAGTAGAAATGCTTCTTTTTATTGCCACTTGTAGTGCACCTCATTTTAGTTATTAGAATATGCCCTAATAGTTGAGTATAAGCAGACGGTTAGTATGTAAGGTCATAAGGTATTTCTAAAAGTGAGTTTGCGTTTTGCAGCAAATATCCATCTGATGTCTCAATGGCTGAAAAGAGTACTTGTTTGATCTACTCAGAAACTTAATGTACTGGATTAGTTTACCTCTTTTTAGTAATTTAGGTTGAAGACTGACCCTTAATCCGAACCTGGCCTTGGAAACTTAATTTCTACTTTCATTCAAAAGGTGAGACATATAAGGGTTTCTCTAGCCAATCCTTATCCAGACTCGAGGCATATGGTCTTATAAGTTTTCTAAGTTTCTGATGCACAATGTTATTTTCCAACCTTTGCAGATACCTTTTGCGGAAGCTTGTTACTTATTTCAATTATTCAGATTTCTGGAGTGAGATACCCTGTGGGTGAATGACTTTGCACTACTACTAATGTAGGTCATGACAAGCTGCTGAGCCTATCAAGGAACTTACAGTTATGTTTCTTACAAACAAAAATTTAAGTGAAGGCTGATATGTTGTGTTTGACTTAAGATAGGATACCAGATTTATTGACTCGCCATTTATACTCAACTTGGAAGTCAAAGAAATTTGCTAGTTTTTGAATTCTAAAAGATTTATTTGACCCCCTTGCCTATGAACCAAATCCTCCCATTTTGCTTTCTCAATATTGAGTTGCCTTTTTCTGGCAAAAATAATTTATTTATATGGCAGTGAAGGGAATTAGTCCTCCTTTTCCTCCTTTTGCTTCTTCCTTCGTTTTTAATTTCTTCAATAGATTTTTATATAGTTATTTAAGAAGCACTAGTTAAGGTTTCATGTGATTTAGATTGCTTTATGGAAATAATTTTTCTCCATTATGCATTTGTGCGTGGATAGTTGCTTGTGGCTTGGTTCATATTTTCTATCTTAACATTTAGGATGTTTTCTTTCTACATGTTTTTGTTCTATCTTCATCATTTCTTTTTTAGCGATTAAATCAGTTGGATTATTATTTGTCTTGTTTAGTATACTACTTCATTTTTTTTAATTTTTTACATGTCTTTATTCAGAAATTTATATCATCATATTTCAAAGATAACTCTACTAGGATGCTTAGTTTGTTTGTTATTAGGAGTTTTTGTTTTTAAAATTTTACTCTTCACATCATCTTTTTGGTGGGTAGCTTGGACATTCTATGGGTTTCTTTTTCTCTCTCTGAAAGATATCATTGTGTGAATGGCAGGTACACGCTGTCCAAGCTTGTGGAGGTCAGAAGACTTCTTTAGGTGACCGATGTAGAACAGGTGGAGGCGTATTATGGAATATACTTAAAGCACGGGACCCCAATGCCTATAAGGAGATAATGAAGAAAGGAAGGGAGTTTGAGGTATATATCGTCGTATTGTTCACTGTTCATCCTTCATCACACTTTTTAATTCTGTCCTTTTGAAGTGGTATTGCTGCTGATTACATTGTCAGTATCTTATTAAGGGAAATACCATAAAGAAAATATATTTAATCAAACTATTAGAATTTGGCCATTTGGATGGTTTTATTGATGTGTATAGGAAATTAGTTGTTTGCTCACTCTAAAAGGCAAAGCAGGATAACTCTCCTGCACTCTATATTTATATTGATAACTTGGAAATTCTGGACAACTCATTGTCAAGTGAGCCAGAACATGTTCCATCAAACTTACTCCATAAAATTATTCTTTCTTGCTTGTGTATGACTGTATGTACGTCTGTTTCATCAGTGTGTCTGGCACTGTCAATGCCAAACTAAGAGGTTTTGTGTGAATTTGCCTTTTTGTTTTATTTTTAAAGCGTTAGCAAAGTACTTCCTCCGTTTCTTTTACTTGCATCGTTTCCCACTTTTGGCAATTCCCTATTACTTGCATCGTTTCTATTTTTGGCAATATATTATCTCTTTCTCTCTCCTAGTACATGGGTTTGTTTTTTTTTATCTCTCTATATCTCTCCTCTCCTTGGTCCTTGTGCAAACAAAAATGATGCAAGTAAAGAAAACGGAGGAAGTATATATCTGGTCCCTGTAAGGCTGTAATGCTTGCCATGAGCTTTTTCTTTTTAGCTGTTAGATATGCTTGTGGATTGAACAGGTATATATAAGCTTCAGTAGGCAGTACCATGCTGTCTTACATAGTAGTACTACTTATGTTGCTTCTACTTTTTTTTTTTTTTATGCTAAACAAACCTGTTGTTTTGCATCACCAAATACAAACTTTTAGTACTTCCTCTTTGAAGTTTTTTATTGGTTCTTGACTGCCTTTAGATAATTAGATGTGTGGGGATTTGTTTTTAGCAATCATAAGGCTGGAGGTTGAGCTATCACGTAGCTAAGTTATAGGGGTTCAAATCATATCTCATGTTATGTCCCACCCTCTCATGTTCTTGTACGTTACCAACTTGCTATTGACAAGTTTCGAAAATGATATGAAATCTCATGTTTCGTGATTTGCAGAAAGAATTCAGGCGAGCAAGTATGCAATCGCTTGGTGCTTCAGGTGCGATTACTAGTAAGCATACGGCTAGCACTTCAAATGATGTTGAGATAAAAACTCCAGCACCAGAACAATCAGCACAGCCCATCACGGAAGAAGAGAAGCGAACCTCTGTACATGATAGGATTAGAGTGCCTGTGACTTATGATGATCTGCCTGGAGAGGAACCAGTTGAGGGTATATGATCAATTTTGTAGTCAGTTACTCTTTTATCCCTCATATCTTACTGTCAATCTTAAGTTTTCTTCCTCTTTTTGTTTTTTTTTTTTGGTTGAGAGGGGAGGGGTCTGCTGTTTTCTCCCCCTTGAAGTGAGGCGCATGAGTTGGTAAAAATGGATTTTCAGATGAACAAACTTAATTTAACAAAATTTCTATTCAAAGGAATTATGGTAATTCCTTGACCTTTGTGTTACATATCAAGATTAATAGACATTATTAGCATAACAATCCATGGCTAATTTTATTAAACTTTATACAAAAATCTTATTCTGCAGTTTGTTCAAAAATACAACTGCTAAGATTTCATAAAAAGGTAGATGCAAGTACAATAAGCTACAATATGTAAAGAAAGGGTTGGTAACCAACTGTTGGAGTTTCCAAAGGACTTCACCAGGGATAATTTTGGTACTTTCGTACCTATGTCTCTTCCAATATGTGGTGTGTTCAGTTTGTAACTTGTGTGTAGGTAAATATATGTTCCTCGTGGAAACGATGATATTCACTTCACGTTTCAACGTGGACATTTTGGTGTGAAACCATTAATCAGCCATTTGTAGCTTCAGAATAAGGACATATGACGCTGGTTCCGATAGTTGTGTTGTACGAGTACAAAGTATGAACGAGTTGTTGAAGGGTCTTGTTCACTTCATATGATCTTTACTCACTCGAGACTATTTCTACTAGTTAAAATGATCTTTTTATAAATTTAGTTCTACATAATGATACTTTTGGCAATTAAAACTTTCTGCCGATTTTCTACTGTTTTTTTTTCCTTATGTAGAGTACTAATATTTACTAATCAAAACTAATCTTCACTATTCAAGCCAACCTGTTTTTTTTCCAAATTGATTTTCTAACTATATTGACTGGTATTGATTAAAACTTATATTCTTGTTGCTTTTTAAGGCTGGAGTGAACAGGATGAGAAACTGTTCTATCTTTCTTGCAAGAATAGACAGGACGACCGTGCAATCATCAACTCTTGTCGAAGGAAACTTGCGTTTCCAAGGCTGCACGAGCTTCATATACAACGGCTTTTGCGGGCGACTCCTTGTTCTTCGTTGCCCACACCACCGAGACAACTTCCTCGTTGCTTAGCGCACCCAAACCTGTATTTCACAGTTACATATTATAACTTATAAGGCTATGAAACCATGGTTCCTTAGGATCAGAATTTGGATTCTAGTCTCTAGATAAGAGCGTTAATCTTACCCCATCACTAGCCAACACGATGAATTGGTCTTTGATAGTTAAACGATGATGAGAGATTTCGGGAATGGCAATTACTCCATAGCTCTTCATATCAAAATCTCCAAATGTTCGAGACATGGCAAGGCACGGGCCATCTTCTTCGAGTGACCATACTCGTTGGACGTTTGGTTGGTGCTTTTGTGCATACACCGGACCATTAGATTTCTTTATTCGTTCGGCTTCATTTGCAAATTTTAGATAATGTAAGGGAGAAAGAAAGAAGACTTGATACTTGTTTTACAATAATTCAATATCGGTACAAAGAGGGATTTATGTGTAGAGAAATCTCGCTCACCGGGTAGATCGGGCTTTAAATCCCTTTGTCAATCGAGTAGCTTGAATTCCATTTTCGAGTTGAGGTTCCCAACACGGCTCGAGAATCTCCGAGATTAGCGATAACAATATCGTCGCCCTGTTTGATGGCTACTAGAGCGGTCGTTCCGTTGTTAATGAAGTCGACATCCTCGTGCAGCTTAATTTCTTCGTCCATTGCTTCGAAAGTACTAACAAAAGCCTCATCCCATTTCATAGACTTTCTTTGATTTAATAGTAATGATGGTAACTGGTTCCTTATGAACTTGCTCACTTTATGTCCAAGTCTTCCATGCCCATCGAAAACAGCACACAATGTTCCATCCTTCATGCCGTACCCCTACATAGTTCATTCAGTAAGGAAATTAGCATAGTTATAATTAATCTAGGAACAAAAAAATTTCACTACAGAATTGGACAGATAAATGTATAGTTGGCAAGCAAACCTCATAGAGAATGGCAAGCATCTTGGTTAAGACCTTTGGCTCCTTCTTTGGGGACCGCATACAACCAACCTTATGATTCCGGTTGTCGTCGACATCGGCTTCAATGTGCCAGGAATTGTCATGGAAGCCATATTCATGCTGTTTCTGCTAAGAAATTAAGGATTGTAATGTGTTGTGAGATTTGATGTGGGCCCCCAAGAACGTTCGCTTGAGCTTCGATATCCGTACGCCTGAATCCTGCAAAACAAGGTTAGACTACCCCGGGGGTGTTTCCGGGATCGCCCCTCCGACGCTCAAGTCAGAAAATGATTGAGGTAGAGAGAGAAAGTGATCAATGTAGAGAGAGATGCTCTGGGTTTTGCAGCTTAGAATTGCTTACCCTTCGATTGGTGAGACAACCGCTATTTATAGAGGATGGGACCTCCAATAAATGAGGGTATTTTAGTCGACTCCAATTTGGTGGAGGATCGCCTTCCCTAGAGGTAGGGGTATTTTGGTAACTTCGCCATAAGTGGGCTGGTCCAAGAAATGGGCCCAAACAATTAGCCCCACGCCAAGTAATCAGAGTGAAAATCGCCATTTTTAGTGTGGTTGATTGGCGGAATGAAGTGTTTGCATTTTTTCTAGTGTTGAGTGAGACCCACGAGTTTTCATGCCGGATCGTGGTGGAGAAAATCTTCTGTTGCTAGGATTAACCAAGCGAGTCGGGGTCCAGGGGTGAAACGCCCTGGTGGGGGTTAGGGGGCAACGCCCCCGAACTTTTTCAAGGTATAGGTTGTCGGTTGTCGGGCTCTTGCTTCCTTCCGAGGGGCCGAGCGAGCGACTCCGGCTTCCTTCCCAAATGCAGGCCGAGCGCGGAATCTGCCGAGCCGTGCGCTGAGTGCCAATGTGCCGAGCTGGTTCCCATGCTGACCGAGTGGGGGTGTTGGCCGACTGGCCGAGCGGGGGCCTTGGCTGAGTGACTCCCCTGGCCGAGCAGGTGCCTTGGCCGAGTAGCCGACCGAGTGACTCCCCCGGCCGACCGGGTGCCCTGGCCGAGCGACTCCCCTGGCCGACCGGGTTCCCTGGCCGAGCGACTCCCCTGGCCGACCGGGTGCCGTGGCCGAGCGACTCCCCCGGCCGACCGGTGCCGTGGCCGAGCGACTCTCTCGGCCGAGTGACTCGCCCGGCCGACCGGTGCCCCGGCCGAGCGAGTGCCTTGTACGAGTAAGTATCGACGAAGTACTCCCCTTGGCCGAGCGGGTGCCTTGGCCGAGCGACTCTCCTGGCCGACCGGGTGCCGTGGCCGAGCGACTCTCCTGGCCGAGTGACTCGCCTGGCCGACCGGGTACCCTGGCCGAGCGAGTGCCATGGCCGAGTAAGTATCGACGAAGTACTCCCCTTGGCCGAGCGGGTGCCTTGGCCGAGCGACTCTCCTAGCCGACCGGGTGCCCTGGCCGAGCGTGGACTATAGCCGCCGAGCGCCGGCTCGACGTCTTGGCCGAGGGGGATGTGCCGACCAAGACTTACGGTGCAGCGAGCGCAGCCCTCGCTCCCCGCCCGAGCCGAGTGAGTCTCGCGGCGAATGGGTAGCCGAGGGGTGCTCTTGAGGCCGGCCGAGCTGGTTCCCTCGTCGCTGGCCGAGCGGGTGCCCTCGAGGCTGGCCGAGCGGGTGCCATGTGGTTGAGCGAGGGTATTGGCCGACTGGCCGAGCGGGGACCTTGGTCGAGTTGCCGAGCGAGTGCATTGGCCGAGCAGCTCTCTCGAGCTTTGCTGGCCGAGTCCGACCAGGTACCTTGGTCGAGAGGGCCGATCATGTGCCCTGGTCGAAAGGTCGACTGGGTACTCGAGGCGGTCCGACCGCGGGCCTTTGAGGTTGGGCCGAGTTCTTCGCTCGAGGATGGACGGGCCGGGTCGGCCGGTGCCCCGGCCGAGCCGATGCGTTGATGCCGGCCGACCGGTACGCGAGGATGGCCAACCGAGGTCCGAGCGGCTCCTTGTGTTGAGCGAGCCGAACGCCACTCGTGATGAGGGGCTAATGAGCCCCATCTTTGTCCGGAGTGGGTATCAATGAAAGACTTAACTTGAATTTGGCTAAGTATAAGAGCGACTCGTCAAAGGAGAAGGGGTCTCCTAGTGGCCGAGCGGGTCGGACGCCACTCGGATGAGGGGCTAATGAGCCCCATGCTGACCGAGTGGGTACCAATGACGTACTTAGCTTGAATTTGGCTAAGTATGATAAGCGACTCGGTGAAGAAGAGGGGATCTCCTGCTGACCGAGGGAGTAGGACGCCGCTCGAATGAGGACTGATGAGCCCCATGCTGACCGAGTGGGTGCCAATGACATACTTAGCTTGTATTGGGCTAAGTATGATAAGCGACTCGGTGAAGAAGAGGGGATCTCCTGCTGACCGAGGGAGTAGGACGCCGCTCGAATGAGGACTGATGAGCCCCATGCTGACCGAGTTGGTGCCAATGACATACTTAGCTTGAATTTGGCTAAGTATGATAAGCGACTCGGTGAAGAAGAGGGATCTCCTGGCCGACCGAGGGAGTAGGACGACGCTCGGATGAGGGGCTAATGAGCCTCATGCCTTGCGAGTGGGTGCCAATGACATACTTAGCTTGAATTGGGCTAAGTATGATAAGCGACTCGGTGAAGAAGAGGGGATCTCCTGCCGACCGAGGAGTAGGACGCCGCTCGAATGAGGACTGATGAGCCCCATGCTGACCGAGTTGGTGCCAATGACATACTTAGCTTGAATTTGGCTAAGTATGATAAGCGACTCGGTGAAGAAGAGGGGATCTCCCTGGCGACCGAGGGAGTAGGACGCCGCTCGAATGAGGACCGATGAGCCCATGCTTGTCCGAATAGGTGCTAGGCGATACTAGGCCATACTAGACCAAGTATAGAAGCGACTCGGCAAGGAGGGGAGCTCCTGTTGACCGAGTGAGTTATGAGGCTACTCGAATGAGGACTGATGAGCCCATGCTAGCCGAATAGGTGCTAGCTGATACTAGGCCATACTTGACCAAGTATAGAAGCGACTCGGCAAGGAGGGAGCTCCCGTTGACCGAGTGAGTTATGAGGCTACTCGAATGAGGACCGATGAGCCCATGCTTGTCCGAATAGGTGCTAGGCGATACTAGGCCATACTTGACCCAGTATAGAAGCGACTCCGGCAAGGAGGGGAGCTCCCGTTGACCGAGTGAGTTATGCGAGGCTACTCGAATGAGGCCGATGAGCCCATGTCTTGTCCGAATAGGTGCTAGGCGATACTAGGCCATACTTGACCAAGTATAGAAGCGACTCGGCAAGGAGGGGGGCTCCTGTTGACCGAGTGAGTTATGAGGCTACTCGAATGAGGGACCGATGAGCCCAGTCTTTGTCCGAATAGGTGCTAGGCGATACTAGGCCATACTAGACCAAGTATAGAAGCGACTCGGCAAGGAGGGGAGCTCCTGTTGACCGAGTGAGTTATGAGGCTACTCGAATGAGGACTGATGAGCCCATGCTAGCCGAATAGGTGCTAGCTGATACTAGGCCATACTTGACCAAGTGTTTGAGTGACGCTCGTTGAATTGCTGAGTGAGGTCATGTGACGCTCCTCGAGATACCGAGGGAGGTCATGGGACGCTCCTCGAGATACCGAGGGAGGTCATGGGACGCTCCTCGAGATACCGAGGGAGGTCATGGGGCGCTCCACGGCACGTTGGGGGCTTATGAGTCTCAAATGCTGAGGAGGTGCCAATGAATATGTTTCTCGACTCGGGGGAGTTTAGGAGCTCCGTGTTTCCCGAGGAGGTTTCATGACACTATTCGAATATCGAGTACGTGCCAATTAACGATACTTGGCCGTTTTTGGCCAAGTTAATAGGACGTTCCTCTTATGACTGAGGAGGTGCCGATGGAGAAATTTTGGACTTCTGAGGCTTATTTGCCCCATCCTTCCTCCTTTGAGAGTATTTATTTGTCCAACTGAGGGGTTCCAAGTAATTAGCCCCACGCTGGATGAACGGATAGGGTAGCATCATTCCTTCCCGAGGCGGTCGTCCAGCGGAAATCGAGAGAGACCCATGTTCTGGGGTACCCTGCTAGTCCCGAGAGGGGGGGGGACTCGGGATTATGCATCGCTTCGAGTTAGGTGCCTTGATGAGTATGCGCCTATGGCCGAGTACATATCCTTGGCTGAGTGGGCGCCCAGGATGAGTGGGTACCTTGAATGAGCAGGTACCGTTGGTGAGTATGTGCCTCTGATGAGTAGGCACCTATGGCCGAGCACATTTCCTTGGCCGAGTGGGCGCCAAGGATGAGTGGGTACCTTGAATGAGCGAGTACCGTTGATGAGTAGGTGCCTTTAATGAGTAGGCACCTATGGCCGAACACATTTCCTTGGCCGAGTGGGCGCCCGAGGATGAGTGGGTACCTTGAATGAGTAGGTACCGTTGATGAGTAGGTGCCTTTAATGAGTAGGCACCTATGGCCGAACACATTTCCTTGGCCGAGTGGGCGCCAAGGATGAGTGGGTACCTTGAATGAGTAGGTACCGTTTATAAGTGGGTGCCTTTCATGAGTAGGCACCTCTGGCTGAGTATATGTCTTGGCCAAGTAGGTACCTTGAATGAGTAGGTACCACTGATGAGCGGGCGCCTTTGATGAGTAGGTCCGTGGCCGAGCGACCGTAAACTGAGGGTGCCACTTGTTTATTCCGGAGGGGTTTTGCAATTCCGAGTCATTACACCCCTCTTTCGGATCGGTATTCATGAGTTTGTGTTCTTCGATACGAATTCTTCCGAGTGATAACATGTTTCTTGACAACCTTGAAGAGACGTGAGTAGCTTCCCTAGTTGAGTTGCCCTTGGAAGATCCTTCCCTTTATTTAGGTCCCAATAGGTTAGGGCCGAGCATTTCGGGAGGGACGAATGATCTCTTCGTGACGAGTGGAAGCCATACCCATCGGACTTTCTTGGAGAGTTTGTTGAAGATGAGCCGCAATCAAGGTGACATCTTGCGATTACGGGTGGAGGGTCGCCTACTTATGTCGACCCGATCTTTGCGAGATGACCGACTTCGCAGTGGATTCTCCATTGGGGTGGAATCATCATCATTGGGATAGAGGGATAGCACCGTAGGTGCATATGGGATGCTTGAGCTCTCCCGAAACGGTTGGCTTGGGAGCGTGTCTTCTTGGTTGGGGCCATTGTTGAGCAACAATGAGGTGAGTTTTACTCGAGTAGCAACAAGGTGAATCTTCTTTGAGTGGTGGCGAAGTAACTTCTTGTACTATCCCCTTACGACGCGCCAAAACCGTTTCTCGCTAAGAAATTAAGGATTGTAATGTGTTGTGAGATTTGATGTGGGCCCCCAAGAACGTTCGCTTGAGCTTCGATATCCGTACGCCCGAATCCCGCAAAACAAGGTTAGACTACCCCAGGGGTGTTTAGGGATCGCCCTCCGACGCTCAAGTCGAGAAAATGATTGAGGTAGGAGAGAAAGTGATCAATGTAGAGAGAGATCTTTCTGGGTTTTGCGCTTAGAATTCTTACTCCTTCGATTGGTGAGACAACCGCTATTTATAGAGGATGGGACCTCCAATAAATGAGGAGTATTTTAGTCATTCCAAATTTGGTGGAGGATTGCGCCCTTAGAGGTAGGGGTATTTTGGTAACTTCGCCATAAGTGGGCTGGTCCAAGAAATGGGCCCAAACACATGCACTTGAGTTTTTGAAGATGTACAGTTTCCCATTTCTTAGGACGTACTCTTGTGCTTGAATGAATATTTAATAACTTGGAAGAAATTTTGATTCACAAACTTAAACTAATTATTATATCAATAAGGTCCTCTGAAACCTTAATATATGTATGTTGCTGACGGAGTTATGTACGAGTGTATGGCCCAACAGGCAACAGCGTTCGGAGCCTCGGAGGTGTTGGTAACATAACTTTGGTCCAATAATTTCATTTAATTATAACATATTGTTGTTCAGGAGTTTTATATAATTTTAAATTACCTGTAGATTCTTCTCAAAGGTCATATGAGGTGTACATCTGTTGGATTCATATGTCCAATGAAAAATTAAAAGAGAAGAAAATAAAAAGTCAGCAATTAAGATTCGAGTTATATGATAATTTGCTATCTCAAAGAGACACAGAAATAGTCGTCCAACCTTTTCTCATGTTGATATGGGCATGTAACTATATGCGGCGTACATGCAACATCAGCCAACATGTATTGCTTGTTGAAAACAATATAATTTTGAGAGTATTTGGACTTTGGACAACTGGACAAGGTATACAAAACTGAAGATGTTATTTTCAATCTAACTTTCACGCGTGTGAATACATAATTTTGAACGTTACATTTTTTAATATTGATTTCTAATAAAAGAAATTGATTTTGTCAAAAATATATACGTTGAAGCAAATTCAATACCATGTTAACTTCTATTTTTACGTCAATTAGTTCGATAGGTATTTAATTTAATATACCTTTGCCGTATTGGTATTTATTTTGTGAATGGTGACAAATACGTAGTAATATAGACATCACACGATATACAAGTTATTTTTTTAAACCCGAAGCTAGTGCATGATGTGTATTTCCTTTCTTTCTTTCTTTTTCTTTTTTTTTTTTTTTTTTTTGAGAGGATCTTTCTTTCTTTTTCTCCTATTGTTGCTATTTTTTTTTCTCCTTAGTAATTTTGGCATGGTATACATTTTTCGGTTAATTGTGTATATATACTCCCAACATAGCAATTGTACAATTGCAAGGGAGGGGTAAAGCTCTTCCCTTTCATAGGCAATGGATCAATCATAACGAATTAGAATAGGCAAAAAAAAAATTACACATCACGCGTAAACTCTGAGTAAAAAAAAGGACCTCTACGTCTTCTAATGTTTATTTTAATACCTATTTGTCGCCTTTGACAAAATGAATACCAATTTGGCAAGCATATGTTAAGTTAAATATTTATTTGGCCAATTGGCCTTTGTTTTTATATATTAAGTAAAAGTGTATGGTTAATAACTTTATATGGGACATGTAAATAGTGGAAAAGTCATGTTGTTGTAACAACCAAAAACAAGTATAAAAGAGATAAAAATTTATGATCAACAAATTCTATTTCTTGCCTATGTCCAAATAAAATAGTAATCTTGATCTTCAAGATGGTCGATCCATAGACTTAAAAAGGCAAGTGCATTCAAATAGTATTGAGGATAAGCTATATAGTAGATAGACTAATTGTTTGGTCTTATAACAATTGCAACTGTGTTAGAGACCCCTTAGTAATGTAAGATTTCTTTATAGATCCCTGTCCTCGTATCTATCTGGATAGTTATGTCCCTATGAGCGACTACGCTGATTTAGTTTCTAGAAGCAAGCGAAGGAACATGTGGTGGAGAGTAGACAACATTATGATTACTTCTGATTATGGGTGTCAATGATGGGAGTTGAGTTCGAGTTTGAAGTAGTTCTAATCGACTCACTAGCACAATGAGTCAAGCTCAGGATCAAACGATCAAATAGATTATCCACTAAAGAAGGATTAAGCATATCCAATAGAAGATGCCACTACATGATAAGTTCCCATTGAAACTATTTTTAGAGAAAAGATGTTATTAGGTCAGCAATTATAGGATATTTCCAAGCCATTAAAATCTTGTTTTTTGCTCACGTTAATGACGAGGAGGGAGAAGTCTATGTTTTTAAGCTTAGCTATCTCTATTAACTTAAACTTGGTTGCATGTTTTATCAAGGAAAGGGATTTTAAAAAAGTGAGTCAGTTGTGCTCTTTGGTTTTGCGTTATGATACTACAAATGCAAAAACTTATTTTAGGAGAGCAGTTACAACATTGGAAATCAACAAGCCAGACTTAGCTTTTATTGACCTTATCCAAGCTCTTAAAATTCACCCAAACAATGGAGAATTTCAATAGAAATTCAATGAAGTGACATCATTGTTAGGATGGTCTTCAAGTTTTGTTGATATTGCTATTGAAGTACTAGTCCAAGAGGATGATGCATTTAAGAACTATTCACAGCTTGGAGAGAAGGAGAAAAGGAGAAAAATGGGGAAAAAGGAACTCCTACTCAAGTATAGTTATGGACAATACTACAGTGGAGGAGAATCACACCTTAATAGAGAAGGTGAAGATGAATGTTGTTGAGACAGAGTACAACATTAAAGATACTAGTTCAGTCCTGGAGTCCTTCAGGGGAAAAAAAAATCAAAATTTCCAGGGTCAAATTTTCGGTTTTTAAATCGAAAATATCACCCCCTCAATGTACGAGGTAATTTCAGCGGGAAGAACTTTGAATTACTATTGCTCTTCCCGAAAGCATATGATTAGCATTCGAACTCTCAATCCATCACAGAAATGGATTGTTGTACGATTACAAATTACCATACTCCAATGGAGACAAGACACTCCCCTGTTGAAGGGCATGATAAGTGCGAACAAGCTCCAAGTTTGGCCTCCGAAGATCGGCTACAAGTATGGATTCTCAAAAGTCATCTTATGCCTCTTCGTTTGCACCTCCAAATGCCTCCTTCTGCTCGCCAGCAAAGTCTACTTTACAGGTCACCAATCATTCCACCAGAAAGATGACAATCTCCTCTTGTTTACACTCAAGAATCAAATGACAACATGATGTTGTGAAGCGTAGATCTTTTTCTATCCTTGGTTTTGCGGGGTGTGTGTTGGCTCCAAAAGAAGTCCATCCTGTTTTACTAAGGACGTTTGCTACCCTTGCCGGAAGAAATGTTATGACCCTACCCCCCATATTTTAGTAGCTAACCTTTTTCATGATAATTTAGTTATGTAGTGTTAGTTTGTTCTCTAGGGTGTAATTTGAGTTTTATTCAATGCAAATTTTTCCAATGTACAAAAAAAAAAAACTATTCTACCCTTCTATGCAATTTTTCTTTTATGATCTACAATAACTTGTCCCACGGCCGGCTTTTCTGGTTGCTGATGCTTTTGTTTTGCTCTTTTAAGGTTCATAAGCCGTTAAAACAAACTTTCAAACCACCAAACATAATTAACATCCTGTACCAATGAAGTTTTTTTTTTTTTTTTTTTTTTTTTTGAATTGTCATACGTACATCATTATTTCCCTACGGATACGGGAATCCATGATTAATTTTCTTGACCTCTTATCTTAAATTCCATTTTCTTCCAAGTGCAACACTCCATTTTAATTCAATGCGGAATCAGGAAGAATTAGCTAAAACATCTGTTAAACCATATTTATTATATACACTAGTATTTAGGCCCGGGCGTTGCCCCGGATGGTATTGTTTTCCAAACTTGATATGCATTTTTTTCCATTCGCATTAAAATATATTAAAGAAAACTCAACATTTAAAAGGTACAAATATAATACTATGGACATTTAAAGCATGATTAAAAGTTGGTTGAGATGGTAATTGTCTTTCAATAGCGAGAGGTCACGTGTTCAAATCTTTCGATTTTTTTTTTTAATTGACGTGATATACGTACACTTTTTAATATATTAGTATAGATAATACATGTGCATCACCACAAGTGATCGCATTTACATACATAAACTGGGTAGAATTCCACCCCTTAACATTTCCACTTTCAACGCAAACATCAAGAACCAGCAATCTAACAGTTTACATTGTTACTATTAAGTACTCAAGTGTGTGTAAACTCAAGTTGTAGGAGGGAAAAGACTGTCTTCTCTATCCTCCAAGAACAGGCACACCACGGTACAGTCATCGATCTTGGCTAAAGGAAACTTTCGCTTCCAAGCAGCATGAGCTTCGTCTACTACTGCTTTTGCAGCTGCTTCTTTGTTCTTTGCTGACCCCACAACTGATACAACTTCGTCGTTGCTCAGCACATCCCACACCTGTAATTTTACAGATGAAAAACCATCAGCACAAAAGAAACTAAACTTGCATATGAAGCTATAAAGAATTGGTGAAACAAATGCAACCTGGCCTAGAGTTGCATGTCTGTTTCTTCAGAGATCAATCCTAAATTCCTAATGCAGAACGACAAACGACAACGAAAAATCTTACTAAATGTATACAAGATCCTCTTTTTTATAAGGAAAAAACCCACAGAAAATGTGAATCAAGAGTCAACCACCCTCCATCCTCTCCTCTCCTCCCTTCCACAAAAGACCAAAAATAAAACAAGTCTCCGTGTACTAGAAAGGAGGGACATGTTTCCTATGTAATATAGTGACACTAAGACTATTCTAAGAGTTAAAAGTTTGTGGTTGAAGTGTCGAGTAAAACACCAAGTTAAATAGGAAAAGGTATTTTCTAATATTCTCCTGTTTCCCAAGAAGCAAACTTTCCAGGAACCAGAAGCAGCAAGCTTACCCCATCACAAGCCAGCACAAGAAATTGGTCTTTGGAGGTTAAACGCTGATGAGTGACCACAGGGGTGGCAATAATTCCACAGCTCTTCATATCAAAATCTCCAAAAGCTCGAGACATGGCAAGACCTGGGATATCCTCATTTGGTAACCACACACGCTGGATGTGTGGTTGACTCTCATGAGCAAACACCCTACCATTAGCTTTCTTAATACGGTCGGCTTCACCAGGTACATCAGGCTTCAGATCCTCTGTCAGCTGAGTAGCTTGGACACAGTTTTCAGTTGATGTTCCGAGGACAGCCCTGGAATCTCCAAGATTGGCTATAACAAGATCTTCACCCTGCTCAGAACATAAAGTTTAAATTAACACCACAAAAATCACTTTCTCCTCCTAAACATATATCAAGTCTAAAAATCATGGTAGTTGAATTATTTCCATACCTGTCTAACAACAACCACAGCAGTACTTCCACTAAAAGAACAATCCACAGTCTCCAGCAGCTTAATCTCCTTGTCCAATGCTTTGAAAGCACTAACAAAAGCTTGATCCCATTCCATAACTCTCCTTTGGTTCAGTAGTAATGACGGCAACTGGTTCCTTGCTACCCTACTCACTATGTGCCCATTACTTCCGTGCCCATCAAAAACGGCACATAATTCTCCATCTTCCATCCCATATCCCTTTATAAACAGAAGAACAGCAAAGTAAGCACAAACAACCCACAAAAAGCCATAACAAACCTTATAAAATCCAAAGTTTTAAGCAATATGACATGATATTTGTATAGAGAACAAACCTGGTAGAGAAGAGCAGAATCTTGGTTGACACCTTTGGCTCCTTGATGAGAGTGCACAGAACCAACCTTATGCCTTACATTGCCATCAACCGCGGCTTGAATCTGCAATGCATTTTCATGTGAACCATACTCGTGTACTTGAATATCTGAAGTTACACAGGACGTGCAGTTTCCCATTTCTTAGGTACTGGTATCTCTGTGCCGACCTACTAGAATATTCAGTCACTTGGAAGGAATAATCTTTACAAATTAAGGAACCTCTACAGCCTCATATATAATTGAAGAAGGAAGAATACGTGTACGGCTAAATAGCTGTGTAAGGAGTTGAAAACTACAACTTGATTCAATAATTTAATTGGAATCTAATTTTTCAAAATACCCTTAGATCATTCTTAACAGGCATCTGAGGTGTAGACTTGTAGGATTCGTATCTCTAATGAAAACAAAGTATGTGGAAATAGTCAGGCTTCGGTGAAAATTTGTATCTATGAAATGGTCACCAAGGAAAGTAGGAAACTGGAAGTGTCAGATGAAGGGAATTAACAGGAGTTAAGAAGAAGTTTAATTGTTAATAACTTACCATTAAAGAAACTAATAAGAGATTCCAAGGAATTGGACAAACCCTCAAATTCGTCATATAATTTACTTTCTATATATTCACCTACCAGTTGACTTTGAGTGGTTCACTCTAAAGTGATAGCTACCTTCCCTACATGCTTAGATCGGTCAAACATATGACATAGCATTGGCCATAGTAAATTGGAGATGTTATGGAAGAAGAAAAGCCCCATCATATCATAAAGAGCTAAATAGGAGAGAGTGACGGATAGCTCAATTGGTTAGAGTTTTCCTCCCGGTTCTACGAGATCCTAGGATCGATTCACACCACTTGCCCTTGTGGCTCTCTAAACACCAAAAAAAATAAAGAGCTACATAGGAAATAACTGAGACACGCATTTCAATTTGTAACAAGCCAATATAATTCTCGAAATATAGAAAAGATAAACCTACTGTCGAAAATCGAAATACATAGGAGCAGATAAGAGCTTATGTTCATAGATTTAAAGAGCTCATGCTTAGGAGCCAGCAATAGCTACAAGGAAACATCTACCCTTATGGCTTATTTAGATGAATGGTAAATGTCTAAGGAAGTTTAATAAGAATCATTGGTCCATCAGCTACAAAAACTTGACTGAACGAGCTACATTTTAACACAGAAATGCACATAGATTGAACAATGATGGAAAATCAACAGCATGCTAATAGTTTCTAAGGTTAAAATCTTTAGCTTCATATGAAGAGCCAATGACGTACAGTTAATAATGTGTCAGCAACTTCTAAACACTAATAAACAAACAAGCTAAGGTTTGGTCACTTTGACAATGATCTTAGGCACAAAACGACAACAACAATCAGTTTGCAGGCCACAAGAAAAGGAAATAGCAGAATAAGTATAAGAAGAAAAGAGAGGCACAATCAGGTCACCAATTTGAAAATGGGGTGATCATAACAAGTTGAAAAGTATAAAAAAACGAAATTCAAGCTTAGGTACAAAGTACAAACAGATCAGCAGCTTAGAAAGAGTTCAGAGTTGAGTATTATATGCCGAAAATTCAGCCAAGATGAAGAAAATTAAACTCAATTATTAGAAGAAATAATCCTCTGACCCACATAAGTATATTCAGGCCAATAATATTGAATATTCCATTGCTAGATCAGCACAAGTACTTATCAGATATAGATAGTTAGATACACAAACAAAAATAGTACTTGAAATAATATAAGATGAATTTTCGATGCTTGTTACTCCGTCAATTCCATTAAGTTTTTCTTACTTGCTTTTTGTACGTTCCAACTTTAGAAACTTTAACCATTAATGTGTTCAACTTTAAAATGGTTTATAGTCTAAAATTTATTAGTTTAAGATTTGTTCTCAGAAGTGCCGTCACAAAAATATATATTCTCAGAAGTCATATACTCCCTCCGTTTCTTTTTAATCTACACACTTTCCTTTTTGGTCCGTTTCTTTTTAATCTACACACTGTTGCTTTTTCTATTTTTGGTAACATGTCGCATCTACTTTCTCCTCTTTTTCCACCCATGTCATCCACTCTTTAATATTTTAACCCACTTTTTAATTTCTCTCTCTACTTTTTCGGTTTCTCATCTTTTCTTGACTTTCTCCTTGGTTCTCCCCCAAAGTGAAGTGAGTAAATTAAAATGAAACCGAGGGAGTATAAACATACAGTAAAAAGAGAACAATGGTCGAAAACTTATTTTGGAGATCATGCCAATTTCAAGTAGGAAGATCTTTACGAAACAGGAGGAGTATCACATAAATGGTTGATAAGGTATGAACAGATATTAAACAGACAGATTGTGAATTGAATGTTTGAACGAAAACAAGGAAGAAAGCAAAGGATGATTTATGGCTTAAATGAAGATGCTGGGGTCAACAGAATTACTGATGGTAGAAGCAATTTCAATAGTCATAAAAAAAAACTCAACAAGCACATGGGAAGATTCTCTTGCTGTAATGTATAGAATCATTGGTATGCAATTTATTTTATGAGTAAAGTATGCAAATAATGAAATTTAAATGACTGCATTGGTATTTGGTAGTGGATCAGGATGCTATTGACTCACATATATGAATAATACTCTATATGAATAATGGCTCAGTTGATAAGTTCCAGAATGCAGATAGCCATGTTTCTTCTTATCTACCTCTATTTTCAGCCCTTGTAACTCCCAATCTCAACCACCATCAAGAATATAGTAATTAAACAACATTTTATAAAAGAATGAAACTGTATTGTTATAGTAACAGATTTCATCCCCCAATCATACATACAAACCAGAAAGTAATGGTAACAGATTAGCATACATAACATTATAAAGTTCTATATATATTGCAAGAGGCTTGTTGTGGGTTGTAATATAACATCTAACTGGGGATCCTTCATTCCAAATTTCCAACAAATTACACGTCCTTGAAACCTATCACAACACAATTGTGAGCCATAACAAATTGCAACTCGCTCCCCTTGATCACGGCTATCTTTCTGTTAGAAAGAAAAACCAAAGCCAAAGACTAGAGAAAGACATAGTAACCGGGAAATGGTTGATATAGAACTAATGGGCACGAGTGACAAGTGAGACGTGCTAGGAGTCTACCGCCTAAGAAACACCACAAGACACAGGAAATCGATTAACCATATTTAGCAACCCCACGAAACTAGTAGTAAACAAGACCCTAGCTATGAAATTATCTAGTATATCTCATTAAATTTTATTATCCTACAGTATATTATGACTTTTGTTTCCCATGATGTCTAACAGCAAACTGAAAGGCAACTAATATAATGCAATGGCAAAGATAGATTAGCAATCTAAGTTGACTTATCCATATTAGCAAAGGCAAGTAATAATGTTTGTATGATGTATCACATGACAGTGTCCCAACACAAATTTTCAACCTTGGACTTCAGCCATAGCCCACATAGCTAAGAATTTAATAGAGATAACACGGCACCAAACCACCATGAAATGGCAATTGCAAGGTATGGAAGAGAGATCACATTGTCAACCCATGAAAAAGTTGATATAGAAATGAATGTTGTTCAAACACCAATCATCTAATCAACAAATAATGTTCACAGTTCACACTGAACACCTCTGGCATTAAATAAATACTTAAGTAACAACCAAAATCTCAGTGTAAAATCAAGAAAAATGTCAGCTTTGTAACAAATTTAAACAAGTTGTATTTATAACAACTTTTGTTAGTACATTCAGCTAAAAAAAAAAGGTAGTAATATATTGAGTTACAAATGTAGTACTATATCACTATATTGAATTTTAAAAAAAAAAGTAACATATAACCACCCATTCATTAGCTATATTAATTAGGCAATGAATCATGATAATTTAAATTTTAATATACTACTACTTTTTTTAATTATTTAATATATCACTTATTTTTGTTGATATGAACAAAAATCGTTAACATATGTTATGAACTGGGTAAAACTCGTCAGATAATTAAGCAAAAACTAATAAGCAAGACAAAAATGGCCATTATCAAAGCATAGTATAATTAAACTATACAGCATAAATGTTTGTACCAGGCCAAAGTCCACTGCCTTATCTGCATTATGAAATTGGAGCTCCTCTAATCATATCCACAGCAACTACTTCAATCAGAGACAAATCTTGGGAAGTTGACCTCGAAATAATCAAAATCCAATTATTCATATTCCATCTTCTCAATGAAATGATACACCAAATTATAAATTGGGAAGTTGACCTCCAAATAATTTGGTCAACCAAATTATTAGCCATATCTTGCAGGAAAAAAAACATAGGGCTAACCAATGTGGCAAATTAACCTTCCGTTTTGAGTAATTGCGAAATTAACCCTTAACCACTCAGGGTCTAGGATAACCATTAGATCTATTACTTTTTTTTTTGAGGGGAAACGTTAGGCTGAGATATTATTTCAAGTCATATTCCGCCAAAGTTTTAATGCTTTGGGGAATTGGAGCCATACAAACAAGTTCAGAGTTACCAAGTGTATCCCATCTTGCCACTAAATGAGCTACAGTGTTCCCGGCCCTTTTAACATGTGAAAAATGAAAGCTACTAAAAGACTTATAATATTCTAATATCATCATAAAGTAAGAAGATTGGTGAAAAGCCACCCGCATCCTTATGAACAGCATGAACCACCGCAAAAGCATTGCACTCTAGTCTCTAGCCACACTTTGTCATAGCCTGATCTTCGCGGAACAAGGAGCCAGTATCTGGCAGCTTCAGCCTCTGCCATGGTCGAATCTCCATCTCCTTCAATCCCCTTCGTGGCCATCATTAAGACCGATCATGTGTCATCTCTTACCACAACTCCCAGACTTAGATACCTCCCTTCCACAATTAATGTGTGCATCGACATTTATCTTAATCACCATATGGTGGTCTTGTCCAGGCCAGCTAACAGCCGACGAGCCATACCCAGGTATAGGGGTAGCAATCGAGAAAACGAGCTTCGAGTAGGATTTGTAATCTTCCACTAGCTAGACGTAGAAAATTTGTGGCCATCAGTTGCGTGTTTAAGGATTGTTGGGCATAGATGAGTTTATTACGGCAATTGGCAAAACCACGCAGCCCATGCTACTATCATAATTTCACGCACCTGCTCCAAACCCATCTTAATTACTCACCCACCATTGACCACACCAATTTCGAAGCAAAAGAACCACCCTGATCATACTCCCATGTTTGCAATTCTCCCACACCTCATCGTGCACTATATGTCGCCTAAACAACACTTCTTTCACGGCCATATTCTCCTTACAAGCCTGCCAAACTAAATGGGATAGCTTTTGTAGGAAGATCAATCCCTAGTATACACTTGCTATAATGAGAATATTACGCTAATAATGAAGATATTAGCTATCACACCCCCGCAGTCAAAGCGGGAGGTTGCCGTACGCTTAGACTGTCCCGAAAATCATCAAAAAGTACGCGCGGAAGACCTTTGGTGAAAATATCAGCAATCTGGTAACGGGACGGTACATGGAGAACACGAACTTCGCCACGGGCAACTTTTTCACGTACGAAATGTATGTCCAACTCAATATGTTTAGTGCGTTGGTGTTGAACTGGATTGCCAGATAGGTATATGGCACTAACATTATCGCAATAAACTAATGTAGCTTTCCGGATGGGACAACGGAGCTCCAAAAGAAGGTTGCGTAACCAACAAGATTCTGAAACAACATTAGCTACACCACGATATTCTGCTTCAGCACTTGACTTAGACATTGTAGGCTGCCGTTTGGAAGACCAGGAGAGCAGATTATCGCCAAGAAAAACACAGTAACCGGATGTGGACCGGCGAGTGTCTGGACACCCACCCCAATCTGCGTCGGTATAAGAGACAAGAGAGGCAATTGATGATTTATACAAATGTAGACCAAACTCAATAGTACCTTTAATGTATCTCACAATGCGTTTAAGAGCATTCATATGTTCAACTTTTGGATCATGCATGTGAAGGCATACTTGTTGAACGGCATAAGAGATGTCGGGTCGTGTGAACGTAAGGTACTGCAATGCACCGGCCAACTTACGGTATTGAGTTGGATCATCACAAGGAGGGCCGGCACTTGCGCCAAGTTTGGCTTTCTTTGTCGGCCAGGTGTCGACTCGGTTTACTGGCGATCATGCCCGCACGCTCAATAATATCTACCGCATAGTTTGTCGAGAAAGAAACATTCCATGGGAAGTACGGGTAACAGCAATACCCAAAAAATAGCTCAAGGGACCCAAATCTTTCATAGCAAATTCGACACTTAGCATAGACATGATGGACTTTCTGAGAGCATCAGAAGAAGCTGTGAGAATAATGTCATCAACATATAGCAGTATGTAAGCAATGTCAGAATCGCGACAATAAATAAATAGAGAGTGATCAGATCGGCTATGTGAAAAACCAATAGTGGAAACATGGTCTGCAAACCGTTGGTACCATGCACGGGGGGCTTGCTTAAGCCCATATAATGATTTCTTCAAGAGACAGACATGATGAGGACGTTTTGGATCCTTAAAGCCAACTGGTTGGTGCATATAAACGAGTTTCATTAAGATTACAGGTGCGAGAAAAGCATTTTTGACGTCCAACCGATGAATGGGCCAAGAGTGTGCAAGTGCAATGCTCAATACCGCACGAATAGTAGCCGGTTTTACAAGCGGATCGAAAGTCTCATCACAATCCAACCCCAACTGTAGAGACCCGCCATCACCTACAAGACGAGCTTTGTATCGCTCAAAGGAACCATCAGATTTCTTTTTATGACGAAAAATCCACATAGAACGAATAAGATTCACATCAATGGGACGTGGTACTAATTCCCACGTCTTATTTTTAATTAGAGCATCATATTCATCTATCATGGCAGCTTTCCAATTGTGGTCATTTAAAGCACTCACGGGATTTCGCGGGACGGGCGAAATAGAAGTAGTGGTGGAAGTGTTTAAATTAAAAGAGCGTTTGGGCTTGAATATCCCATGTTGGCTCCTTGTAGCCATGCGGGTGGTCTAGGGCGGTGGAAAGAGGGGTAGGGAGTGGGCCAGCAGTAGGGGGAGGCACTGGACTAGGAATGTAGGAGGGGACCGGACTGGGTGAAGGCCTATTAAGCTGGGCCGAAGGGGATTGGGCGGGGCCGGCCGAGTTGCGACGGGGCAAGGGTGGGGAGCTAATAGATGGGGGTGTGGGTTCATTTTGTGTGGTGGGCTTGGCCATAAAGTGCAAGGTATATGGGGACAATTCATGGTCCAGGAAATCATAAGAGCATTGTGTAAATTGGAGAAGGGGAATTGATTTTCTTCAAAAATAACATGCCTTGATATTATGATTTTCTTGGTGGATAAATCATAACATTTATATCCTCTATGGTTTATTGGATAGCCCAAAAATACACAGGGAGTGGACCGTGCTTGCAACTTATTAATAGTTGTAGATGGGAAAAGAGGAAAGCATAGACACCCAAAAACCCGGAGATGAGAGTAGGAGGGGGTTCTTTGATATAGAATTTGTGTAGGTGATTTATACTCAAGGACCTTGGTCGGAAGAACATTAAGAAGATAGGTGGCCATTTGTAGAGCATGATGCCAAAAGGAGGGGGGCATGGAGGAGTGGGCAAGAAGAGTGCGCACGATGTTGTTTATTGATTTGATTTTTCTTTCTGCCTTTCCGTTTTGAGGGGACGTATAGGGGCAAGAAAATCGGAAATTTAACCCATTAGATGTGCAAAAAGATTGAAATGGTCCATTATCAAACTCCCGCCCATTATCACATTGAATGTTTTTGATATCTCGTTCGAATTGAGTTCGTATTAATGCTTTAAAAGAGGTGAAAATAGAGTAAACTTGGGACTTGTTAGAGATCGGAAAAGTCCAAAGAAAATTACTATAATCATCGAGAAAGAAAACATAATAACGATGCCCATTAGAACTCAAAATGGGAGATGTCCATAAATCACTTGGAACGATATCAAATGGCATAGTAGTAAATGACAAAGAATCATGAAATGGCAATTTAATGTGTTTCCCCAAAGGACAAGAAGTGCAAAAAGAAGGTCGGGCCTTATTACATTGAATTAAAGCATTACTACGAAGAGAACTAAGAATTGCATTTCCCGGATGCCCGAGCCGAGAATGCCACAAGCTAGGTGAGGCGGCAATAAAAGTTGATGGTGGAGTGGTCGTTTTTATGGCAGTGATGGGATATAATTCCCCGATGCTCTCACATCTCATTAGGCGGCTCCCCGTCTGTAAATCCTTCACAGAAAACCCAAGAGGATCAAACTCAACAGAAACATTATTATCAGTAGTGAATTTACGTACGGAAATCAGGTTTTTGATGAGTTTTGGAGCATGTAAGACATTTTTGAGATGTAATGGGGGATTTGGTGGGGATAGGGAGGTATGACCATAACCACGAATTGGAATAGTGCTACCATTTCCAACAACAATTCCAGAATTTTTGCTCAAATTAAAGTAAGACGTGAGAGTACCTGTGTTTGCCGTCATGTGGGAAGTTGCACCGGTGTCCATGTACCAATTATCATCAGGTTGGTGCATGGATAAAGTGTGCATTGCAGCCTCTGTATCTGTTGGAGTATATCCTGAAAAAGATGGCCCATGCATAGAATAGGCTTGCTTGAGTTGGTCTTGGACCGCACCAAGAAGGCCGTTTGTGGGCCTTGGCATCGGGGACGCCGTCGCCATGCCCCAGTGGGGTAAGGACATGGGGGCAGGGCCCATTGCTGTGTCGGCCAGGAAGTCCAGTAATAGCCGCCAGCTGGTGAAGAAGCCGCCGGAAACTGCTGGTGGGTGGTCGGACCGCCGCCGCCGCCGCGGTCTTTCCCACGGTTGTTGTTGTTATTCTTTCCCTTGTTCTTGTTGTAATTCCTACCACGATTATTATCACGATGATTATAAGTACGATTTGTATAACACCAACTTCAAAAATTCAGCCCTAATTATAATTCGGGTTGAATGTCACAATTGACCCAACTTGAAAAATTCAGCCCTAATTATAATTTGTGTTGAATGTCACAATTGACGAGAGATTGCTACATGCCTACATTGAGAAGTTGAGGCCTGAGGCCTGAGGGGGAATAAATTTACTATCAAGTAAAGCCAAGGGGATGATTTGCTATTTTTTTTCTCTTATGTATGCGATATTGACTTGTTTTAAAAGTAACGACATTAACCGGTAAAAGTAACGATTGGCTAACTTCATCTTTTTTCAATTTTATACACATAATTTTCAGTCTGTTTTCAAGAAACACACGCTTATCTCTATGAGTCCGTTTTTGAAGAGACGGTCTCACATTAGTGCTAATGTGAGACCAATGTTGTCATGCTGACATACGCGCGTGCATCAAACCAGCAGCGGAATTAGTTAAGCGGTTGGACATATTAGTTATGCTAACCTTAAATTGCTTCTGGATGAATTAGTTAAGCGGCAAAGTATATTAGTTAAGCGTTGAATTATATTAGTTAAGCGTTGAAGTATATTAGTTATATCATAGAAACCAGATTATAACGCATTTTACTAATAACTAAAAACCATAACTATTAACCTTACAAATATTGCCATTTGTCCAGAACCATAACTATAACTAATAATATGAAAACTATAACTAATAACGTGTAAACAATTACTAATAACTAAAAACCATAATATATTTATCCGGAATCATAACTATAACTAATAACATGAAAGCTATGACTAATAACCTATAAATAAACAATTACTAATAACTAAAAACCATAACTATTAACCTTACAAATATAACTATTTACCCAGTTGCTTAACTATTTACCTGGAAACGATAACTAATCACCAGAAAACCATAACTACCGGCACTAAAAAAAATGTAACTTTCTACCTAAAAGTTGTTACATGAGCAGGGTCTCAGACACATGAGCAGAGTGAGCGACCGCTCAGGGCCCCCAATTTTAAGGGGCCCCACCTATATTTTATTTTCTTACTTTTTAGGTTCTTTGAGTTTAGATGGAAAATACATCTGTTAATCCAAAAATTTTACCGCTAATCTATATACTTTTTTTTTTTCCATATTTCATAGCTTATTCTAGCTTTATCCTTGGTATATCTTTACTATATATATTTTTAAATCTAAGCTATCTCCTTGCTAAAAATGAAAATAACATTAAAGCATTTAAGAAAGTTAATTCATGTTTCAACCATTTTTAATAAAATTAAATTAAATTAGTTATTAATAATACGGGATTAGAGATCCTTTTTATATCCCTACAGGGCCCATCTTTAATGCATGGCACAGGGCCTCTAAATTGTCTGAGACGTCCCTGATTGTAACTCATAATAAGAGATTTATTAGAGTTTAGACCCATTGGAGGGAAACAAAGAGCATTGAGAAAATCTCATCATCAAGATTGAAGAAGTTGCGGAAAAGGACGTTATATAGTTGAAAGTTTCATATGTTTAAAAAAGAAAAGAAAGAAAAAGAAAGAGATGTAGCTTCATAAAGAAATGGAAGTTGGGTGGAGGAGAGGGAAATGGCAGTGTAGAGGAGAGAGAAACGCGAGTTGGTAGAAGAGAGGGCCATACCACATAGGAGATAGAAATTAGAGTTGGTAGAGGAGAGAGAAAATATAAATTGAGAGGGAAATGAGATGGTTTTACTAGCATAACTAATAGGTCAAAGCGCTTAACTAATATAATTCAACGCTTAACTAATATGTTTCACTGCTTAACTAATTCATCCAGAAGCAATTTAAGATTAGCATAACTAATAGGTTCAAGCGCTTAACTAATACCACTGTTGGTATGATGCACCCGCGTGATGTCTGCGTGACGTCAGCATGACATCATGTCATCATTGGTCTCATGTTAACACTAAATGTGAGACGGTCTTTTATAAGACTTTGTGTATACAAAATTCTTTTGTATAGAAGCCTCTAGATTATATGTTGATTTTGTCAATTACTACCTTAATATCATCCAATTGGTTACAGTATAATATAAGAATATATATGCTTTTGATGATGAAATGTGCATATACGAGTACTACACTTATGTCAGTTTGTTACGGAGATATTTTGAGGAGCAATAAAGCATAAAGCATAAAGCATTTGTCAGTTGTCACCACGTAATTGTATACATAATACACCTAATAGTTCAAGTTTTCCAAGCTGGTCCTAGAGAAATGCCTAAAATTGTCGCAGGGAGGAACATATATAGCATTTTTGAAAATAAATGAAAGTAATCTTTTTAGAATGGAAAGATAAAAAGATATAAATGTAATATATTTAACAAATGTAAATCTTGTATTTTTTTTTTATAGGTAAGAATAAATTCGTTGGATTGCCCTTACACAATACCACCCCTCAGCACCCCCTCCTCAAATCCCAAGCAAATGCTTGGGGGCATATAGGAATTGAACCCTAGACTTTGCTAGGGAAGATGGGAAAGATCATCACTTGAGCCAACCCCAATTTATAATCTCGTATGTTAGTTGGTGGATACTAAAAGTTTATTAACATCTTTAAACTATGCAATTTGTTTCACTCTAAATCTTATTCAAATTCTAACAAAATTAGTAATTTCGGATAATCTAGGTAATGTCTCACAAAACCATTGTGAGCGATGCAAATCACATTACGCTCTTGCTTGTTGTCCTCGGTTTTATGATTATTTAAAGGATTTTTTGTCCCAAACTACCTTTAACTTTTAAGTTAATGCGAGAAACTACCTTATAAAAAATTTGTTGTCCCAAACTACCTTACTTTTACCATTTTGTTGTTGACAGCTACCTAATGTCGGTTTTCGGCGTTGAATTTTTTTTCAGTTTAAAATTGTGGGAGAAAACAAAATTTACCCTTGTGGAAATTGCTTGAGATTCAAGGAGACTGAGAGATTGTTTCAATTTTAGTTTAAGTAGTAGAAGAGGAATTTAATGGTGGATTAGTGGTATAAAGTGTCGACATATATATGAGAGAGAGAGAGAGAGAAAGATGGAGAGCGCACATGAAAATGGGGAAAATGAAAAAAGGGGTTTGAAGAGGTCAATTGATATTACGTGACATTAAAAAAACTGGAAAAAAAGTGTCAACGTCGGAAACCGACATAAGGTAGCTGTTAATAACAAAATGGTAAAAGTAAGGTAGTTTGGGACAACAAATTTTTTATAAGGAAGTTTCTTTCAAAAACTTGAAAATTAAAAGTAATTTGGGACAAAAATAAATTCTAGTAAAATTTGAAATTTTAGTCTTTTCATTCTGATCGGAATATCTATTAGTAAATGCGCAGATTTTGGCTCATGATGGCGAGGGAGAAAACAAAGGTGGTGATGGTTCTGGTGGAGCATCCACATCATGGCTTACAAGATGTAATTTTTCTCAAATCTTCTTTTAAGCCATATTTTGTTTCAATCTACTTTTGTTAGGTTTGTGTTGTGATTGCTTTTATGTATAAACCTATGATACATTTTCCCAGTAGTTTCGTCTATTTCTTATGGAACATATTTCTTGTGTTTAGTTGGTATCACACTTAAGTAGTATATTTATCAACGAATTGATTAGGGATAATTGACCATATCACTATTATATGTATTATGGAGCCCTCATACAAATTAAAGTACAAACTAACATATTCTGGAGCCCTTATACAAATTATTTATGTCCTCTTTGTAATAAATATCTTAAAGGCCCCTCATAAATTCATAATAGCCAAGTATTCTTATTATATATAAGATGTAAATGTATTTATTCCTGTCCCGTATCCCGTCAATAAACACGCGCATGTAAATGTAGTTAGTTAAACTCATAATCAATTAATCAGTTTAAAGTTTCAGATCCATACTCAATCCAAATTACTCCATTTCTCATCTTCACTTATTATCTTTCTTGGATTCCAAGTATGTGTAGGAGAGAAAGAAATGAAAATGATGTCGAATCTGAAAAGGGTCATATGAATTTTGATACAAAGTGAGCCGACATCACCCATGATGAAAATTGGAACAAGAAATTTTCATGTGTTCTCCCTACAAGGCTACATGGTGGTGTTTGACAAGGAAAGATGGGAGCCGTGTAGTACTACTGTATTCTTGTTTTATGCGTTTAGCTTGACATGTATGTCTCCTTTTCCTTTTTAGACTATAGTGTTATAACTGCATGATTTTCCAAAAAAATACCAACACAAGTTTTTCACCCAAATTTTAATCAAAGTTGCCTTCAACAAAAAGAAAAGAATTTAATCAAAGTTGCTTAGTTATTACCAGCGACAAATCCATCTAATTCTTGGAAATTGTCCATTTCATCTACGTGTTTTGTGCCTTTTAGTGTGGCTCAATCAATTTGAAAAGATTGGCATAGGTTTTGAGTATTGAGTACATTATAACTTTGATGCTGATTTTGCGTTGCTGTAATTACGTTTGCCGCATTTCCTACTGCTTCCCAAGTTGATGAGATTTTGTACTCTTCTATGAGTTGGAATGTTGGGGCATTATTTATGAAAATATGATCACCAAAAATGTGGACCCTCAATGAATATGAACCACACATATAACATGGCCCACTTTTATTTTCTTTTTCTCAAAAACATTTCTAATATATATAAAAATACCTTAAATTAATTTAGAAAATACTTAAAATAATTTGAAAATCCCAAAAATAAAATTTTCAAACTTTATTCTCTCTCCTCTAATTCCTCTCCCCTATTCTCTCTCTTCCCCTGCTTCAAGCCTTCAACTCCTCGCTCAACCCCCAACCTTCGTCCTCCCCGCCGCCGCCGCATATGCCCTTCCCGCCGACAAGCAACCGCCGACCGCCGTAAAACACTCGAAATTCGTCGCCTATTTCACGTGCGGCAAGACGGAATCGAATTCTCTCTCCCCCTGCCTTTTCTCTCACCCTCGCCGCTCCTCTCTCGCCCGGCCTTTGCGGCCACCGAGCCACCATGACACCTGAATTATCCGCCTCCTCCTTCCGTGGCCGCAGCCTGCCGCCGCCATCACTGTACCTCCCTCCTCGTTCGTTAGAGTTGGGCCACGGGGTAAGTTTAATGGTCGCCGGCGTCGCGAGGGAATGAGGATTGGTCGTCGGCGTTGTGCGAGGAGGACCATCTATGGAGGACGACACGAACACGTCGGAGAGTTACGACGTCACCGTCGCCGGAGATGACGTCACAGCTGCGAACGAAGTGTTTGTAGAGTTGAGGAGCGGCAGACGACGGAACAGACGGAGGAGAACCCGAGTGAAAAACTAAACACGAATTCCAAAATTTTAACTATTTTTTTTCAAAAATTCTTCGATGAGAGAGATTATATCTTAGTGATCGAGAAAGAAGAAATGAATTGAAATTTTCATGTTGACCAAATCGAATTTTGACTTTTTTGGAGTGATGATTTTGGTAGTTTCCGGTGATCAGATCCGAGGAAAATCGGACATTTGAGTTTTCTTTAATCCGCCGTCGATTTGCTGAATTTCTAGTGTTTTTTTTTTCCCCAAAAAATAAAAGGGAAATACTGGGGGAGAGAAAGTGAAATCAGAAAGAAATGATATGAGTGTTTAATGAGATATCTTGGAAGACGGCGGAGGAGCACTGGTGTTACCCACACCGTGTCTTCGCCTTCATGCCGTGGCCTAAGCTTGCCGCCTTCATATTGTACCTCCCTCTGTTTTTTCGTGTTTTTTACTTGTTTTATTGAAGCAGTTTTTTTTTGTTTTTTTTTTCTATCTATCTAATTAATTTTCTTCATTATAAAAAATAGCATAATCAAATTGCACGAATACTAATGTTAGACTCACTTTATTGATGGATAATACACCTGTAATTCCCAAAAATAATTTTAACAAGAATTGTTCTACTACTTATAAAGACTAACAAAGTAATTAATATCCCCTCAAAAAAAAATAAGTAACTAATAAGATGAATTTTGATGCTAATATATTTTAATAACTCACCTAACCACTATTTTTGTTACAAAACTATTAATCGAAAATTCTAAAGGGTAACGAGCATTATTAATCGAAAATGTTGTTGTACAATAAATACATGTAATTCACTGAAAGACGATAAATCTCGTGAAAATATTTTTGCTACAAAACTATAAATTTTGATATTAGTAAAAGAAAGTAACGATAATTTTGATACTAGAAAAATAAGTGACTTTTTATCTTTTGTATTATACTATACATACTTGCGCATTTTATTAGGTGGATGATGAAATTCGCATTAATGATGAGAAAGAATGTTCACTAAATGACATGAAAATTATTTCCAATAATCATAACTCGTAAATATATTCTTTTAGTTTTGTTCCTTTTTTTATTTTGTTTTATTTACTTTTTTTGAGGGAATTTTAGTTTTGTTTTATTGTTATATCTATCATATTATGTTTATTGTTAAATCTATCTAATATTTTTATTCATGATACAATAAGCTTAGCCAAATTGTATTATCAATTATTTTCTAATGTTGGATTGACTTTATAATTATAATTATTGACCTTCCAATTGATCTTAAATTTCCAAAAATAATTTACAAGAATTGCTCTACTTAATTAACCCATATATTAATAAGACGAATTTTGATTCTAATTTATATTAGTAACTCACTTAGTAATTCATACTTTTACTTATTTATGACTTAAAAAAATAGAAAATCATATTAATTAAGTACTCTTGAATTATTAATATATTCTATCTAATAAGGAATTGAACATAATTGATAGAGAATAAATTTATTAGGTACTATTTTCTTAGCGTTTTAGGATAGATTTGTATACATTTGTCATTATATAGTACTAACTATCGACTCTCATACTAATCCATGTTCAAGAAACTACATTTAGTTGGTAACTTAATTAAAATGATTTTCACTTATGCTCCATCGTGGTTTATAATGATAAGAGAGACTACTATAATATTGGTTAGTAATTAAACTATTCCTATTTATATATCAACTTTTAGTTAACTATATTCACAAATCACATAATTAGTAATAAGAATTAATCTCATAAAATAATTCAAGATCATTTTGTGTATTGATAATTATAGTTTGTAATAACAAGCAATTGAAAGATCGTCTCAAGTTGCTAACCAAATATCAACTTAATAATGCTCCTTTAGGATCGATAATGATAAGAACATCATATGAATGAATAGTTATTACATTAGTCAATTTCTAGGACAAGTCCTAGCATTTTAGGTCTAAGACATGACCTAAGACACAATTGTTCGAAAACTAATCCAATCTCTAGCACCAAATGATCCCGAGAGACTCATGTCTTACAATCATGAGTTAGTATTTTTTTTGTAGCCATTGAATAATCGTCCGCACTCATGAGTAATGATTCATTAAAGCATAGCAATCTCTTGCACGAATATCATAATCATGACTTAATATAATATAATTGGAGTCAATAAACCTAAAATATTATAGCAATAGTAAGACTATAATTAAGGCTTAGGACATGACCTAAGATGCAATTATTCAGAAACTAAACCAATCTCTGGCACCATATGAGTTACTTTAAGGACATGAGTAGTGATTCATTAAAGCATAGCAATCACTTGCACGAATATCGTTATCATGCTGACTTAATATAATATAACTGGAGTCAATAATGATAAAATATTATAACAATAGTAAGACTAGAATTTAGGCTTAGGACATGACCTAAGATGCAATTATTCGGAAACTAAATCAATCTACGGCACCTTATGATCCCGTCGGACCCTTTGTCTTATAATCGTTAATTAGTTACATTATTTGTTATAAACATTGAACAATCATCCTAACTCGTGAAAAAACCAATCTCTCACTCCAATACCAAACGAGTTATTTTAAGGACATGGTCACATGAGTAATGATTCATTAAAGCATAGCAATCTCTTGCACAAATATCGTAATCATGACTTCATATAATATAATTGGAGTCAATAATGATAAAATATTATAACAATAGTAAGACTATAATTTAGGCTTAGAACATGATCTAAGATACAATTATTCGGAAATTAAACCAATCTCTGGCACCTTATGATCCCGAGAGACCCCTATCTTATAATCGTTAATTCGTTATATTTGTTGTAAACATTGAACAATCATCCTAACTCGTGAAAAACCAATCTCTCACTCCAATACCATATGAGTTACTTTAAGGACATGAGTAGTGATTCATTACAACATAGCAATCTCTTGCACGAATATCATAATCATGACTTAATATAATATAATTAGATTCAACAATGATAAAATATTATAACAATAGTAAGATTATAATTTAGACTTAGTTTATGACCTAAGATGCAATTATTCGAAAACTGGACCAATCTCTGGCACCTTATGATCCCGAGAGACCCCTATCTTATAATCGTTAATTAGTTATATTTGTGATTCTGAGAGACCCCTGTCTTATAATTGTTAATTACTTATATTTGTTGTAAACATTGAACAATCATCCTAACTCGTGAAGAAACCAATCTCTCACTCCAATACCATATGAGTTACTTTAAGGACATGAGTAGTGATTCATTAAAGAATAGCAATCTCTTGCACGAATATTGTAATCATGACTTAATATAATATAATTGGAGTCAATAATGATAAAATATTA
The DNA here is from genome assembly GCA_947648045.1 of Beta corolliflora. Classification (NCBI taxonomy): domain Eukaryota; kingdom Viridiplantae; phylum Streptophyta; class Magnoliopsida; order Caryophyllales; family Amaranthaceae; genus Beta; species Beta corolliflora. The sequence continues at coordinate 379,894 of CANSZD010000744.1, forward strand.
TAACAATAGTAAGACTATAATTTAGGCTTAGGACATGACCTAAGATGCAATTATTCGGAAACTAAACCAATCTCTGGCACCTTATGATCTCGAGAGACCCCTGTCTTATAATCGCTAATTAGTTATATTTGATGTAAACATTGAACAATCATCCTAACTCGTGAAAAAACCAATCTCTCATTCCAAAACCATATGAGTTACTTTAAGGACATGAGTAATGAGTCATTAAAGCATAGAAATCTCTTGCACGAATATCGTAATCATGACTTAATATAATATAACTGGAGTCAATAATGATAAAATTTTATAACAATAGTAAGACTATAATAAGGCTTAGGACATGACCTAAGATGCAATTATTCGAAAACTAAACCAATCTCTGGCACCTTATGATCCCGAGAGACCCCTGTCTTATAATCGTTAATTAGTTATATTTGTTGTAAACATTGAACAATCATCCGAACTCGTGAAAAAACCAATCTCTCATTCCAATACCATATGAGTTATTTTAAAGACATGAGTAATGATTCATTAAAGCATAGTAATCTCTTGCACGAATATTGTAACCATGACCAAATATAATATAATTGGAGTCAATAGTGATAAAATATTATAACAATAGTAAGATTATAATTTAGGCTTAGGACATGACCTAAGATGCAATTCTTCGGAAACTAAACCAATCTCTGGCACCTTATGATCCCGAGAGACCCCTGTCTTATAATCGTTAATTAGTTATATTTGTTGTAAACATTGAACAATCATCCTAACTCTTGAAGAAACCAATATCTCATTCCAATACCATATGAGTTATTTTAAGGACATGAGTAATGATTCATTAAAACATATCAATCTCTTGCACGAATGTCATAATCATGACTTAATATAATATAATTGGAGTCAATAATGATAAAATATTATAACAATAGTAAAATTATAATTTAGACATAGGACATGACCTAAGATGCAATTAATCGGAAGCCTGAACCAATCTACGGCACCTTATGATCCCGAGAGACCCTGTCTTATAATCGTTAATTAGTTATATTTATTGTAAACATTGAACAATCATCCTAACTCGTGAATAAACCAATCTCTCATTCCAATACCATATGAGTTACTTTAAGGATATGAATAATGATTCATTAAAGCATAGCAATCTCTTGCACGAATATCGTAACCATGACTTACTATAATATAACTGGAGTCAATAATGATATAATATATTGATTATAGTAAGACTATAATCTAGGCTTATGACATGACCTAATATGCAATTATTAGCAATCGCAAACTTAACCAATCTTTGGCATCTTACGATCCTGATAGACCCCTGTCTTATAATCATTAGTTATATTTGTTGTAGACATTGAACAGTCATATTAAGTCATGAAGAAACCAATCTCTCACCCTAATACCATATGGGTTACTTTAAGGACATAAGTAATAATTCATTAGAGCATAAACAATCTCTTGCACGAATATCGTAATCATGACTTAATATAATATAATTGGAGTCAATAATGATATAATAGTATAACAATAGTAGACCTATATTTAGGTTTAGGACATGACCTAAAATATAATTATTCGAAAACTAAACCAATCTATGGTACCAAATGATCTCGAGATCCCTTATAATCATTATAAGTTTATTAAAATTAATAAAACTAAAAACTGGTTGAATTTTAAAGTATCTAATTCATATTAATTTCTAAGAATAATTCAATAATACTAATTTTTAAAGTTAACTAAACCAATAATACTAAAATGATTAACTTAGAATTCGCAAATGAAAATAGTATCAAATTAATCAAAATGACAAAATTAAGGCCATTGATTTGTGAGAATATCAAAATGGACAAAATCCAACCATTAATCAAAATAGCAATCCATGTACTTGGTCTAACTCAATGCTCATTGGTCAAATAGAGTTAGTCATGGATCCCTTTATTGAATGGGCAAATCTCGGTCCTTCATTAGACAAACACGAAATCTTAGCCCTTCATTTATCATTTACTCTTCTAAAAATAAAAAAATTAAACCTTGTATGCTTAAGAGCAAATCTCAACCCTTCAATCTTTTCATCCAACGGATGGAAACACCCTAAAAACACAAACCAAACTCTATTATAAAAACCCCTCAAACCCTAATAATTTCTCCTCTCACGCCACTTCACTTCTCCTCTCACTCAGAACGAGTCCATCTGCAGATGCTCAAGCTTTAACTCATTGCAAATCGAAATTCTCTTTTGTTTTCTAACTTGATTTTCACTTCATTTTTACGCATTTGGTCGATTTTGTGTTCTAATTGCCAAACTTTGGTTTTTTAGGTGGTGAAGATGAAGGCTTGACAAGACGATACTTCCAAGATTCAAGAACGAGAACGACGCTTCACTTTATGTATTTCCCACTTTCCTCTTTTTTTTTTTTATGTGAATATTTGTCTACTTTTTAGATTACAGTTTTATATATTATGTAATTTCATATTCGGTTTATGATTCAATTAAGCTTGAAATTTTCGGTTTGACTTATGCTTGTTGGTTTGAATTATTAAACGAACAAAATTATGCTAATTGTTATAGCTATAGCCTATAGGGTTTGAGTTTTATGAAATTCGACTTTTCTAATTTGGAGTTTTCTTGGTTGAAATTCATCTAAATCGATGCGAATCTTGATATTTTGTGGGTTTCTTTCTTTGTAATATGTTTAACGCGTCGATGGGATGTGGAGATTGAATTTCCGGCCATTAAGCGAAGAAATTCATATTTGTTGAATTGGAGTTTGCTTGAAATTTATCGCGTAAATCGGAATGAATTTTCTATTTTATGATTATTTCACAAAATAATCGAGCTCCTTTTTTGTATTATTTGTGCAATTGGAGATGTTTCTAAATTGTTTAATGGAAAATATTTGCAGTGGCATTTAAGTCGAGGGAAGATCATAGGAAGCGGCTAGAATTAGAGGAAGCTAAGAAAGTTGGGCAATTGTCTTTGCTCTGTGTATGCGTTGGTAGAAGAACTTCGTTGTAAAGTTCTTTGCTCGTCTCCTCTCATCACCCTTGAGTCCATTAGCTGGAGGTCTTTTCTCTCACTTTCTATTTGCTATTATGTTTAATTGGAATTCAACTCATTAAACTTTCATAATTCACACTCGACTTTTATCTTTACGAATCCTTTATGCTTGTACCACAACCCTTTTTTTTAACTTAATTTAAAAGGTTCATAATTGTCTCATTTTTTTGGTATATGGTTGTTTTATTCTATTAGGAAATGCTTAGAAATGGGTAATTAATGAGCTTCATGTTTTTCTATTATTGTGATTAATGGAAGAATAATCTTATATTGCTGCTACATTCGATAGTGGATTAGAGCATTTTGTTTGTGAGCACTTAGAAGTATCTTCTTTCGGTTTTTTTGTTGAATGAATAAATGACTATCCTATATGTTTATGAAATACTGATTTGGTTGGGTAAACTTTAGTTGAGAGAACTGGGCATTGTAGTAATCTTATCACCCTTCGTCCCCTTTTTATTGTGATTCCTGCCCCAGATTGAAGATTGTAGTTTGCAATCGTTTTAGTCTGTGTTTATGTTCGTGTCACTAGTATATGATAATGTGAAGGCATTGAACCCAATTCATTATATACCATATCATATTGCGATTTTATGCTCCTCTTATATCGAAAAGAGGTCACTTGGTTGCACCTTCTCAATCAAGCAAATTCTTTACTTCCAATTCATGTGAAAAGTTATTTATTTGATGGTGTTAAACAATTGACATGTTGATATATTGGCACTCCTAATTATGTTTGTAGTTTTTCATGTTAAATGAATGTGGTAGTGTTTTCTGGGGTGGCTTAAAATATAAACGTGGTGGGTTGGGGATGGAATGAGTAATAGACGAGTTCTAGTTTTCTTAGGTCTTTGTCGATGGCCCTTTTGTTGAAAATCTTGTATGCAAGTGCTCTCTTCGGTTTTGTAAATCGGAGCTTGATGTCCATTGGGTAAAGGAGATTAGATCTCAATATGTCTTATTTGATGATTAACTATTATTCTAAAGATTTGTATACATCTAACATACTATTACTTGTATTTACGGTACCAATGACACTATTCTAGAAGGAATGAAGAAAGAGTACATTCCCCGACGAGATGCGAGAGAGCTCCTGCTGCGAGTTTAAGTTTAGAGTGTGAGATGTTCAAAGTTAAACCAAGGGCACGAATCGAGATATGGGAAAGTAAAATCTACAAGAGATTATACATCTCTGTATTCCGATCTCTTCGTAAAAGTCAAAAGGTGGGTTTGAGAAAAGAGAACAATATGTAAGCATATAGCTAAAGAAGAGGTGAATTGTACTTGTATTGGCCAATTTCTAGACATTCACCCACTATCTTGGAAAAAATAGTGTCTTAGATACCCCATTAGTGTATTTAGACATGGATTGTACTTGTATTGGTCAATTACTCCATTTCTAGACATGTTCAATCTTTTAGGGCATGACTCAAGCGAGACTTAGGACACGTCCTTGAACATGATTGTTCAAAAATTAGACCAATTTCCTACAAAAAATGATCCAAAAAGATCTTTGTATTAGAATAATGACTTAATTTACAATCGTTCAAACACTTGGGCTCTTCACAAAATACAATACAGTTGTAAATTGACTATTATATGAAAGATTTAGAAACGTCTATTAAAACAAATTAATCCCTTCTTTGTACAATAAGGATTTACTTTGGTCAAGTGATATATATTTTGTATACTATAAGATACAAGGAATCAAATTAATATATTTTAGGAATGATCTGTATTGTTATTGGTTAATTGCAAGAAAAAATATAAAGAGGTATGATCAAAATGACCTTGTTTTACTAACATTGTTATATTTGTACGATAAAAGGCTAATGAACCAACTTCATCATTTACAAGTGTTTGAAAGAGTGTAAATTAAGTCAATATTCTAATGTAATACTTTCTTTAGATCATTTTTTATAGGAGATTAGTTTAATTTTAAAACAATAATGTGTATGGACATGTCCTAAACCTGCTTGGGTAATGTCCTAAAAGATTTGCCATGTCTAAAAATTGTCCAATATAAATAGAATTAACTTTATATACGATAAGTAATTAGATTTATCCCTTCTTAGTACGATAAATATTCACTTTGGAGAGGATGAAACCTTTAGACCATTAATTTGTATAAGATAAGATACGAGAAATCCGTTTGTGTATCTTTTTAGCCAATTTTGAGAAAACTATATCGACGGATGATAAACCGACTTTTGACTTAGTATAATGCCTATATTTTTGTATGGATGATCATCACTATTTTGAAATAAAAATAATGTCCGAGGAACCACCGTCATTTAGGAATTAACTATACTTCAATTTGTCAATTTTTGGTCATCACCGATCTTTTAGGACATGTCACAAATAGGTTTAGGACATGTCCTAAATTATGATTGTTCTGAAAACTAAACTAATCTCTCAAAACAAATGATCCAATAGACCCCCTGTTTGAATAGTAAGTTAACTTAAATTTGTTCAAACTCTTGGACCTTTGTTTTCACAAGTTACGATCCAGCTATAATATTATCAAACCCCCCTTCTTATTTTGTCGAGGATTTAGTTTAGGTACGAATGAAACCCTTAGGCCGTTAATTTATATACGTTAAGATACGAGAAATCACATTAACGTGTTTTAAAATGATTTGTATTGTTATAAGTCAATTTCGGGAAAATCATTAAGAGAAATGATAAAAATGACCCATGAATTAGTAACGTGACTATACTTTGTATGGATCAAACCCATCCACCTACTATTTTTAAAAAATAGTGTCTAAGAAACACCATTAGTATATTTTAGGCATGAGTTGTACTTGTTTTGGTCAATTTTTAGATATGACCAATCTTTTTGAGACATTGCCCAAATAGATTTAGGACATGTCCTATAAAAAAAATATGATCTTAAGAACCCTTGTATTAGAATGATGACTTAATTTACACTCGTTCAAACACTTGGAGCCGTGATGTAGTATTATTTAGGTTAACAATATAAACAAGGAGTAACCTAACTTATTTATTTATATGATAAAAATATAATCTTTTCGAATACTTGAAGCCAAAATAGAGATA